>JAZGLO010006566.1:1950000-2550000 GCA_036873155.1 Biomphalaria sudanica | reverse complement strand
TCCTCAACTTTAGTTAACTAGCATGGCGAAAATACTGACTAACTAGACCTGATCTCTATTTAGTGACAAATAGGTTTGTCGCTAAGGCATCTGCAAAATAGTTTAATCTGAACTTGACTTTTCAACATTTGATGAAGTTGAGATAGCAAAAATAAAGTTAAAAAAAACAAACAACAACCTCAAATACTTAAAATACCTGACTGAAGATCAGAAAAGCTAATATTATGGTGTGGAAAATGGTCTATTCTGCAAAAGCTTTGTGATGCCATCATCATGCCCCTGTACACAAAAATATGAATCTGATTGCTCCCACTCCTTTGTCATTTTGCTGCTATTATTAGCTGGAAAGATTTTTGACTGATAAGATTCATAGATAATGAGGTGCTATTGAAAACCAATGTTATGTTAGAGCTTGCTGAAGTAAATCGCTCATGTTATTTGCTATGCAACAAATGCAAAAATAAGCAGGTAATTGAACTTTGTCCTTTAAGCTGCTGGCGTTGACCTTATTAAAGCTTTTATTAAATTGATTTAGGATGGTTAATGGAGGATTTCCAAAATTCCTTCCTTCTTCAAGCAGAGGGACAAAAAGGTGCAAATGGTAAATTGTTTGTGAATTTCTTTAAAGTTTGAAGTAGGAATGCCTAATTGCTTTGATTCTTTTTTATTTGTTTGGAGATATGCTAAGTGAAATGAGGGAGTATTTGAAAAAAAGCATCTATATTCTTATGACAATGGATTCAATGCCCATATGTCAAATTCTTAATATTAAGAAATTAGGTCACAGAGCTTTTTCTTGTTAATGATTGTGCTCTTTTTTTAAGGAAGAGTCAATGAATCTCTCTTAATATGGTAAACACTTCACTTTCCAAAAAAATAAATAACTGGCTGGCTAAATCTAGCAATACTTTGATTCTACTGTAAAGCATGGGTGATCTCTTCATTGCCAACAAAACATCTATAACTTATCTACCAATCAATAGTTCTCACAACTTTTTGGAAGGCACTGAGACCTGGTGCTATATAGAAAGCATTTAAGACTTCTTAAGCATTCCCAGCTTATGCCTATGCTCTACAAAAAACTGGTGAATATCAGTGTGAACAGCGTAGAGGCACTGTAAGGTGGGCTACGGTCCCGGAACCCCACCCTGAACAGTGTAATGCAAGACCCAACAGGTAATACCATACAAGCACCAAATAAACGTTAGTCAACTAAACGGTAGTAACTAAAAGGCAATTTTCAACACGAACACTATTAATGTTAACAATAAGTGAACTTACACTAGTTAACAACCCAAGCTGAACTTTAACAATTTAATGAACACTTAACATATTATGATAAAAATGATGAATTCTTAATGGTAGTTACAACAGTACGTACACATAATAAAACTATTTACAATAGCTACAGTACACCTTAAAATACGGTGCCCCAGTCAAACAGGGTTCGCAACGCCCTACAGACCAACAACTTCCTACATCTCATCAACGATATCTAGGATCGGCTCCAAGGGCGGAAAAGTAACAATCTTTCCCATAGCCCAAGCCTAACACCCTGAAATGAAAAGAAAACCTAGACCTAGCGATGCCGCTACAACAAAGACTTTTCAATAACGACACCTGTACCGAAAGATCAGCCTATTTAAAACTATGTACTTCCGTACCCTTACAATGGGGAACCAACAAAACCAGCTACCCTGCTAACAAAAGAAGCTCTCTCTCTTGCGGGAACTAAGGATGACGTAAAAACACATACACACAATATTCTAGAAAACAAAACGCACTTAAAAGAACTACTTCCTATACGCTTAAAAAAACAATATTAAATACAAAGAAAACTTCATGCGCGCACGACAGGCACTACTTATTGTTTGATACCTGCACTGGCACCTCTCTCAAATGTGTGATGACGGTTGTGGTTAACAAATGAAAGGACTAAAAGCATCTTGACAAACGTGCATACATTCTTATCATCATGGTATGTTGATGTAGATAAGTAATGTGATCGTCAGATTGACTAATCATATTGCAACTTGAAGACGGTAGATGCTGCAACTAAATATCCTGCACAGGAACTTCACTTACTATAATCTGGTACTTAATATTATGCATATCATAAATAAGTATCAATAAATAAACCAATGTGGCTTAAGAGCCAGTAGAGGTACATCTGACATGATATTTGTTCTGCTACAATTACAAGAAAAATGCAAAGATCAGAACCTAAACCTTTACGCTACCTTTGTGAACCTCACCAAGGCTTTCTGCTTGGTCAGTCGCAATGGTTTATAGAGGATTTGGCCAGCCTCGGATTCTCACCTACATTCCTGTCCATTCTCAAGCAGTTTCATGTGAGACATAAAGGCCAGAATAGACACAATGGTGACCTGTCTGACCTTTTCCCAATAGAAAATGGCATAAAGCACGGCTGTTTACTTGATCCTACACTATTCGCTATCTTATTTGGCCTAATGCTGGGTCAAATGAGGCAGCAATAGCACGAAGGTATCTATGTCAGGTTTTGTTCAGACGGCAATGCATTCAATCTTCGATATCTACTGTCCCATACAAAAATAAAATAAATGACAGAGCTTCTCTATGCATAAAAGAAATAGCCTTATCAGAGCTTCTCTAAGCTGATAGTTGCGCCCTGCTAGCTCACAATGAACATGAGCTCCAAATCGCTGTCAATGAATTTGCATAGTTTTAGCATTCATATTCTCTTACTAGCCAATTATACAATACCATTAGCCGGTAGAATCTTTATTTAATAATGTAAATAGATATAATTTACTCTAATATTTTAACTACTTTGTATATAGATCTAATTAAAAGAATAGATCTACTCTAGATTTAGACATATCCACTCGATGTCATATTTTGTTGACATTAGCAATGAATAAAGCTGAAATGTGATGACTTTCTATATACATTCTGTAATGAAGGGACTGTCTAAATCTGATGCTCAACCTAATTTGACCTGCGGGCCATTTTAACATTCGAAATACGTGTCGCGGGCCACATCAACAAAAAGGTATGAAAAATGAAATCAAAATTCACCTGAAACTATTTGAAACTATTGGATCTAGTACTTAAATTAATTAATGGGATAGTTAAAGTCTATCATTTTTTATGCGTCTTAAAATGGTTTCATTTCTCTACTTAAAATATGAGCAACATTTTCGCTAACTTTATTACCAACTTATTTTCATGTCTTTTCTGTAAATATTCTCATCGGTAATCTAATCTCTTGGCGTAGTTTGACCAATCTTTTAGACGCGGCTTAAACCAAGAAGACCTTCCTATTTTTTTTACAAGCCCCTATACATGTTGTTTCTTTTTGTTTGAAACAGCCAGACTTTCTTTACAAAACAAATATGTTCACTTATTATCATGTTCCACAAAAAAAGATCCATTCCCTTTTCCCGGTAGATTCTACAATCAGAGTTCCACTTCATAAACTCATTATCGCCCACTTGTTAAAGGTCATCTATCAATCCATCACAGAAAAAGTGAGGGCCCTAACAAAGGTAAAAATACATTTACAACTATTTTAAAGGGGGAGGAGTATCTACTTTTGTGCTGATGTTTTGGCGTGCCGGATGGAACCACATCGCAGGCTGGTTATGGCCAGCGGGCCGTACTTTGGGCATCACTGGTCTAGATCATACAATGCAGTTGCATAGATGGTGGTTGAGGTTGTGATGTTACAATTATGCTTAATTTGCCCTTTAAACATTGTGTGATCACTCAAACATCGTAATGCCAGCGATACTAGTTTTTAAAGTATAAAATGAAACATAAATATTTTTAAGATAAATTTAAAGCATTTATTTTAAAACTTGGAATCATTCTACTGATGAGTACACATATGACATACACATTTCATAAATAAACAATACAATTTAATTTCTATACATTTACAACAGACTGAGGCCCTGAAAGAGTTAATGCATCTCCTCTTATAGCCTCTACAATCTTTGTTTTTCCCCTTTTGCTGAATCCATTCTAAGCCAGGGGTAGGCAACCTTTTTCTATCGAGGGCAGCATTTAAAAAATTGGAATGGGGGGTGGGCCTTTACATGTATACAACTTAGAAAAATACGTTAGCTAGCTGTGTATAATGTACTATACATTTAAATTTTATTTTACTCTCTCAATTGAGGAATTGCAAAATTTAGCCATTTCTGAAACTATTTTTAGGAATACTTTTTTAAACATTCTGTTATTGTCTGTTTTGCTTCACAATATTACACCACAAATGTTTAGTTGTACTTAATGTGAAGTATTTAACTGTTTACACTTGTGCATGATGTTCTGGAACTGTGGCTCTAGCTTACTAATTGTTATCCTTGTGACACTTGTTAAATTACAGTCAGTCAGTTCTTACATTTGTTTATTTTCAAACAAAACACAATGCTTCACAAATATTGTGAAATTTTAGCAGCAAAGTTTTTTTTTGATTGTGGAAATACAGCTTCAACACCCTTAAAACTCTCATAATTTGCTTTGAAGCTGAATAAACGTCTGGACTAAACAGTGAGCTGAGAGTATTTAAAACTGGTTCCAAGCTCTTGAGGTCTTAAAAAATGCTTTCAAATTTCACAGTCAAGAAATAAAAATAAGTCTTGTACTTTTCAACAATTTCATTAGAAATAGTTTCACCTTTCAGCAAAGAAAAATGACAAAAGCTGTTTTCACATGCTTGCCTTGAGAAATGGGAAAACTTTGTTTGAAAAGATTAACATGCACGTACATCTCAAAATAACCCATCGTAACATGAAGTCTGTTTTCCAATCTTCATTAGAAATATTGGTTACAAGGTCGCAGTCAATGTCTTTCGAGGGTCAAAACAGTGTATTCCTTGAGATCCAATAATCTTCTCAATACCTTGCCCATGCTAAGCCAGTAGATTCTACTGTGGTACAAACATCGGAATGTTTTGTTTCCAAATCTTTAAGTAGGGTCCTACCTTTGAAACTACCTTTGGTGTTTAAGACCCCTAGCTCTGATAAATTTGATCACTGAGTTAATTGGGTCAATAATATGTTTTATATTCAATGCAGCTAAATGCAGACTTTTCCTTAGAGATTTTATGGTTGGAATATTGTTCTTTAATTTATTTTTAAAAAACTGTTTTTCTCAGTCGAAGATCGGGCTCCATTAGTTGTTACACTTGCCATATTGTTTCAAGCCAAAAAACAACGCAATTCTTCATAGCATTGAATAAATACTGGCTTGAGTTTGTGTCTTTAACTGAATGTTTCGAAATATTGTCAAAAGAATAATCTTGGTTTTGTAAACATTTTAGAATGACATGTAGAAGCAATGTTTCTTTATACTCTTCATCATAAGTGATAAGAATCAGAAGTTTCCATAATATACCGGTATATAAGAAATATTTAAAATTATTATATTTTAAAAATATATTTGCATTTTTCATATGTATAATCTGTGGGCACACCTGATTTCTGAAGGTGTCTGCGGCTCGCATAAAATACTACAGAAGGCAGCGTAAAATACTCCGGATGGCCACATGTGGCCTGCGGGTCGTAATTTGCCCACCCCTGATCTAAGCTATGAACAATTCTAATGTCATCCTAGTTTTAAACTAACTTGCAAACAATTTTCAACTATGAGATTGTTGCTCTGTAACTTATGTTCTTGAATACACCAGTGACAAACAAAACAAGTTTATTTTAAAACACATGACCTTGACCTGTATATTTTATGACATTTATTACACTTAAAATTATTTATTAAACATGTTTATACATCTTTTTTTTTTTTTTTCCAACCAATTAATAACAATTTTATATTATTAAATGGCTTAAAATAACCTTTCTAATGTTAACATTTTTATTGTAATTGGATATATATACTTTGAGATATGGTAGGGTGAAAAATGTCAAAAAATTAGAAATTGTAAAAATGTTTTTATGTTTCATGGTACATAATCTCTAAGTTTCTGGCAAGGCATTCATAAAAAGAGAAAGTTCTCAACCCATGTCTTTTTTGTTAGTATCAGGATTATAAAAGAGAGAGTAGATTATCAAATGTTTTATGGGGATTACTAAAGGAACTTTACTTACTTTACTACTAAGGATTAGTTTTACATCATCTGTTTCATGGATTGCAGGGTCTGAAATGAAAACTTTACTTTTACATATGCCATAACAGAAACAAAAGTCAAATTTACACAACAAAATTGACA
The DNA here is from genome assembly GCA_036873155.1 of Biomphalaria sudanica. NCBI lineage: Eukaryota > Metazoa > Mollusca > Gastropoda > Planorbidae > Biomphalaria > Biomphalaria sudanica. The sequence goes on along the minus strand of JAZGLO010006566.1, from coordinate 2,543,786 downwards.
AATTTTTGTTTGATTTACAACTTCTAGACATGGCATCAAGATAAAAACTGGCACAACATTCATCAGCCACATTGCCGCCATTTTATACCCAAACTGATGCATTCTTCTTCCTGTAAAAAAAAGAATTTGGTAACCAGAAATTATTTTGGTTGCTTTTGAAGTTGCATATTTTTTATCCCATTATCCTCTGCTTTCAAAGCATTATTTGAATTTGTAAGAGACATTTCTTTATGGATAATAAAGATTATTATTATTATTATTGTATGTGGAAGATTTATAGATAATAAATTAATTTGCAATAATATTCTTAATTTTCTAATTAACAAAAATTACTTCCAAAGTATAGAGCTTATAATTTAAAATATTTCCTTATCACATAGACATTTCAAACTTTGTCATTCTCATGTTAAATCTACACATGCTAATAAAAAAAATGCAATGGCAAATTTAAATTTAAAATCTTATAATTATAGACTGATATTTTGTATTGCTTCTACAATTAAACTTAAGTTTAGTAATTCCTGACAAATGTTTAGCAAAAGTAGATTTCTTAAACTTTCTTACGTTTTTCTGTTGAGTTTTTATGTGTTTTTATTTTATTTTGTTATTTAAATTTGTTTCTTACTTGTTAAACAAAATATTTTGTTGGTACATGCAGAGCCAAATTGGCATCACAGACCAAGTTCTGGAGAACAAATTAAATTTGTTACAAACGCAGAGGCAGGCCCACTTACAGGTTTTTATTATTTTTTAAAATCTGATTATACTTGATGCTGTTAATAATATTTATATAATAGAAAATTGCATCTAATCAATGTTGGGATGGCTATTGAATCAGTATCGACTTTAGAATTTTTTATTATGTCTATATAAATGTAAATATGTGTATCATTGGACTTTTACATATCACTTAATGGTTACATTATTTCTGAAGATCTATGTATTTCTGGCATCTGCACAAAAATTAAAACTGGTATTGCATCAACTCCCAAAACATTCTTCCTTTAAAAATGTTCACTTGCTATCTACAAGTGAAAGAATTCTATCCATATATTAAAATTTCATGTTCACATGGGAGGAGTTTTAGGGGAAAAACTATTTCCAACATAAAGTGAAATTTAATTATAAGTTTAGAATGAACTTTTCTAATAAAAAAAAGATTTAGATTTGCTTTATTATTAAAAATCACTGTAACTACCGGTATATTTGTTTATTTATTTAGTTAGCTTTTAAAAAACACTTTTCACTCCTATGTCCATCAGAGAGCCTTGTGCTTTATGTACTCAATGCTTCTAGTTGTGCCATGTTTCTCCTTCAAAACTTACAGTTTGCAGGCTTTTTTCAGTGTACAGACAAAAGGTTTTGAACACTGCTGCATTTAGCTCAAACAAACAACATGCTTCACTAGATTCAAGAAGGACATTAAGAGCTTTCTGTTTGAAACCTTTTTAGATTAGTTTGTCATTTAAACTTTCGCGTTTGTGTTATGTTATCATAATGCCTTGAGCATAAATTAGGTTTTTTAACAGCACAATATAAATTTAATTATTGCCATTATTATAATATGAAACAAAATATTGTTAATCTTTGGAATCTTTAAGAAAAAAAAAAGAGATCTTATTTTAGCATAATTAAAGCGTACTTTCTCATTAACATATTTGATTTGATGTTTTTTGATTTAATGTTTTCCTGTTGTTTGCAAAGTTTTAAATTATTATTTACATTTAGATTGATACAAATATGTACATAAATTTTATTAGTGTTTGGATTGGGGCTACCCAATTCATTCTTGTGTCTGCAAACATTCACTGACCCTGCTGTCTTTTGTCTGGAATGTTAAAAAGATGAACCTGAACTAGAAAGTGGTTTAAATAATTAGTTTACATTAAAGGAAATTTTTGTTTTTTGTTTACTTCCCATCATTTGCCTCACTTACTTCCCTTCATTTGCTCTCACTTCCCTTCATTTTGCTCTCACTTACTTCCCTTCATTTGCTCTCACTTACTTCCCTTCATTTGCTCTCACTTACTTTCCTTCATTTGCTCTCACTTACTTCCTTTCATTTTGCTCTCACTTACTTCCCTTCATTTTGCTCTCACTTACTTCCCTTCATTTGCTCTCACTTACTTTACTTCATTTGCTCTCACTTACTTCCCTTCATTTGCTCTCACTTACTTTTCTTCATTTGCTCTCACTTACTTCTCTGTACCAACAAGGAAAATGTGTAATATCTGAATAATATTTAATTTTATTTTTCAAACACAGAGATATCCAAACTTTTTTGAGTTAAGAGAGTTGTATAACAAAAGAGCAACAGATGAAGCCAGGAAACAGTTAAAGATGCAGATGAAATCACCTCGTGGTCCACCTCCTGCTGGTAAGCAATTTTGTACACACCATATTAATTTATCTATGCTTCCTCCTCTTTTGGTTTAACTATAAATCTTGGGAAAACAAGTCACGCTCCAGAGGTCATCCAATAAAATGTACTCAGCCCCAAAAATCACAGTGAATCGACACCCCCTTAACATGGTAGACTTCACAAATCTGAAAAGCATAGTATCAAATGACACAACACTTTTGAGTTGATAACCATCTGGCCAGGATAGGGCCAGTTTTGCTTTTGGAGACTTCCAAGCAAGAGTGTGGCAGAATACGTTGCTCTGCCTGCCTACAAAAATCAGTCGTTCTCTCAACCCTTTGATATGGATCTGCAACATAGGTGCTGTACAGAAACCAACTAAGACTTTTTGAAGGCATTAACCAGAGATTTTTTACTTAAGTGTTAGGACATACTACAAACAGTGTTGTTCTTGGGAATACTAGTATAGATTTCTTATAGTCTGATAATCACGCTGGGTAGAGCGCTTCTTTGGTATGGCAACAAGCATATGAAAGGTGTTTCACCGTATAGAGGTGCACCATGGAAATGCTTTAATGACCAGATTAGGCTCCAACTTGCTTTAATTCACATAGAAGAGAGCAGCTGACTACAATCAGCTTTGGAATGAGACAGGTAGGATTACATATTTGAGACCAAAAGAAAATCCATTGCCGAGAGCAGATGTAGATGACAAATATATAATCGAAATGAACTACCAGTGGATTATGGTTATGCCTGTGCTGGATGTGGATGTAGCCATGTGAAATACTGCACTTCTTATTCATCTTCAGAAAACAAGCTTTATCACTTGCAGCCTGGATAGTGTCACTCAGGCAAATATTTTGCCAACTATGCTGAGGAGAAAGATACCCCTATAATTGTTGCAATCACTCTGATCTTCTTTGCTCTTTTATATTGTGATAATATTTGCATCACTCATGTCCTGTCCTGTCCTGATTCCCAGCAGCTGCACAGGAGATTATATTGTTCTGGGAGCAGGTGTGTTTGGTTGGCTATAACTACTTCTATTGGAATGTCATCACTCCCTGGAGATTTTTCTATTTTCCATGCAATTTATTGCTTTTTTTAAGATCAAGGCTTCTAGACATTCCAATACTAGAAGATCTAGTATAGAGACCAGGTAAACTTAGTCTAGTGTATTGTGTGTGGCAAAGATATTAAGGTAGTGTTCTGTCCATCATTCTATGTGCTTGGTTTGATCTGTAGTTTTTTTCCTCACACTTTGTTAGAAGGAAGTCAGGTTTAGACACTGTAGGACCCAGGGTTACTTTTACGCCATCAAACAGAGCTTTACTATGTCCTAAGGTCAGATTTCATTGAATTCTGCTGAAGGTATCCCTCCAAAAGTTGTTTGCACACTGTCTATAGTCATTCATTTTACCTCTTTATTAGCTATTTTCAAAGCATGTAGAGATTTTGGACTATGGCTTGCAATGTGAGTGAGGTGTGCAGATCTCTTTTTCTCCCTGCAAGCTCCCATCGGTGAAAGATTCACCTCAAACCAGTCTAAATTTTTGTGTTTTTGAGGACCAGAGGCATTAAGTGCTGAGCTGTAGATTGCATCTCTTAGTTTTTCACATCTGGTAGAGATGTCTTCTTTATCACTTATTGAGGGTATTAAACTGTTCAGGAGATCCCAAAGAGTGCTAATTTCTCTGGGTCAACAACCATCTAGGAAGCTCAGTATCCAATCTCACATCACTTTTGAAAGAAGTAGATAGCTTCAGGCTATGGCTAGTAGCGCTTTTGGACACCTTCAAGCAAGAGTGGAACTACACTTAGCAGGGCACCTATCCTGTATGGGGAACAATTGTATGATCAAGGCTTTTTTTGTTGAGAGTTTAATACACCTCATAATTAGAGTTACGCGCTCTTGACAAGATGGCTGCTCCCTGGTTACAGTTATCATAGATGAGTTAAATTTTCGTTTTGTCGTACTAAAACCAAACAAAATTCCATAAAAAGCTATTCAACTAATAAACTAATATCTTTAAATTATAGATTTAACTTAATTCAGCATTATTTCCACTAATTAATTCAAATTAACAACTCTTAGTTTAGGACTATTTTGTCTCACTAATCCTTATAATTATATTTAATATTATTTAAATTTAGTCTACATTTATTATTATATCCTTAGATTTTAGATCTAGTCAGTCTTAGACTTAGACTTTAATTAAGGCCTTAGATCTACTAATCATCTACTAATACTACTAATAATAACTAATAGTAATATTCTATATAGTTAGTTAAACACATAAATATATTGATCTAGAATTAGATCTAGATCTGGAATTAGATTTAGTAGTACAAGAAAATGGAATTAAAAAACTATTAGCCAACACCAAACCAAATAAAGCGTCTGGACCTGATGGTATTCCAGCTAGATTACTCAAAGAACTAAGCAATGGGCTAGCCCCAGTGTTCAAAATACTCTTTCAGGCATCGCTTAACCAGGGCAGAGTACCAAAGGACTGGAAAGAAGCTAATGTCACCCCCCCCCCCTATTTAAAAAAGGAGAAAAATCTGATCCAGGAAACTACAGACCAGTATCACTTACCAGCATCACATGTAAAATCCTAGAACACATAATATGTAGCAACATCATAAACCACTTAGACAAACATAATGTCCTCACCCCATACCAACATGGCTTTAGGAAATATAGATCATGTGAAACACAACTAATAGGACTAATTGATGATTTTTCAAAAGGTTTAGATAATAGTGAACAAATAGATGCTATCTTACTAGATTTTTCCAAGGCTTTTGACAAAGTTCACCACCATAGTTTGCTTAAACTATTAAAATATTTCGGCATTAATGGTCCACTGCATCAGTGGATTAAAGATTTTCTGATAGGGAGAGAACAAACTGTAATAATAAATGGCTCTAAATCAACACCAATAACAGTAAACTCAGGTGTATCTCAAGGAACAGTCTTGGGTCCACTACTATTTTTAATTTACATAAATGATTTACCAGATTGCATTACTTCAGGAACAAAAGTCAGATTATTTGCAGACGATTGCATAATATATAGAACATTAAAAACAACACAAGACACAGATATTTTACAAAGAGAATTAGAGGAATTACAGAAATGGGAATCAAATTGGAGCATGTCTTTCCACCCAGAAAAATGTCAGTTGTTAAGAGTAACAAAAAAACTAAAACAAATAAATTCCACTTATCTTATTCATGGCAAACCAGTAACACAGACTAAGAACGCAAAATACCTAGGTGTTATAATAAATGAAAAACTGTCATGGAATCCACATATAGATGAAACTATAAAAAAATCAAACAAAGCATTATTGTTTATTAAAAGAAATTTCTATAAATCAAATAAGAACATAAAACTAAAATGTTATTTAACCTTGGTTAGGCCAATAATAGAATATGCATCCACCGTTTGGGACCCCTCAACTCAAGAAAACATTAAGAAACTGGAACAAACACAAAATAGAGCAGTGAGATTCATAACAAACGAATATTCACATTTGACTAGAGTAACACCATTAGTAAAATCACTAAATTTAGGAAGCCTTCAGGACAGAAGACTCAAAAGTAAAGTAGCAATTATGCATAAAACACTGAACCATAATCTTCAAATACAAAAACAAAATCTAATAAAATACTCTGAAAGACACAAAAATAAAGGCACATTCCTCGTCCCATATGCTAGGACAAATTTGTACAAATACTCCTTCTTCCCTAGTGCTATTAGAGCATGGAATGGTTTGCCTGAGCTAGCCAGAAAAACCAGTGACTTGGCAGAATTTAAGTCATTGGTTAATATGCATGACTAAATGCATGACGCGTAGGACGTAATCATCTTCTTTTTTGAAGTAACGTCTGTATTATATAAGATAAGATAAGAGATGCAAGGTAGATGGTGTAACAGAAATTCCCCCTCCCCCAAAAACCAACTGGCATAAAGGAGAGTACCAGAAATCAGGCAGCTTCCAAAGAGCTGGAGATATCTCTTAAAAGCCATGGAATACTTATTTGAGATCAAAAGAAAATCTACAGCTGGAGAAATTATATTGATCTCCTGATGTCTGCAGATTTGGCAAGATATGTAGATCACAGCTTGGACTGCTTAGCCATATGAAAGTCTCTCAATCATTTCATCTTTAAAAAACATAGCATACACATTTCTTTCCCATTCATCTAAGAAAAATATCTTGCTGTAATGTATTTAAAATTTCTAAAAAATTACTTCATCATTGTAGGGCCTAGTTGTTAAATTATATCCTTCATTCTTATTAATAATACTAGACCTAGATCTAACTAGTTAACTTAGATTAGAACATTTTTAACAATATAATACAAATACAAGTTTCAATTAAAACTATTATTCAGTATTTTTTATGGCATGTTTATTTCATGATGTAAATCATCTAATTAAATCCTCTCAATCCACTGTGATATATAGTCTTACTTCCTTGGATTAAAGTGACATTGACTTTTTTTATCAGGTATAGAATGTCATCCTTATTAACATTCTGTCATATAAGGGAAAATCAACATTCAATTTTCTGTGATTTAAACCTATTCATTCTATTACTTATTTTTGTTATGCACTTTTTTATTTTTACATTTCATTTTTTTTCTCGTTTGAACAGGGCCAAGAAGAAAATTAGGTATTTTTTTCTTTTCTTTTAGTATTACTGTATTTATCCCTTTGAGATATTAATACTAAAATAAATATTATCAAAATGAGACAGTATAGCATTATGGAATGTTAAAATTGGGTACAGAACCTACCACAAACAAACAATCAGTGGAGTAATGGCACCATGCATTTCAGCTATAGTCTATTTTATTTTGTAATTCAGTTTCTATTTCATTTATTGTCATTTCTTGGGTTGGTAGGTGAAAATGTGATTTCAATGAACTGTTATTGCTTTGAAACCAAAAATGTAACTTTTTCTGAGTTTTGCTGTTAAGCTCTGTTTTTTTTAAGTCTTGAAATTTCAGTATTTTATTTCATGATATATACAAAATGAAATACAAGTTTAGTACTTTGACCTTTCTATGTCAGAACAATACAATGTTTCCTCTTAAATTTGTATGTGATAATATCCTAATGAAAGATAAGTTTGCTTTTGTCATTTTAATACCACAATTGAAGCTGTGTTGGGCGATTTAGTATGTTGGATGTAATTGATTGACTTCTTTTTGAAGAAAATTGTTTAAGTAAATGTGCAATTTTATCACGTAATATTTTCAAGTTGTATAATTGTAGTTTTGCCAGGAACATCAGTTGATATTTCTGAATTATCCTTTACTCTAAACTGTTTGCCTGGGGAGACAATGTCTTGTTTTGACTTCTTGATAAAGTTTGCAGCTTGTGCTGTCTTTATAATGAAAAAAGAGTCCTTGTAATCACAGCAAATTTCCATATGGATCAATAAAGCAGTCTTAGTCTTAGTCGATATGCTCAGCATTCTCTGTAACACTCCACTAATGCATGTTTCACTAGTTCCAAATTTATCGTCCAAAACATATGCTGCTTTATTTTTTATGAAAGAGGTGAAAAATGATATGCTTATAGTGTTAGGATAGCTTATGATAAGCATAATTTTCCCCAAATCTTGGCTGAGTACTGGCCCATCTTTCTATAATTTTTATTTTTTTTACTCTTCTGGATAAAGTGATATTTTTCAATGCCTCTTCATTCTCTCTATATTTGACCAGTTTGTCATGTGTATTGGCATATGCTTATAAGTTTATAAGTGCTTTCTTGAAAGGTTTGATAGAGGAGAAATGACTTTTCTGTATATTAAAGGACTGTTGGACATTATTGTTAAAACAATATGACTATAAGCCATTAATCAACATAAGTACTAGAGCCATGGTTTTATGCCATGAATTAATGTAATTAACCACAGGTTTCTAATCAAATAGTTTCAAGTCAATTTAATTTTGTTTTTTTTACCTTTTGTGGCCACGAGTGTAGGAAATAAAATGGCCCACAGGTTGAACCAGTTTGTGCTTATAGATGTCATTTGTAGAAAGCTTTGTAAAATGTATTTAACTTTAAAGACATATCAGCTTATAACTAAAAAACAAAAAATGGCAACTTACACTTTTCTCTAATGTTTATTGATCACAGTTTGATTTCTTAAAGTTAATATTTTATTAGGCACTTACAGAATGATTTATTAAATTTTCTTTCAACAGCTTTAAATTTTCCCTCCTGTCCTGTCCACTCACACATGTTCAATATTTTTTTTTTTCTTTTTGAATCAATATATTTAGTCAAATTCATCAAGAAATGGTCCATTACATTATGAATAGTCCTTTCTGGGCATTAATTTTTAAATCAATGATGAAAATGATGTCATAATTTGTATTACTGATCTCCCTTTTCCTTGTCATGGTTGATGAAGAGTTTTATAAGAAATTGTCTAATTTAACAAATGTACAATAACACAGAGGAATATTTGCTCTATCTACTTCTTGAAAAGAAAACAGATATTTAGACTAACACTAAATCCAATCAAGAGATGTATGTTTTCAAAAAGTTGATCAAATATTTTAGCTTCAGCTGTTTATGCCATCTTTAACATCTGTTTTCATTGCCTTTTGTGTTAGGAAAATTGATTAGTTGTTTTTTTTAATAAGAATTTTTTTTTGAATTAAAAAAATTTGTTTCTTTTCTTTTCTAGAGCTTTCCCCTCGCACACCCCATCAGCATCAGCCCTTTTCTAGCGGACCTCAGTCTGGTCCACCACACCCACAACAGAATGTGTCAGTTAAGAGAACCACTCCACGCAGCTCTAGTGGACCCCCTATCTCCAGCACTAAACCTTATCCACAACCAAGAGCAGCATCAGCTCAGAGAACACCACTTTCCACAGGGTAAATATTTAAAAAGAAGCTGAATTTCCTCATGATAATTGTATCTTTCAAAACTTGTTCTTTTCAGAAAGGTTCTAATAGAGACTCAGAGAGGGTAAATAGTTTAAAGGAAGTTCAATTACTTCATGCTAAGAGTACCTTTAAAAACTTGTTTCCTTTAGATATTGTTATATTTGACATAGAAACACAGGTGGGGGTAGCCATGTAAGTGATCAGCTGACATGTTACACTGTACTGTAACCTGTTTAGCAAGGAACTGCTTTTACAGAAGGGACTTTTGTGAACACTCCATATGCTAATAACCTGTGATATGAACAATGTGATCATCTAGAAAGGACTGGTGTTTCTGTCATTTCTTAAAAGGCCTTCAGGGGCACTATATGGTGGGAAGCGTGGTCGAGAGGCCAAGTGCGCTTGAACTTGGCTTGGCTACCTAGAAGGGGGCTTGAGGTTCGACACCCGACTCGGGCAGAGTTGTGTTTACTGGGCGCCTAAAGGCAGCACGGAAAACCAACACTTAGATATCCCCTCCTCCCCACTGGTCCACAAATGAGATTGGACCAAAAGTGCTCTGAGCATGCTATAAGCATGAAAGTAGCGCTATATAAAAGATATAATAATAATATATAAAAAGAGAGAGTGGCAATCAGGTACAGTTAAATACAGATGTGTTTAAGATGAGATTTCCAGTAAAAATTCAGTATAGTGGTTACATCCAGATGTTTTGTGTTGCTTATTGTGCTATTGTTTAGTATTTGACTATTATTATTATTATTATAACTCTCATTAAAGTATCACATACGGAGTTGTTGAATTAGTTGTGTCATTTTGTCTTTCTCTTTTTTTCTCTTAACCTTGCCTTTCCAAATGCAATTGCACAAAGTGACCACTTGTTCTAAATGTTTCTTCAGAAAGGAAGATGATCCCAATCCTTGCCCAAACGTCCAACAGGATGGCGTGGGGCTTGAATTTAGGACCATTGGAATGACCATCCAAAGCACATATCACGTCAGAGAGGAGTCTGGGACAAGTATTTGAAGATGCCTTAGCCATGCTAATTGATGGGGCAGTGGCCTGTATTGCACTGGGCTCTAATATCTTATTCAGCCTTTTACACAGGAAGGCTCTTGTTGAAAGCTCCATGTGCTCCCAACTCTTTCTGACTTTTTGGAAATATCCAAATACTTGAATTCTTCTTTATATCCTCCGATGGCAGAATATCTGATCATTTCCTGAATACTTTTTACTGTGATGTCTACAAATTATTTTTTTTCCCTTTGGCCTATCTTTAACTTTACAGTGACTTCTGGAATAATAAAGAATGCAAACATATAGTCATTCAGGAAACCTTGACATTTTAGGTGATAATATTTTAGAAAGACATGTCAGCTCATAATCACCTTAGTCATTTAGTAGGGAGACTAGAGAGTAATGAAATGTAATTTCAAAGACATAAAAAGAAGTAATAATTTGTTAAATGTTATTACTTATTATTATAGAATCAAACAAAAAAAGACACATCTATAAATGCTTATTAATGTAAATTTTTATGTCACAGGTCAACCACAGAATGGACAAGTACCAATTTTGATTCTGATGAGTCAGATGAGAACAGTGCTGTTTCTGGCAGATCTTTGATGACTGCTTCTAAAGGCAGACTGTTACAGTCAGGTCCAGCTAAAGTTCCCAGCCCTAGTCCTCGTACACAAGTTCCCAAAACACGACTAATCCAGTCCAGACCTTTGAACAACAACGCAGATGATGACTTAAATGATGTTGATGATATCCTTAACTCAGATAGGTTGTTAGAGAATGTCTTCCTGATATTTTTTTTAAATCATTTATAGTGATATGTTCTAGGTATACAGGTAGTTCTTGCTGTTTAACAATGACTCAACAAGATAAGTATTTCATCTAGCAGTGGATTCAATGAATTGTGGAGGTTATTACCGAAAATTGAAAACCATGAGAGCTCACATTCAGTCAACACTTGCTTGGAAGGAGTTTGAAGTTTGTCTGTGATTAGGAAGGAAATAATATTGACAGCAAAGCTCAAGATTTAATCTTGGACATCATTCATTTTCTCTAAAAGCAGAATCTGGCATTTCGTTGACATTTCAAATGAGTTGAAGAAGAATTGGAAGGAGAGAATTGAGGCTTTACCAACCTCTCTGTCCAAGATTCCATTTTGCAGGGTCATAACTCTTTCAGCCACTTACTGGTTTCCCCTGCACTGGTCAGGCCGGAGGATCAAACCCTCCCTCCCTACAATTTACCTCTAAAATAATTGTGAGAAACCTTGAACAAAATGTTCAACTCCCTAGAGGAATGGCACTGCAGTCTTAGTCCAATGTAGTAGGTACTGTGGAAGCCCACTGGAACTTAAGAGTCCTTTTACCTTTTTGCTTATCCATCTTCCCATGAACAGAGTTTTTTTTTTTTAAATTGTCTTTAGATTCTTAGTGATACCTTAAATTTCCAATTTGTTTTTAATCTTTATGGCACCTTTTTTTATTTAATCTTTATCTTTATGGCACATTTTTTTGGTCAAAGATTGATGATAACTATTTTATTTAATTCTGTTTATATATACCATTCAGGCAACCAACAAGACAAAACTCAACAGTTGGGAATGTTGCTGCACTGACCAAAGAAATAGAAAAACAACTTGAGGTGAACATTTAGAATCAAATATATATATATATAAACCTTTCAAAGAATCTTTTGGCAACTATTTCATATCAAAGACTTTAGGAATCATTGATAATGTTTAATGTAGCTTTAAATTTATTGTTTAGGTAACCATAGATTTCCATTTCATATTTAGCCTAATGAAGATTAATTTTTCAGACAATTAAAACTCACTGTCACAGTGTCTTATATAAAATATGAAAAAAATATTTTGAGGTATGTGTTAATTGACAATATGTATGAAACTATTCATACTTAAAATTAGAGTAAAGCAGTTTCTGCAAAAAACAATATACATTTTATAAATATCATCAAGTCCTGCTGTATGCTTCTTCCACATAATCATTCAAAATGTGTTAACCATGAGCTGCTGTTAAAGCAGAAATCAAATGTAAATTTCTACATGTGGTAGTAAATTAATTTGGGAAGCATCCACCCAATGAAATGAGCTAAGTGTCAAGCGGACATCTCTACTTGTTATTGAAAATGTAGTTCACAATTGGGTCTGACTTGACCTTTCAGACTCTTATGCAGCTGCTTAAGAATGACTACAAAATTAGGTGTCCAAGCCAAACTATCTTAATTCACTGTAGTATCAAAAGCCTTCCTTTGATTGATAAAGACATTGTACAATTCCAAGTACTGTTTCATGTATTTATCTTACATTTCTTGCGCAACATTAAATCAAAATAATTATTGTTATTTATAGCAGGCTAATGCCACATTAGTTGGAAAAAATATAATTGTCACCTGTTTTATTCAAATGAAATTGTGAAAATACAGATGACAAACGTAATATCGATTAGCACATTTGTTCCAACCAAGTGAAAAAAGGTTCCTTAGTTTTTTTATTAAAAGAACACCACCACACATTTTGAAGAATTCAGCTGGAGATCATTAGACCCTGTCGCCTTTTGTGTTTGGCTAACTACAACCTCTTCAAGGGTTTTAAAGTCATCAAGTTCTACTTAAGTGTTTTCTAATTTAAATACCAAACCTTTTCTTACTAAATTCCAATCTACAATTATAAGACAAATATTCTTTAGGACAATAAAGATTATTATTAGTATTATAAAAATAGTGACATTAGTAACAGGGGCATTAAAAAAAATTCAGTTATCTAAGTACACAAGAGAAGAAATAAGTTAATAATAGGGTAACTGTGAACAGATGCTCATTCGATCAGAAGTCAGAATGTATGAAAGAGAGACTTGAGTTTTGATTTTAGTATTAATATGTGTTAGTACTGAGTCCTTCAAGCTAGAATGATGTACTAAGAGATATTGTTTTTAGTCCTGAGGAGTAGAACAAAATAATTGGTTAACAAGTGAAATTTATCATACTGTCAGATATTGCATTCATATTAATAGTAATAATAAAAATAATTATAATATATTATTTATCTTGAGAAAATTTGTCTTACATTTTTTGTGAAATCACTATTGCCCTCTCAGTGGCCAGGGGTGTAGCCACTAAACGGCCCAAAAAATGATGCTACACTAAGGCTGACTGGCCAGCGTACGGGGCGGCTGTCGTGTATCGCGGTGGAGGAAGGGAGAGTCGACACCAAATACGGCGAAATCACTGCAGCGATTTTGGGTGCGGCTAGGAAGTATATCCCGCGGACCCGCCTGGTCCCGAGAATTAGACAGAATAGTCAGGGCCAGGTAACGGGCGAGGCGCAGAGCACAAAAAAAGGGGACCCCCCCAAATGCCGCAGAGAGTTCAACGCATTATGCCGGAAGGCCAGCGAGGTGGCCCAACGTGTACGGGCGGACCACTGGAGGGATACTTCCAAAGCATGGCGACTTCTTCGAAATCTTGAGGCCAAAGATTCGGCGCGTACAGCCACCCCATTATTGTCACCCAGTGGGGATCGAGTGGCAAAAGATTAAAAAATGGCCGACTTGCTTAACAAATATTTCGCTTCGATAAGCAAGTCCGAAAAGAAGACAGCCACGTCTATAGCCCTCAACAACGAGCGTAAAAGACTCGAGAGGACCTGGACACATGCAACGCACCCTTCTGCCGTGCTGAGCTGGACAGAGCGATAGCTAAGTGCAAAAACAGAAAGGCTCCGGGGCCAGACAAGTTTACTCCTGAGATGGTAAAACACCTCGGGGGTATTGCGAAAGACAAGCTCCTTGATTTTGCGAATCGGACCTGGCGCTGTGCTACCATTGTTCCAATACTAAAAAAGGGCAAAGACTCGACTAACGTGGAGTCCTACAGACCCATATCCCTGACCTCCACTATCGGCAAGATAGTAGAACGGATGGTCAGCGAGCGACTCGTGTGGAGCTTTGAGAGTGCCGGTACCCTAGCGCCAGAGCAGGCTGGCTTTAGGGCAGGCTTGAGCCCGATCGACCAGGTCACAGTTTTCATGCAGGAGGTGGCCGATGCAGTTTTTATAGACCTAAAACAGGCTTATGACCGGGTGTGGAAGCAAGGCCTCTATCTTAAGCTTAGAGCCATGGGCAGACCTACAACTGGATAAAACAGTTCCTAACGGAGAAGAAAACACGAACACAGTTCCAGTACTCTCTAAGTGGGGAAAACACCCCAATCAGAGGGTTACCCCAGAGATCCGCCCTCTCATGTATCCTTTTCATGGCCTATCTTAATGATTTGCCCAGCTCACTCCGGTGTCGCAAACTGCTATATGCTGATGATATTGTCCTCTGGTCAACCGGGAAGAAAGCTGACCAACTTCAGGCAGCATTACAAGCCGACCTCCATACCATCTCCTCGTATTGTTCAAAATGGCAGATACGAATTCACGTTGCCAAAACGACCTGGTGCCTTTTTCAGCCTGGGAATCAAAATTCTTGGGGCCCCATTTGAGCTCCAACTCGTTGGGCTGCGACTCCAACGTGCCGCCAAAATATCTAGGAGTCACCCTAGATAGAAAGCTCTCAATGCACTTGCACATCCAGGATGTTGAACGAAAGGCCTCGGAGAAGTTAGGGTTACTCAGAAAGCTAGCCAGTACCAAGTGGGGCGCCCGAGCTGACATGCTCCGCACACTGTACACAGGGGCTGTCAGATCCCAAATCGAGTACAGACGGCCCTCTAATCACTCGACCGTGTACAGGCCCAGGCTCTCAGATTCATCTGCGGCACCTATAGAACGAGCCCAACTTCCGCTGCAGAAATCATGTCCAACGTGGCACCTTTCAGCCTGAGGAGAGAGTGCGCCGTGCTAACGGCCCTGGAACATTAGTCACTCAGTGGAGAGTAAAAAAACAGTATAAAACGGACATCATTTATGCACTGCGCGTCAAATTTGAGTGCTCAAGCTGGCCTCTCCACTGACCGGGTCCCAATCCGACGGATAAGCACGTGCCCGCCCTGGAGGAGACAGCCCATCCCTCCCATAAATTTAACTATACACGGGTTGGAGGGGGCCACAAAACGACACACACACCCGGATCTACTAAGAAAAATGGCAATGGACACATTAAAGACCTACCCGCCAACGCCATTTACTGTTATACAGACGGGTCAGTCATGAAGGACCCCGTAAGAGCTGGGTATGGGGCCTATATCTGTTACCTAGACCACGAACCAGACAAGCTGTCAGGCACATGCGGCCTCGCTGCATGCAGCTTTGATGCAGAATTAACGGCGATAACCAACACACTCAATTACCTGCTCCAAAAAATGCGTCGCCCAAATCGAGAGGACCCGTGGTGGAGGCTAAAAAGGTCGGAACAAACAACAATAGCGCAGTGGCGCACAGGACACTGCCCCATAGGTGCGTACTTTGCCCGGTTCCGACCAAATTTTGATGCCCGTTGCCGACACTGCGGGGAATCAGAAAAGACGGTGGCGCACGTCTTGCAAGAGTGTCCAGTGGTTCACTATGATTGTATGGAAGCTATGAGGCCAAACAGCAGAGTTCCTTACCAGGGCACTACGGGAGACCTAGGTCTCCCTGCCTTGTCACCAATTGGAGTTCATCTCAGGTACCCATTAGAATCCAAAGATCCCAAAATTTAAAAATGCCAGTCTTCACTAGGATTTGAACACAGGTCCCCCAGTTCAGAAGCGAAGCGCTCAGCCACCACGCCTCTGAAAGACAATTAAAGCACATTTTAGAAAGGAACACCCTACCTTGAATCCAGTGCATAATTCTTTTTGATAATCTGCAGGCTCGACCAGTAGGTGTACAACCAGTAGGAGGAGTTAATACAGTCACATCTAGTAAAAAAGTTGTTGATGTGGTCAGTAGATTCTAAAGTTTATAGATTGCTAATGATTATTGTTTTAATGTTATTTGTCATTTCTATCAACACTCTTAAATCCCTATTTATCCATTTACCAGCTACTGCAATAGTTCCTTTTGTAATTATGCTCATGTGTCAAATGTTTTTTTTGCTATATATTTTAGTGATGAATGTAATTAACAAGTATAAACTTATAGGCATAACTAAATTGTTTGCTTTTTCATATTTTGTCTTCATACATGCAATTAAGGTATTTTATTTCTAGGGAGATTTTGAAGAGGAGAGTGATTGGGACAGTACCACAGTACAGAATGACCCATTACCATTGCCTCAGAAGTATGTATAGCAGTTTATTTTTGTGTATAATCTGTTGCGACTTGTTATTTGAGCAATACATTAGTAGTTGTGAGGTATGGGGGAGTTTAACATATTTGTATAAAATATACAAGAAATAGGCTGCAAGCACACAGCTGACAAACTAGGAAAAAGAAATGATATGAATGTAAATTTTAAAAAATTATTTATTACATTAATGAAAAAAATAAGAGGGGTGGCTCAGTGTATCTTTACGGTTAACCTTTAATAAAGTAATTATTACAGAAATAGGTCAAGAGAAATTTTCATCACTAATTGTGGGGGTATAAATGAGTGTCACTATTGTCTCTGGTGGTCTTGAGACATGAGGGCTATCTGGTATTGGGGTGATGGTGGTGGCAGGTATTTTGGGGCTCTTAACTATAGGTTGAAGCAGGTTGACTCTCAAAAAGAGACTGTTATCTGCGATTATACCAGACAGCAAAAAAAAGGGAGAAAAATTAAACTATCATATAGTTATTGCTTTCATATGACATCCATTGGAACACAATGTATCCAGGGCATAGAATAACTAACATAATTATCCTAATAAATAAGCAATTAAAAGATTTACATTGCTAATGAGGGAAGTACCGACAAATATCAAATGGATTTAAACTACTAATAGTGTAAAAAATAGAAATACCTAATGGCTGACATGGGAGACAATAGTGCCAATTGCTTTTATGTCATTCATGAGTTGCATACATTAAAACTGTTCGTAACAAAATATTCATAGACCTGTTTCACTTACTTCCATTGTGTCTAAATGTTTAGAAAAATTGGTTAAAATGTTTCTTCTGAATGATCTTTGTAGTAAGTTAGACCCTTTACAATTTGCTTACCAAAAGGGTAAAGGTGTAGATGATGCCATCCTAAATATTTTAAATTGTGTCTACAAACATCTGGACTTAGCGAACACTTATGTAAGATTATTCTTTATTGATTTCTCATCAGCTTTTAACGCTATACAACTTCATTTACTCATTGAAAAGATGAAAGTGTTGAAGATTAGTCCATACATAATACTATAGGCTAATGAAATTTTGACCCAGGGCACAGGGCGCCCCAAGGGGCTGTGACATTGCCCTTGTGGTTCATTTTGTACACCAATGATTTTCAATCCGATAGTCCTTTTTGCTCCTTCACAAAATTTGCTGATAAAGCGGCTCTTCTTGCACTGCTCTCAGAGAGTTCAGACGTAAATGAGTATTTCAAAGAAATAGAAGACATTGAAAATACTGTAAAGATAATTTTTTATTATTAAATGTAAAAAAAAACAAAGAAATAATAATCGATTTTCGTAGGGAAAAGAAGGAAAATGATATTGTTTCTGTAGCTGGAGAGACTATTGAAATAGTGCAAACCTTTAAATACCTTGGTACTATCTTAGACAATGAACTAAATTTTACTGCAAATACTGATTATATCAGCAAAAAAGGGCAGCAAAGATTATGATTACTAAGAAAACTGTCCTCGTTTAATGTTAGTGAAAAGGCCTTGGCTATGTTTTATCACGCTCACATCTGCAATATTTTAAGTTTCAATATCACTGCATTAAAAATAAAAATAAACTTTATAGAATCCTAAATGCTGCTGGTAAAATCATTGACAAAAAAACAAACCCCATTTGGGCAGTTGTTTGAGACAAACATCTTTAAAAAAGCTAACAATATCCTCAAAATAAAGAATCACCCTTTGTGTCAGGATTTTGTGATTTTACCATCACAAAAGAGATACAAGACACCGATAGCAAAAACAAACTGACACAAACACTCTTTTGTTCCCTTGGCAATCAAATCATTAAATAAGAACAATCTGATATAAAATTTGTCACATGTAAATAATGAGTGAGTCTGATGTGAATGTACACTTTGGTTTCTTATAGTTATAATGTTTTTTGTTTGGTGTAATGCACAAATTGTAAGACAAATTTCCGTATGGACAATAAAGATTATTATTATTATAATTATTTTAAAATCTGTTGTTACATATGTTAATAAAATTTAATTTTGTTTCCACTACGCAGAAGGATTCCAGTCAATAGGGCAAGTACTGATGGCATGTCAACCAATACATATGCATCCAGTGCCTGGGGTTCAACAGGAAATGCTGCCAGTACAGCTAAGGAAAAGGAAAGGCGATCAACATCTCGGAGTTCCCACTTTAGCATTACATCTGTCAGTTCTGATGAGGACATGAATGTAGACAATATCTAATTAAATATTGTTTCATTGCTAATTCATCACATATATTATTTAGAATATGAAAAAAGAGTGTAAGTACTTGTTTTAAATCATAAGTCCATTTTATTGTTAAAACTGTATTATTATTATTTTTTTTTTAAAGTTGATTGAAACAGTTGTTTTCCTTAGAATAATGAAGTATATGTTTAATTCTTTTTTCAAATTTTGAGTATATGCATAATCACTTGTTAGATAAAGTTGTGAATTCTTTTAGAAGTATTTAACATTCTGGCAATTGAGTTATGGGACATAATTCATGAGCTGTGTAGATAAGTTCTAATTTTCCTTATATCTTCTATTCATTAACAAACACAGTTTGAAATATTTGTTTTATTAAGATTCTACAAAAGTAGTTAAAAACTTTCTCTTATTATGTATTTCTTTTGTAATTCTTATATATAGACATTGTAAGGAAAAGCTGATATTGATTTTCAAAACAGCATAAAAAGTCTTATTAACAAAGAAACATTCATGTTAATCCACAACTTTGTGTGAATTTATGTGCATGGTAAAGTCTTAGTACCACTGACCTTTATAATAGGGATTCCCCTCCTTTTAATGTCTTTTACAACTTTTGAAGTGGAAAAATACATTGTAAATTATACATATATATATTATATACAATTATATATAATATAGTTAAATATTATTTGAAACAAAAACCTATGATTAAAAAAAAACAACTAAAACAAGTGAGTTTAAAAAAGAAATGTTAATTCATTACAAAAATTGTCTTTTGATGACTAATGCTGCATTGCTCTCTTCCTTGTATGAGAGAAATTAAATTGTGATATACTGATACTCAGACAGTCCAATGTTACAAATTAAACAGTATCTGTGATATTCACAACAAACATCATCTGATCAAGAAATGTGCTACTTTCAAATACCAGCTATAATGGGACATTCAGTTACAAATTTAATGTTATAGAGATCAAAAAATTTTTTTTCTCATATTCATTTGATTTTGCTACCCTATTATATGTGATATTTTTAAAATGACATCAACCCCTACATTTGTTTATGTTCTAAAACATTTTTACATTCATGATTTTTTATTGGTTAAAAAAAATCTGCAAAATATTATTGATGTATTGCCTTTTCTCTTAGGAATGTAATGATTTTTACCACCAAAAAATGCACTAAAATTTTGTTTTAAATTATCAGACATTTTCAGACAATAGAGTGACATAAGCTGATATTTTTTATATAGAAGTGGATTTGAGCAATGGCTTTGAAAGATATTAAATGCTACATCTCCCACCATAATATTAAATACAAGTTTTTAGACTTGATCAGATCATTCTATACAAATGACAGCTTATAATGGACTTAAGATATTTTGTTTTCATTGTTGTCTAGCAATGTGGACAAAAAATAACTTTTTTTCATTAAATGAGATTGCATTACTACTTTATTTTGTATCCGTCCAACAGGAACATGTCTGATATTTGTTACCTTGTTGTTGTTTTTTAACAACTTGACAGAAGTCAGTGAGAATCTCATTGGAACCAAATTTTATTTCAAGTTGTGATGAACCTTTCATTCATTCAATTATGTATTCTAAGCAATGTAAAAGCCGTAAACATTTATTTAGAAATACTTTGTGATCACTGTAATACTCATACAAAACAGCATAGAGATTTGATTTGAAAATTATGACTTTCTAGCAGAAATTATACAATTGAGATAATGTGGTAATCAATCACAAGGTGTGTGTAATTGCTTCCAATGTACTTACATACATATTTATTTATACTCTGTGTTTTTTTTTTAATATGTTTATTTCTGGTAAGTATCATACTTTGTAATCCAATTGTAAAGCTTTTTTTTTTCCATTCTCTTCCATATTATTAATATAAACTGTATTTATATATTCTTTGAATTTTAATGAAAAAACTACTTAACTTATAAATAATAGACATTACTTCAAAAGTGAAGATAATTATCAATCAATGACATTACATTTTTAAAATATTGCTGTGTCAATATCCAAGATTTGAACCAAGGAATTACTATCCTTTAAAATTAAATTTTTGTTATTAATTTTCTAAAAACAAGGTATCATAATACTTCATTGAAACATATAGTCAAAATAATTCATGAACAAAGATGTTATAAATGAGTTGTTTTAATCTTTGATTACAAACTAGCTGTTTACATTTGAAGAAGTAATTTGCTAAAGAAAAAACAATTGTGTTTCTCTGTATATTAGATGAATTTATTAAATAGTATTTCTATCTCATAACTATTTTTCTGAATATACCTATACTTACCAAATGGATGTCATTTGATTCATTCTGATCTGCATAATATTGTAGCATTGAGTTACCAGTAAAGTCTATGTTTGACTATCTCAATATTTTTTTGTCATTATCTTGTTACAGAAATATAAGGATTTTAAATTTGACTTTTAGTTTGTTTCAATAGTCATATTTTTACAATTTTTTGTTACCTGCATAATGTTTTAAATATGATGACTTTGAACCAATATATGTCCGATAGACAAATGTATGTAGTGTACACCCAACATTTGGAGATAATTCATATTAAAAAGACCTTGATTTGTATAGACCCTGGTTTATGTTTCTGTTTAGTTGTGGGAAATTGTAGAAATTCTAAAAGCTGTCAGAGTGATGCTGATGGGGATCATTAAGTGGGGGGGGGGGGGGGGGATGCACATTGTGCTGTTTAAACATGTTCATCTGTATCATTTAGTTCAAATATTAGAAATCTAAATATTGTGATTAAATAGTAATTCTGGTCATATAGATGGTAATTAATTACTTGTAGTTATGGTTAGGAAGACTGTTTAAAGTACCGCTATCTAATTTTTAAATTTTCCAATTCTTAGAAATACAAATTAGCTTAACATAATAGGATGTATTCAATTGGAAATATTTTAATTTATTCATGACATAATCATTCTAAGAGTGGGAAATCAGTTCGTTTTTTTTTTTAAATTGATTTTTTTTTAAATTTACATATGTGAAGTGACTACTACATAGAAGTGTCTACTCTATATGTGAAGTGTCTACTACATATGTGAAATGTATACTACATATTAGAAGTGTCTACTCTATATGTGAAGTGTCTACTACATATTAGAAGTGTCTGAGTTTCCAAATTCTAGCCATTTTTTTCTCACCATCAAATCAATTAAATTCTAAGTAGCAACTGAACAAGTAGTGCTTCCACTGGTTAATGTAGTAGTAGAAATAAGTAGATTAACCTAGGCGTATGGAATGGATGGCCAACCATAATGGAATACATCTTTCAGATCTGTTTTTTTTTATTACGTAGATGTAGATTTAGTCAGTGCAAGTGCACCTTCATGTAACCCCCTGCAGGTGCCCATGCATTATTGATTCAAGAGTTTACTTAATTAATGTTCAAGAAAATTGTGCACATCGTCTTTTTAGTCTAAATCTAAAGGCCTATCATTAGAAAATTATAAAGTGTAGTAACTTAACAAGTAGTGCTTCCACGGAAGTACAGTTGTAAAGGTATGCTATTATTGTAACTAGAATAGGCAAATCTGTAGTTCATGTCCGACCATGTATGATTTATTCTAGGCTTGCTTACTCTATAAAGGATGCCACATATTCTATTGCATGTCAGTCGTGATGATATGTTTACATTTGCAAATAGCTATATTTATTATGAATGCCACAAGGTCGACAAGACATTCTGTATGGTGAATTAACAGAAGGCAGGAGATTCGCTGGTTGTCCACTTCTAAGGTATACTAATGCATACAAACGTGACAAAAAGCTCTTCAAAATCGGCACTAACAGCTGGGGAAAAAGTGGCACTGGAAAGATCCACATGAAGAGCGAGCATTAAAGGAAAGGTCCTGGATTGCAGATGTCATACACAATAGTTGTAGAAAGAAGGATGAAAGTACAAAGGATTGGCCTCTTTAGTCACACAAGAACTTGCAAAGGGAAAAAATCGTCTCGAGACTTAAAATGCCACAATTATTTTTTTTTATAATCTTTAGTTAAGGTCTAGAATATTATTATTTTTATTTTTTTTGCTAGTTATCTTTCGATGTGATAAATGTTATATTTTCTTTTAACAAAAGTAAAGAGTAAGCGCTCGATAAAACTGCAGGTTAAACACGTCCACCAGTTTACAATAGAAGAGATACAAGAAAGTTCTTCACATGACATCATTATTATTATAGCTTTTATATAGAGCTACTTTCATGCTTAAAGCATGCTCAGAGCGCTTTGGTCCAATCTCATTTGTGGACCAGTGTGTGTGGGGGATATCTAGGAGTTGGTTTTCCGTGCTGCCTTTAGGCGCTCAGTAAACACAACTCTGCCCGAGTCGGGTGTCGAACCTCGAGCCCCCTTCTAGGTAGCCAAGTTCAAGCGCACTTGGCCTATCGACCACATTCAAGTCTAAACGTTGATTTGGACCAACGGAGCACTGGCAGCAGCAAGAACCCACAAATACGAGCTGCAGCATCATGAATGAACTGCATTTGTTGGGTATTTTAGTGATGAAACTGCAGATATCTCAGGCACTGAGCAGATGTCTTTGAGTGTTCGGTTTGTTGATTGCGATTGTATTCGACTTCATTGGTTTAGTTCCTTGTATTTCAGAGAGACGCGCAGCATGTGTCTAACGCCATTGTACAGTCTAGACATGGACAAACTACTCGGCCAAGGCTGCCCCGTGATGACTAGCATTCTTTTTTCCGTAACTGTCCCTAGCAATAGCGTTGGTGCTAACTTTACCTCTTTTGTGTGTCTACTGAAAAATACGAATCCATTCGAGCTTTTAAGTCTCAAATTAAAGATCTTGGCCTTTTTGGCGGATCTAAAAATAACGACTGCAAGTGAAACCAGACAAACTTCATACGTGTAGTAAATGTCTCCTTCTCTTGTGTTTCTGATTAGTCTTTTCATTGTCGTCAATTATCTGTTCTTGAACCAGTTTCCATGGCGTTCCAGTCTTTCCAACTTAACATAGTGGCCACTCAACAGCAGTTACATTAATGGCATAATCGAAAACCAAATTGACCATCCTGAGGAACACGTCAGAGGTGTCATCTTGAGGAAGGAGAGACTGCTGGCAGAAAAAAACTGATACCGGATATTGAGTTGCTGCTGACGAGAATTCGCAGTCGACAGACACTAAGAAAAAAACACATGTTTGGATTACAGAACACGGCTTTACATTAAATATCTTAATTCTTAAGTTTCTTCATTATGTCTCGCTTTTCGAGCAATAATAATAGTAAATTCAACTTGTTTTTTGTCTTTAACCTAAAACGATGCGAAAGCTGCAATGCAAAGAAGAATATCAAAACTGCGCCATAAGCGTTCATCGCCAGCTTGTCCATCGCGACAAAAAGCAATTCATAAGTTAAGTTATTGAGTTTCTGCAACCACAGTCAACATTTGCAGTTTTTGTTTGATCGAACGTAAGCAAACAGGCCTCACGGATAAAGTTAACAATGTTGTACAGTAAATACTTTGTTCAGGTGTTTAGTTTCTTATTTTATTACATGAAAAAAAGTTATTGTGCTTTTAATATCGATTAGGGTATGAGGGCCCGAATATAACAAGAAAGTTTGAGGATATGATTTTGAGCCATGGGTGGCAGCTTGCACCCCCCTGGAAAAAGTCCTGCGGGCGCCCATGAGTGTATACTATATATTTGAAGTGTCTACTCTATATGTAAAGTGTATATATGTGAAGTCAATATTTTCAAGGCACAGTGTCAGTTTTTCACTAAAAAAATTGCTTTTTTTTTTAATGAACAGTTTAAACGTAAAAATACTGATCAAGTAATGTGCACTAGCGGAGTGGGGGGGGGGGATTTTTTTTCCAAACCCTAACCCTCACGCCCAGTAAACCCTAACCCTATGCATAAACGTGCGTACAGCATATATATATATATCATGGGCGTAGCCAGGATTTTTTTTTTTGGGGGGGGGGGGGTTTGTAGGAGAGTGGTTTAAACTTGAAACCCCAATTGGCTTTTACGCTCAAATAAATTTAGTGTGTAATTTGCTTTTTTTTTTTATTGAAGAGTATTTTATTAGCATCAAACCCCTATGAAAGGGGGTTCAAACTCTAAACCCCTTTTGGCAACGCGCATAGCCTTTTGAGTGCATAATTTGCTTTTTTTTAAACATTGAAGATGTATTTTTTAGCTTCAAACCCCGCTGGCTTGGGATTAAAACTCAAAACCCCTTTGACTACACTCATAGAATTTTGAGTGTATAATTTGCTATTTTTAATATTAAAGAGGTATTTTTTTACCTTCAAACCCCCCTGAAGGGGGTTTTAAACTCAAAACTGAGTCAAAACCCATTTAACTTACGCTCATAACATATTGAGTGCGTAATTAGCTTTTTTTTTATATATTGAAGAGGTATTTTTTAGCTTTAAACCCTACTGAATTGGGGGGGGGGGGGTTTAAACTCAAAATCCCTTTAAAATTTTGAGTGTTTAATTTGCTTTTTTATATTGAAGAGTGGGGTTATCGTAAATTTTTGAGGGGGGTTTAAAATCAAATTCTTCCTTAACTGTGCTCTTGGAATTTGGGGATTGTCGTTTGCATTTTTTTTTTTGGTTTTGTTTTATAGAATAGGGGGATTTAACTGCAAAACCCCTTGGTAGGGGGTTTTAAACTCAAAACACACTGGTAAGGGGTTTTAAACTCAAAAACCATTGGCTGTGCTGGGGCAAGTGATTGTTTACTATTAAAATTTCACCTAAAATAAGCAAAATCAAAGGAAAAAAATCTGTCACTAAATTCATTTCGGGGAGGGGGGTTGAACCCCAACCCCCCCCCCCCCCCTACGCCCATGATATAATATATATAATAATAATAATCTTTATTGTCCGTATGGAAATTTGTCTTACAATTTGTGCATTACACCAAGCAAAACCTTGTAACTAGAAAAAAAAATAAAGTGTATATTCACACTAGATTCACTCATAAGTTACATGTGAAAGTTTATATCAAATTGTTAATTTATAGTGATTTGATTGCCAGGGGAACAAAAGAGTGTTTGTGTCGGTTTTTCGCTGCTATCGGTGTCTTGTATCTCTTTTGTGATGGTAAAATCACATGATATATATATATCATGGGCGTTGCCAGAATTTTTTTAGCGAGGGGTTTTTTTTTTCTCCCCCCCCCCGCTCTCTCTCTTTATATATGCGTGTGTGTATCATTAATCTTTATTACATTCCGATTCTTCATTCTTTCGGAAGAAGTTTATTACACCCTAGAATAGGTTCTTCCCGGAGTTAGTAGAAAATTGTAGACTCCCTGCCCTTGGCAGCAATGGGGTCTGGGGGTGCGCTGTGAGTTCCCCCAGAGCGGTTTAATTTTAAAACCTCTTTAGTTACTCTCAAAGAATTTTGAGTGTGTAATTTGCTTTTTTTATATTGATGAGGTATTTTTTTTAGCTTCAAACTCCATTGGAAGGGAGGGGGGTTAAATTTAAAAGCCCTTTGGTTACGCTCAAAGATATTTTAGTGTGTAATTTGCTTTTTTTTAAATATATTGAAGAGGTATTTTTATTAGCTTCAAACTCCCTTGGGGGGGGGGAGGGGTGTTAAACTCAAAACCCCCTTTGCCTACACTCATAGAATTTGGAGTGTAAAATTTGCTTTTTTTTATATTAAAGAGGTATTTTTTAGCTGTGAAGACCGCTAAAAGGGGGGGGGGGTTCAACTCAAAAACCTATTGTCTACGCTCATAGCATTTTCAGTTTGTAATTTGCTTTTTTATTGTGAGCAGGTCAGGAGGCGCGAGTGGGAGAACAACTCTCACTGCTCAACATTAAAATTTACCAACAGTAGGCAGATGTTAGCGCTACTGGGTGGGCTCGATCTGTGACACCTCAGTCTACGACCAAGCGACTAGATTCGCCTAAGTAACCAGACATACTAACCTAAACTAAATGAAAGCAGGATAACGAAACTTTAGTTAAGGATAAATAAACAAAACAAAACTTTATTAACATACAAAACAATAAATCAATAATAAAATATAATATATACACTACAATGAAAACAACTAATACTAACCAAAACCCTCTGAATCTACGCCACTAAAAACTAACCAAACCAACTATCTAACACAAACTGATCAAAACAACTATCTAACTAAAAAGAACTAAATCACTACAAGACAACTACTATACTAGACCTAGATCTACACAAACACACTACAATAAACTAGTCTAGATCTACAATATTCTACTACTTATACTATAACCAACCCACAAGTACAACTAAAACAAGAACACCTTACCTTACTATTAGTATTCACTAAGAACAGAAACAGACTATAACTAAGTAATAAGTTTACCAAGTGTAACCAAGCCACTAAGGCTACACAAAAAAAAAAATACACTAGATTCTGGATCTACAGCAAGAGGTTACAGCAGAGTAATAGCAGTTATAATCAGCAGTTAAAAACAGCAGTGTAATTGCAGCAGCTAAAAGCAGCAATAATAGCCTGCAATACATAAAATCATATATTCTATTAGATCTAGAAAACTCAAAGCAGGACTGATGGACGCCTTAAATTACATGCTCAAAACATTAAATGCCAACTAGAAAATAAAACTAAAAATATATCTAGCATATTTACACACAGTGTGACATAGATCTAGTAAAAGAAAATATAAAATATTTAATAATAATAATCTTTATTGTGCGTATGGAAATTTGTCTTACAATTTGTGCATTACACCAAACAAAAAAAAAAACATTATAACTATAAGAAACCAAAGTGTACATTCACACCAGACTCACTCATAATTTACATGTGACAAAGTTTATACCAGATTTTCTTATTTAATGATTTGATTGCTAGGGGAACAAAAGAGTGTTTGTGTCTGTTTGTCTTTGCTACTTACAAACTTACAGGTACAGGAATAAAAATATTGAAAACAATTACTAGCATTTAAGATCACCAAGACCTCTCGTCACACAGACATAGATGCTATACTGACCGTACACTGCTCAACTGTCCAAGAGACAGCATGTAGTACATCACGTTTTATACCATCCCGCACTAACCTATATTAAAATATGTGGGAGTACAAATATAAAATCTGACACTAACCTATAAAAATAATACATATACAAATAGATCTAGCCTATACAACAAAAATACATATAAAAATAGCTCTGGGAGCGCAAGCTCACATTATATTGAAGAGGGGGTTTTATAGTAAATTTCGGAGGGGGTTTAAAATCAAAATCTTCCTTAGCCATGGTCTTGGAATTTGGAGATTGTCAATTGCATTATTTTTTGTTTTACAAAGACATATTTCTTAATTTGAACCAAGTAGACAACATAGAAGATTTAGTAGTACAAGAAAATGGAATTCAAAAACTATTATCCAACACCAAACCAAATAAAGCGTATGGACCTGATAGTATTCCAGCTAGATTACTCAAAGAACTAAGCAATGAGCTAGCCCCAGTGTTCAAAATACTCTTTCAGGCATCGCTTAACCAGGGCAGAGTACCAAAGGACTGGAAAGAAGCTAATGTCACCCCCCCCCCATTTAAAAAAGGAGAAAAATCTGATCCAGGAAACTACAGACCAGTATCACTTACCAGCATCACATGTAAAATCCTAGAACACATAATATGTAGCAACATCATAAACCACTTAGACAAACATAATGTCCTCACCCCATACCAACATGGCTTTAGGAAATATAGATCACGTGAAACACAACTAATAGGACTAATTGATGATTTTTCAAAAGGTTTAGATAATAGTGAACAAATAGATGCTATCTTACTAGATTTTTCCAAGGCTTTTGACAAAGTTCACCACCATAGTTTGCTTAAAAAATTAAAATATTTCGGCATTAATGGTCCACTGCATCAGTGGATTAAAGATTTTCTGATAGGGAGAGAACAAACCGTAATAATAAATGGCTCTAAATCAACACCAATAACAGTAAACTCAGGTGTACCTCAAGGAACAGTCTTGGGTCCACTACTATTTTTAATTTACATTAATGATTTACCAAATTGCATTAGTTCAGGAACAAAAGTCAGATTATTTGCAGATGATTGCATAATATATAGAACAATAAAAACAACACAAGACACAGATATTTTACAAATAGAATTAGATGAATTTCAGAAATGGGAATCAAATTGGAGCATGTCTTTCCACCCAGAAAAATGTCAGTTGTTAAGAGTAACAAAAAAACTAAAACTAATTAATTCCACTTATCTTATTCATGGCAAACCAGTAACACAGACTAAAAACGCAAAATACCTAGGTGTTATAATAAATGAAAAACTGTCATGGAATCCACATATTGATGAAACTATAAAAAAATCCAACAAAGCATAACAAACGAATATTCACATTTGACTCTGTGGCATTTTACGTCTCGAGAGACGATCTTTTCCCTTTGCAACTTCTTGTGTGACTAAAGAGGCCAATCCTTGAGAGATGGAGTGACCTATCCATTGCTGGGGGAAAGCCTGGGCGGTAAATTTGCGAGTGCTGGGCTGCCCACACGTCAGCACACGCCTCTCTTCCATACTGACCGGGTCCAAAGGGATGGCGAGCCATCACAATTTGGGGACAGGTGGCTGCAGGAGTTTGCCAGAGAGCAGTAGTCTTACTACTGTCTCCCCGCCTACGGGGCTCCAGGACCGGATTTTCTGTTAGGGTTTACTCCCTTAGCCTTAGACCTTACAGGGACACACACACAAGGCAGTGCGGCTATAGACTAGAGTAACACCATTAGTAAAATCACTAAATTTAGAAAGCCTTCAGGACAGAAGACTCAAAAGTAAAGTAGCAATTATACATAAAACACTGAACCATAATCTTCAAATACAAAAACAAAATTTAATAAAATACTCTGAAAGACACAAAGATAAAGGCACATTCCTCGTCCCATATGCTAGGACAAATTTGTACAAATACTCCTTCTTCCCTAGTGCTATTAGAGCATGGAATGGGTTGCCTGAGCTAGCCAGAAAAACCAGTGACTTGGCAGAATTTAAGTCATTGGTTAATATGCATGACTAAATGCATGACGCGTAGGACGTAATCATCTTCTGTTTTGAAGTAACGTCTGTATTATATAAGATAAGATAAGACAAAAAGAGGGGAATTTAACTACAAAACCGCCTGGTAGGGGTTTTAAACTCACTCAATCAGTCACCAAAGTCCGTCTCACCCCATTTCTCATCCCCCCCCGGCTACGCCCATGATATCTAATATATAAAGTAGAATGTGAGGCGTATGTATGTCCCCGTATTGAAATCAAAACCGTTTCACCGATCTTGAGAAAACTTGGCAGAAATGTTCCTTGGGTACTAACTTAGACCGTAGTGTATGTATTGTAGCCCTAAAACAAACTTAAGAACCTCAAAAAAAAAAAAAAAAAAAAAGTACCCAACTCTATAAAAGTATTGTATCTTTTAAATTTAGGCCATGTTTACATACTGTGTCTAAATGATGAGACCAGATCGAGAGGTCACGCATGCGCATCAGAGATGAAAATCTCTAGATCTAAATTAGCTATCATTCAAGAAAACATTATTTTGTTATTTTGCACATGAAAATACAAATACGTGTCTATTCATTTTATTATTTGATGCACATTAACCTTCAAGTTTGAGTTTACAAAACATTTTTTACATAAAATCGTTCGCTCTAAATGTAACATACTTTTCCGTAACCATTTTTACATTCACGCATTCGCTTTACTTATGACATTATGATTTTGTTTAATTGTTTCTAATTATTATTATAGCTTTTATATAGCGCTACTTTGATGCGTATAGAATGCTCAGAGCGCTATGGTCCATTTACACATGTTTCCGTGCTGCCTTTAGGTGCTTAGCCTCGAGCCCCCTTCGTAGGTAGCCAAACCAAGTCAAGTTCAAGCGTACGCAGCCTCTTGACCACGCTTCCCACAAACTATTCTAATGTACTATGTCAGTGACACGCATATTGGTAGTATATATATATACTATATATACTATATATAGGCCCTATATATATATATATATGATAATAAAAAAAAAACTGTGTTTCTCAATTTTCGGCGAAAAACAAACAGTCATGTTGAGGCCTTTCTCTTACAAGCTTGTGGGTCTGGGTGAGCCCCGACGCCAAAGGCGTTTTCTTGCAATTTTCCACTGCAGAAACGCATTCTCCTGACATCAAAAGCTTATTATTCAACAGGAAAAGTGTTTTCTTGCATTCTTCACTGAAGAAACGCATTCTCCTGACCTAAAAGCTCATTATTCATCCGATTAAAAAAGGACTTTTTGAATAATGTTTTACTTGAAAAAAATTATAATATGAATTTGTAGGTCCTTAATACATTGCAAATAAAACCGATTTGTTCTTTGAAAAGATAAGATACCCCACATATTTAGATTAAGGCTATGAGCATCGCACCCGAAAAAAAAATTCGATAAATAATATTAAAAAAAAAAGCTAATTTGTAAGTGATACATTTTGTTCAAAAAGCATGTTTTGTTACAAAACTATAATTCAAAGCTCTAAACAAAAAATTTCGGAAGTGGGAGGAGAAATTAAGTGTACCAATTAGATTCTACTCCTGTGCATTGTTAGGATTCAATCATAAATTTTGAGTTATAGTGCCTAATTTAGTTTATCTAGAAAAATATTAGATTGAGTAAAGGTTGAAAAAAGGCGACTAGGATATAATTATTTGGGTTTAGAACTCATCTCAATCGTTACTCTTATACTGAAAAAAAATTCGTAAGAATTCTAACTTTTCTAAAGCAAAGTTTTTCTTAAAATAAATATGATAAATTCATGTGAAATTACATAAACTCAAACACCATATTTGACTATCTATATATATAATTCTCTTCTTCTCTCAATAGTTTAAACGAGAAGAAGAAGTAAAGGAAAGATCACTCGCTTAGTTCTGCGGATACTCCACGAGAAAACAAGAGGGGGGTGGGGGGGGGAAACACAGTCACAAAATAGCAGGGCCTGACCGTTGTAACCAAGAAAAATCACTTTTTTTTTTTATTTCTACCTTACGTTAAAAGGGGGGGGGGAAGTAATCTCTGTAGTAACTATCGAGATCACGGTCAAGAGTTTTGTCATCATGGAAAGATTACTCTTTTATTTTTGCAACTCGGACGGAGGGAGTTATCCTAGGTAATTACAAGGGCGAAACAACAAGAGTGGCGGGGAGGGGAAGTAGTATTCGTCCGTCACTAAATAGCAGAACCGGACTTAACCATTGTAGAACAGTATGCGAAACGGATTTCAAGGGGCCAAGTTTGGGTAGGGATACGGATAATAAGTGAAATTAAGAGTTTGTATTAGAAAATACATTCGTCTTTGCATTTTATTCATCCTTTACTACGTACAGAATTACTTTACGAGCCTTGCGTGTAGCGAAGTCATACAGTAGGCCTATATGGTAATAATTTTATTTCCTACATACATCACGCTCAATAGCAAGAATTACCAAATGTTTCAATCTATCTACGAGAATTGTTGATCTCAAGTAAGGCAACTCAAGTAATTCTTCATTAGTTTGAGGCGCGAGAAGCTTCTTTCACTAGATTCCACAATAGCGGGTATTGCAAAATGCCGTTTTTTTTTTTTATCGCGCGTAGGAGTGGCGTTTTCCATATTGAATGACACCCCAAAATGTCAATTTTCGTCTATATATTTTTGGAGATTTATGAGTTTTCAAAAGATTTTAATAATTTCCGGATATTTCCAGGACTTTTACGTACATTTTGCAATTTAAGGAGATTTCCAGGACCTCCTGTTAAATCGAAAGGAGGCCGCGAGAAATCTGTTATAAGTTATAAAATGGTTTAATTTAATAATTCATACACATTAAAATTATGCGGGTCCTATAAAAGTGCGGGACTCACTTCGGTCGCATAGGTTGCAGTGGCCTAAGGTCGGCCTTGCAAAATAGCGGCGTATGCTACGCCGCCGGTCGACTAGTTCCGTTTTAAAACGTCATGTTTTCGTCTGGAAAGGGGAAAGGGCGGTAGAGTAAAAACGATTAATCCTCGCTCCTTTTTTTTTTTTTTTTTTTAAATAATTTCTGCTAATGATTGCATTTAGCATTAAAGAATAGGGGTGGGGCGACTCGATATAAGAATTTAATTTAAAGCATATATAAATTATATTAGTGACAGATTTTTTTTAATTTTTTAATTTCTTAACTATAATACAAAAAGAAAAAGTATTAGTTTGTCCGATGGGGGGAAGGCGATTGCATGTATTGCCCCTCCCATCTGGTACAACCCTTTTTCATTTTATCTTTACTAATAAAAAAATTGAGATTAGAATGTGGTGCGACATAATATACAAATTGGTTCAAATATAAATACGTAGTTTATTTTATATAGATATTTAACAAATTTTGTTCACAAACTATGATTTCTCCATAAAAATAGGACCGCCCCCTCCCACTCAGAGGGCTAGAGTGGGGAGTGCAGTACATGCAATCGCCCCCCCCCCCCCCATTACCCCACCGAATCGGCCAAGATACCAGAAGGGGAGCGACATAATATAAAATTTATATATTAATTCAATTAATTTTGTTCACAAACTATGATTTCTCCATAAAAGTAGGACCGCCCCTCCCCCATTCAAAGTGTTAAGGTGGGAAGGGCAGTAGAGTTATTCGCCCCCCCCCTCGGCCCTCCCCACCTAATCGGCCAAGAGAAAACGTCACATAATATAAAGATCGGTTAAAATACCAATAACAAGTTTTAATCATATACATTTTTAATTGATTCTGTTAGAAAGTTGTGATTTCTACAAATAAATTCGACCGCCCCTCCCACTCAGAAGTTTAATGGTGGGGGAACGGAATTGATGCCATCGCCCCCTCCCGACCCCACCAAATTGGCCAACATACTAGAGAGGGGGGTGAAATAATAAAAATAGGTTGAAATATAAATAAGTAGTATATATTATTAACATATGTAACAAATTCGTATACAAAGTGTGTGAATTCTATCAACATGAAAACAAAAGTAATCTTGGTGCTAAAACATGCTGCATTAAAAAAAAACGATATATTCACATGAAATGTTAATACTATACACAATCTACTAAGCGATTATATATATATATATATATATATATATATATATATATATATATATATATAAACATATAGACATTTTATATATATATTTATCAACATGTAAAAAAAAAAAAATGTACAAGCGTATTTTCTAGATTTTGTAAGAAAAAAAAGTTATCTCCATCTGAAACGTAAATGCTATATACAATATACTAAGCAATATGTCACGTACACAGTATCTATATTTAGCTCGTCAGCAACGTCGGAAAATTCCATCGCGCGGAGGGCTATGTGTCAGAATAAATGTGATTGGTTTTGAAATATTAATTTTTTTACATTGAGCTGCATTTATTGGTTGGCATTGCAACGAGGTGCGTTAGACACGTGACAACGCTACACCCGGGGAAAGGTTCTAGATTTTTAGTCAGTCTTGTATGGAACGTGTTAGTGAGAACATGTACTAGAGTTTTGTATTATAACTCAATTATATTATTGTGTAGATCTGTTATTTTATTCAAGTACATTTAACCATTGTAATTATTTGTGAATAGCTTTTTCAAGTCCTGAATTAAAGTAATTGTTTTAGACGAAGAGAAGTTTCTTCATTGAATATAGTAACATACTTAGATCGACTTAGCGATTGGCAACTTCTAGATGATCCTTTTATCAACTGGCAACATTCTGAATGATCGTATTATCAACTAGATCTAGCTACTTCTATACGATCATCTTATTAAAAGACGATTTCAAGATCCTCGGCAATCACGATCATTGATAGTGTGATATGGATCAAGATAATCTTCAACGTGACATCTATCATAGCATCTTCATAGATCTTGACATCTGGCATTTTTAACCTTAAACTATTTTAGACTAGACCTTTTAAAACTAAAATCAACAACAGTCATCATGAAATTGCTCTGGCTATTTATCCTAATAATTACTAAATACACACTAGCTGAACACAGAACTAGATCTACCTCAGTCAACACTAAACTTAAAAATGAAACAACAGTCATAATCAATCATCACACTTTAGATCAATGCAACTTCAAAAATAACCTAACATACACATCAATAACATTAAAGAAGATTACCCATCACAAATGGAAGTTCTCAATCAGACACAGTAGAAATAAATACCTTTCACTGTTAATATTAATAGCAGGAGATGTAGAGTCAAATCCAGGGCCTAGATCTAAAGATAGATGCAACATCTGCAAAAAAGTATGCACCATGAAACAGAAAGCCATTCAATGTGACACCTGCGATGAATGGTACCATGCATCATGTCTCCATATGAATACACCTGTGTATTATGCCTTAGGCAACAAAGATGCATCATGGCACTGTGTACCGTGTGGGTTACCTCAGTTTACATCAGGACTGTTTGATTCCTTTGATGCGGACACTTCTAACCCATACAACATCTTAAACACCATCCCAAAACCAACTCACCAACCACTAGCCAGATCCACTCCTGTTAAACCTAAATCTACTAAAATTAATACAACAGCCTCACTAAACAAACCTCCTAAAGAAGTAATACCAAAATACCTTAAAACCTTAGTAATAAATTTTCAAAGTATTAGGAACAAAACAGCAGACTTAGAAATTTTATTAGAATGTGAGAAACCAGACATAATTGCAGGAACAGAAACTTGGCTACATCCTGAAATTTATAATGCAGAAATTTTCAATAGTAATTATGAAATTTTTAGAAAAGATAGGGCTGATAATCATGGAGGAGTTCTTTTAGCAATAAAAAACACTCTTATAGCTGAAGAAATTACCTTACCTAACTCAAAAAACATAGAATCTACATTTTGTAAAATTATTACCACCTCAACATCCCTTATAATAGGCAGCATTTACAGACCACCAAATTCTAGTTTAGAATACATGCAGGAACTATGTAATCAGATTACTACACTTAAAGAGACAAATAAAAATGCAGTTTTTTGGATTATGGGTGACTTCAACCTACCTGATATAAATTGGAAAACACTAACCATAGATAAACACCAAAACCTTAAGGACATAAATGAGCTTTTCATAGAAACTTTACACAACCTAAGTTTAGATCAGATCATTAAAAAGCCAACTAGATTAAACAACACATTAGATCTCTTCTTAACCAACAGACCTGGATTAGTAGTTGATTATGATATTATCCCTGGTCTATCAGACCATGAGATCATAAAAATACACAGTCAGATAAAAGCAGTAGCCAATACAAAAACCAAAAGAAAAATCTTTCTCTGGAATAAATGTAACCTAACACAACTACACCAAGCTGCATTAAACTTTCAACAAACATTCTTATTAGAAAAAGACATTAACCAACAAGTCGATGACCTCTGGAATTTCATTAAAATCCATCTTAAAAGCATTATAGAAAATCATATACCAACTAAATACACATCAAACAAAATAAATAAATGCTGGTTTAATAATAGACTAAAGAAGCTTTGTAAACAGAAGGAAAACCTATATAGAAAATTTAAAGAAACCAAGGCAGAAAGAGTTTACAAAAAGTATATAAAAATTAAACACCTAACCCAAAAAGTAAGCAGACAGCTGCAGAGTGAATACATAAACAATGTAATATCTAAAGATAACAACAAAAACCTATGGTCATACATTAAGTCTAAGAAAATGGAAACAACAGGCATAGCGCCATTAAAAGATGAACATAACATAATACATAATGATAATGAAACTAAAGCAAACATCCTAAACAAATACTTTGCATCAGCATTCTCAGCCCCAGGAGACAAAGACATATTTCTTAATTTGAACCAAGTAGACAACATAGAAGATTTAGTAGTACAAGAAAATGGAATTAAAAAACTATTAGCCAACACCAAACCAAATAAAGCGTCTGGACCTGATGGTATTCCAGCTAGATTACTCAAAGAACTAAGCAATGAGCTAGCCCCAGTGTTCAAAATACTCTTTCAGGCATCGCTTAATCAGGGCAGAGTACCAAAGGACTGGAAAGAAGCTAATGTCACCCCCCTATTTAAAAAAGGAGAAAAATCTGATCCAGGAAACTACAGACCAGTATCACTTACCAGCATCACATGTAAAATACTAGAACACATAATATGTAGCAACATCATAAACCACTTAGACAAACATAATGTCCTCACCCCATACCAACATGGCTTTAGGAAATATAGATCATGTGAAACACAACTAATAGGACTAATTGATGATTTCTCAAAAGGTTTAGATAATAGTGAACAAATAGATGCTATCTTACTAGATTTTTCCAAGGCTTTTGACAAAGTTCACCACCATAGTTTGCTTAAAAAATTAAAATATTTCGGCATTAACGGTCCACTGCATCAGTGGATTAAAGATTTTCTGATAGGGAGAGAACAAACTGTAATAATAAATGGCTCTAAATCAACACCAATAACAGTAAACTCAGGTGTACCTCAAGGAACAGTCTTGGGTCCACTACTATTTTTAATTTACATAAATGATTTACCAAATTGCATTAGTTCAGGAACAAAAGTCAGATTATTTGCAGACGATTGCATAATATATAGAACAATAAAAACAAAACAAGACACAGATATTTTACAAAGAGAATTAGATGAATTACAGAAATGGGAATCAAATTGGAGCATGTCTTTCCACCCAGAAAAATGTCAGTTGTTAAGAGTAACAAAAAAAATTAAACAAATTAATTCCACTTATCTTATTCATGGCAAACCAGTAACACAGACTAAAAACTCAAAATACCTAGGTGTTATAATAAATGAAAAACTGTCATGGAATCCACATATTGATGAAACTATAAAAAAATCCAACAAAGCATTAGGGTTTATTAAAAGAAATTTCTGTAAATCAAATAAGAACATAAAACTAAAATGTTATTTAACCTTGGTTAGGCCAATAATAGAATATGCATCCACCGTGTGGGACCCCTCAACTCAAGAAAACATTAAGAAACTGGAACAAACACAAAATAGAGCAGTGAGATTAATAACAAACGAATATTCACATTTGACTAGGGTAACGCCATTAGTAAAATCACTAAATTTAGAAAGCCTTCAGGACAGAAGACTCAAAAGTAAAGTAGCAATTATACATAAAACACTGAACCATAATCTTCAAATACAAAAACAAAATTTAATAAAATACTCTGAAAGACACAAAAATAAAGGCACATTCCTCGTCCCATATGCTAGGACAAATTTGTACAAATACTCCTTCTTCCCTAGTGCTATTAGAGCATGGAATGGGTTGCCTGAGCTAGCCAGAAAAACCAGTGACTTGGCAGAATTTAAGTCATTGGTTAATATGCATGACTAAATGCATGACGCGTAGGACGTAATCATCTTCTTTTTTGAAGTAACGTCTGTATTATATAAGATAAGAAGATAAGACATCCACAATTGATGATTGTGACAATATATATATATATATATATATATATATATATATATATATATATATATATATATATATATATATATATATATATATCAACGTGTAACCAAAAATATAGTTAGTGTGCAAACATATATTCTACCTTTTGTAAAAGGCTGATAATTACATATCCCCATCCTAGCAAGCAAATAACTTTGAAATGAATAAATATTAAATTTCAGTTAACTGTAATCAATGTCATGTTGGTCTATTCTGTTAGTCTATATAGGAAGTCACCAATTTCATTTAGTTTGCCCTTTAGATGTTCTACATTAAAGTTAAATGATTGTAATAATAGAGCCCAACGACAAATTCTATTATTCCCATATGTCGCGCTCTTTAAAAAGACTAGTGGTCTTTGGTCACATTGAATTGTGAATTTAGCGCGTATAAATATCTGGACCAGTGTTGCACCCCCAAAACAATAGCAAGGCATTCTCTCTCAATCACAGAATATCGTTGTTCTCTGGGCAACAGTTTTCTGCTCAAGAACTTTACAGGATGGATTATTCCTTTTACTTCCTGCAAAAGACAACATGATATGGCTATGTCCGACGCATTTTAAAAATGTGTAGTCTATAATTGCGCGCAAACAATATACATCCTTACTATCTTTAAAAATATAAAATGGAACGATTTGATTTTGTTAAATTAGTAGTACCTTGTAAAAAAAATCATAAATTAGTAATATATCTCTAATATATTTACAAGGGCTCTGATTCATTCATCACTAATTTTCCAACTGTCCGTGAACGCAAAAAATAGGATTTTCTTTTGCGTATCCCGCGGCCTTTGTAAAAAATCTCCAGCTATCTCGTTCGGATCGGAAGCCGCCTTCAGTCAGATGTCCTCTTCTAAGTCAGTTAAAGCAATAAGGTGGCAAGATGAGGAAGTGCTACAATAAGCAGGGTGCCAAGACATCCGCTCTGTTATCAGCAGCAGACGCCTTGGCTGGCTTGGCCACGTTCGTAGAATGCCAGAAGGTCGACTTCCACAGGACATCCTGTATGGCGATCTAATAGAAGGCAGGAGAGCCGCTGGTCGCCCACTTTTACGTTATACGGATGTATGCAAACGCGACATGAAGCTCTTCAAAATCGGCACTGGCAACTGGGAAGAGGTGGCACTGGACAGATCCACATGGAGAGAGAGCATAAAGGAAGGGTCAAAGATTGCAGATGCCATACACAACAGAAGCAGAAAGAAGGGTGAAAATGCAACGGCGCCTGGTGATTATATATGCCCAACCTGCGATCGCAGCTGTGTATCAAGGATTGGCCTCTTTAGTCACACAAGAAGTTGCAAAGGGAAAAGATCGTCCCTCGAGACGTAAAATAACACAGAATATATATATATATATATATATATATATATATATATATATATATATATATATATCAACGAACTATGTTTTGTATTTTCATTTGTCAAAGTAAAAAAACTATTTTTGCAAAAGTTTAGTTCTTAAAATTAGATCTAGATCCTTATCCTTTCGGTTTTGTTTCACGTAAACATGGCTATATGACCTAGATCCATGAAATAGTAATACTTACAGAGAGTTGGGCAACGTTTTATTTTGAAGGTCCAAGCTTGTTTTAGGACGTATGATTTACATACGTCATTGTTCCACTTAGTACCCAAGGAACATTTATGCCAAGTTTTATCAAGATTGGTCAAACAGCTTTGATTTCTATTATATTTCATACATACATTAAAAACATTCATACATACATACGACTTACTCTATGCTTTATAATATAGATATCCAGGGGCGGACTGGCTATTTGGCCAAACGGGAAAATGCCCGATGGGCCGGTCTGGTCGCGACCAAAGAAAAAAAAATTCAATGCAGACTTTACAACAAAAAAAAAGTGACAGTAGCAAGATGTCGAACACGTTTACTTGTTTTTTTTTGTGTTTTTTATTTTTGACAATAAATTTTGTTTGATATTCAACAAGAATATCAAAATCTTTACACTATACAAATTGTACTTATTATCATTTGCAAAATGTTAGACCGTACTTTTTGCTATGTACAAGCTGCATGGACTTCAACACTGCCTTGATGTCGTCGAGGTTGTGTTTGGCCTAATCGTTTTACGTGTCGGCATGGACGTTTGATGGTACTCCCCTTTGTTTTTACTCCTTCCACCACCCTTTTTTTGGTGATTACATTGATAATGTTTCCAAAAAAGAGGGAAGAGACAGATTAAGTTTGAAAATATTCACAGCTCAAAATGGGTATAGAACTGTACTTTATGCGATTTGGAGTAAAAAAGGTACGCTTTTATTTTTGTTTATTTTTAACTTTTATTTATAGATCTAAAAATACTACACGTAAGGCTTACTGTCACAGCCTGGTTTTGTTATAGGCGTGATGACGCGAATGTCTCTGTGTTGTAGATACCTCTACTATGTTCTTTGCTGATAACTAAGTACTTTCACACGCGCACTAGATTTGCCAGTGCGTGAGAACACTAACATGCTGAACTCTTTGACCACAATATTTATAATAATTAATAGACTCACTTGTAGCAGACATGGTTTTTATTACACACAAATAATAAATTATAAATGATATTGGCGACTTCAGCCATCACAAAATACATCCAAGAAAATAAGTCCTGAATACAAATCAATTCAATGACACTCTACTTGTACGTTACACTACTTGTCAATAATATATATAACACTCCGCTCTCTACAAGAGTCTAAAATCAACTGAGGTGTCCACCTCGTGGTCAGTCCCCGACCAGGAAAAATCTCGTGCTCACGTGCACGGAATGGTTCAGTGATTACTAGTCACCAAATGTTACAGGGGTTCTAAAACTATACACATGTCCTACATGACATACAAAAGTACATATGATAGTAATGTTCTATATATATGTTTAGTAGCTTAATCACTCATGTCAAGCTGATGTAATTAACCACCTCAATGCTGCTTACTCAATTATACATAAATATTAATGTCATGTCATTCATTTTAATTATGAATGGTTCCATATACTAATTAACAAATGCTTTGTTCAATTCTCAAAATGTTCGCTTAGAAAAATATACATTAGTATGATTACATCTACTGTACAAGTATGTTATTTAAAAAAAAAAATCAATACAATTTGAGGCTTTAGTCTCATGAAATCTAGTTAAATAATAATATATCTATTTACAATTATAGTGAGATATTTTACATGAGCATGTTAAATTGCTATGTGCTCATTCTGTTAACATACATTGACATCTCAATTATAAGAAGAGAAAAAAAATTTAAAGTCATTTTACATCAAATTATTTCTATAATATAACACAACCAATGTGTATCATTTGACACACAAAGTGCATTTATTGAAGTAGTTCCTAATAAAGTTTACATACATCTATACAAGTATATTTGTGTTTAGTATTTCTTATATTACTCTAATTTCTGTCACCATTACATAAGGTCACTGTGACATTTTCTATAATTGCTATTGATAGCACACATATGTGGTATTTAAAGTAGAATAGCATAAAAAACGATAGCATTCAAGTGTGTACCACTTGGAAAAAAAATCAATATTTACATTTGCAGTTGTTTTTCAAAAAGATTTCAGGTCAACAGTTCAAGTAGTTTACTGTTGTTTACAATGTGTTTGTTTACATTACTGTGTTTACTAACCATATAAATTATTAGCACATCTAGTTATTGTGATATTCTATGTTATTGACAAATTGTGATAAGTAAATATGTAATGTACAATTAATAAAAAAATGATAGTACAATAGCATCAATGCAAGAAAAAAAATGTCATCACGACCCAATAAAATGATACAAGTGTAACAAAAATATGTCATGACCTAGTTACATGAAAACTAGAAAAAATGTCAGCTTGACCTGATTGAAAAATGTCAAGTTGTTTTTAATTGTATTGTGAAGTTACTCAGTTAAAATACTTTGACTGATATGTATAATATCATTGTCCTCATTGGTATCTGTTTCATGATCTACCTGTCTTGACAAAAAATCAGCTAATACATTTTCATGACCAGGTATACTTTGTAGGTCAAACTTGTAATCAGATAAAATTAGTGACCATCTATTTATTCTGTTATTCTTTAGTTCTTTTCTTTTAAGTGCTAACAATGGTTTATGGTCACATTTAATTGTAAAAAATCTTCCTAGTAAATAATGTTTCAGTTTGACTATGCTCCATACTATGGCTAATAGTTCTTTTTCTATTATTGAATATTTTCTTTCTGCTTTAGATAATGTTCTACTTATATGAACTATAGGTTTCAGATATGACTCTTTCTGTTGCAGTAGGCATGCTCCTATACCATTATTAGATGCATCAGTGTACAGTAGGAGTTGTGAAATAGGATCAATACTCCCTAATTCTAGTTTCTCATTAAACTTATCCTGTAGTTTGGTTAGTGCTTGTCTGCTGCTATCATCTAAGTTTATTATATTTGAATGTTTTTTTTTTAGTAAACTCTACTAAGGGCTGAATTAGTTGGGCATAGTTTGGTATGAATTTTCTATAAAAGTTGCACAAGCCTAATAGTGCTCTGACATCCTTTTTTGTTTTAGGTTCCTTAATGTTTTTTATTTTACTTATGTTTGCTTTGGTAGGAGTGATTCTGTTATTAGTAATGTTGTAGCCTAAAAATTGAATTTCATCCTTTACAAGATTTAATTTATTGATAGCAATTGTCATCTTATGTTGTTTTAGACGAGCAAATATTTGTTCAAGTGTGTCTAGATGTTCCTTTTCTGACTCAGTGAAAACACAAATGTCATCCACATATGAAATTACATTGTCTATGCCTGATAATAGTTTACTCATACATTTTTGGAAAGTGGCTGTGATGTTAACTAACCCAAATGGCATGACATTACATACATATATCCCTTCAAACCCAGGTAAAATACATTTGAAAGCTGTGTATTGTTTAGACATTTCTTCCATTTTTATTTGCCAGAATCCTCTATTTAGATCCATGGTGGTAAACAGTGAGGCTCTACTTAGCATGTTAATTATAGTGTCTGTATCAGGTAAAGGTTCAGGAT
Source organism: Biomphalaria sudanica (assembly GCA_036873155.1). Classification (NCBI taxonomy): domain Eukaryota; kingdom Metazoa; phylum Mollusca; class Gastropoda; family Planorbidae; genus Biomphalaria; species Biomphalaria sudanica. Next base: position 2,500,411 of record JAZGLO010006566.1, on the reverse strand, counting down.
CTATAATAGTACAATTGTTTAGCTCTCTATAGTCACAACAGATTCTTACACTATTATCTTTTTTCTTAACAATTACCATAGGTGATGCATAAGAGCATACTTCTGATTTTTCTATCTTGTTTTCACTTAGTAATTTCTTTAGTTCTACCTTTACTAATTCATCATAGGCCTTTGGGATGTTATATGCCTTTGTTTTAGATGGAAGTGTCTTATTTAAGTGTATTGAATGCTGAATTAGATCAGTGCAGCCTAGTTTCAATGTAATGACATCATTGTATTTTCCTATCAAGTTATCTATATTGGTCCTATCATTACATAAGTCTTGGGTGGTAGCATGAATAGTTATAGTGTTTGCAGCATATTCTTGTATAGTTCCTATTGAATCTATATCCCTATCAATTACTTCTATCTCTTCAAATTTTCTTTTAGGAAATTTTACTAATTTGTCTATGCTCAGTTTACATTCTTTGCCATTTTTGTTTACTTTGTTGTTTATTTTGCCTACTATCTTATATGGACCTTCATTTTTGTTTTTACTATACTTATTCTCTATTTTGACATATACTTGGTCTCCTATGTTTAATGTCCTTAATTTTCTGTTCTTATTTTTTATATCTCTATGTCTGTTTAAGTTTTTATCCATGTTTATATCAGCTAACTTTATTCCCTGTCTTAAATTTTGTTTTGTTTGTGTTATCCATGGATGGAATTCTTCATAGTTCTCTAGGTCTAACATATTATCAGCCCATAGTTCTAGTGGACCTTTAGGTTTCCTATCAAAAACTAATTCATATGGACTGAATTTTGTTGTTTCATGAATAGTAGTGTTGTAAGCAAAAATAGCATAGTTTAAAGTCTGATCCTAAGTATTCATTGCTTCTGTTTCTAATTTATAAATTATTTCTTTGATTGTCTTGTTCCATCTTTCAATCACACCGTTAGATTGTGGCGAATAAATTGTACTGTGTACCAGTTTGATGTTGGTCATTTCTGCGAAGGCTTTATTTAAATTTGATTTAAAGTTGGATGCATTATCTGAAAGAATTTTGTTTGGGAATCCAAACTTTAGGAATATTGTTTTTAGTGAGGTGCATATATCTTCTGCCCTAATATCCCTAAGAGGAAAAGCTTCTGCCCATCTGGTTGCTATATCTATGATTCCCAATATATATTTATTTCCCTTGGTACTTGTATTTAATGGGCCCATAATATCAATGGCTATTTTATCCCAGAAGCAATGGGCTTTATCTGATTTTTGTAGAGGTGCCTTAAGTATGACTTTTTGTTTAGTACATTCTGGACAAGAATCTATATAGTTTTTTATTTGAGTCTTCATCTTGGGCCAAAAGAATTTTTCTGAAATTTTGGCATATGTTTTCTTTTTGCCAAAGTGGCCTGCTGTTGGATCATCATGAGCCATTTTAAGTATTTTGGGTGTTTGGGTGTCATATTGTCTAGACAATATTCAGGTCATCTCTAACTAGATCTAGGTCATCAAAAACTAGCTAGACATTAGCACCAGTTATGGCATTACAGACAGACTGAGCCAGTCAAGTACACCATCAACCCTATTCCTAAAGCTACCTGTGTGAAACCGAGAGCAGAAGACAAGCCTGTTCCTAAAGTTACCTGTGTGAAACTGAGAGCAGAAGTCAACCCTGTTCCGAGAGCTACCTGTGTGAAAGAAAGAGCTACACCACTCAAGGCTTCGTTTGATGACAGATACACCGCTTCATCCTCGAGTGCTCGCCATTATTCATCATTGGCACACTCAGATTCTGACATGGTCACTACCATTCAAGTCTTGTAGAAAGATTGCTCTCAGTTGAGACATTCTTCTACTTATGGTCAATATTTTTTTTCAGCATACTAATGGAAACCCTGACTTGATGTTATTGATTAGGCTACTGAGGAGTTATATATATATAGCCTAATATACAAGTACCTGCACAGTTCTATCTCTTATCTTGTATCATTCCAAGAATTGGATAATATTAATTGGAACTAACAGAAGCCCCTAGTAAGTGATTATCTTGGATTACCTTTTTGTTAACTTCCTAACCACTGTGGATTATTTTGTGGATTATTATTTTGGACCACTTGACAGAACTCGTATTAATTGTAAATTGGAGCATTTGAGCCATCTTATGGCATAGAACTGGATTATTTTATTACTACTTAGATGCTCATATTGATGTGTTTTCTTAAATTGGATTACTTACATGAATGATTAATGAACTACTCAAGCTGTATTCGCATTTGACAAGCTACAAGAGAGAAGAGGATAATCTACACTAATCTACAAGAGAAAAAAAACAACAAATCTAGGTCACATTTTATTTCTCCAGTATAATGGAAAACTAATGCTTTGTATGAAGTTAATGACGGAACTTTAATGATCTGGTTTTATATAGTGCTGCCACATCTGATATTCAATGAAAGGAGATTTATATTATAATTTGAAATAATGAGTCACAGTATATTCAAATACAATTCGGGTTTTTGAGAATGTACTAGGATGAAGCAAGAGCTGTTTCCATTAAGTGAGTGCCTCTTTAAGCCTTCTACATACTCTAAATCTTTTAATGGGATGGGTTGTCTGAGTCAGACAGGAAAACCAACGACTTAGCAGAGTTTAAGTCAGAGATCAACATGCATGGCTAGATTGGCACATGAAATGCGTGAGAGGTAATTATCTTTTTTTTTAAGTGTCTGTAATCTGTAAGTAATACCAAAAAGTTTCTAAAACATTAATTTATTTATTCAATTCAAACTCATTAATGCTGCTATTGCACTGTTGACAGTATTCAGACCACATACATGTATAAATAAAATACATCCAGTTTTCGATGCGTTATCAAACTTTATCTATATCTATCTATCTATCTATCTATCTATCTATCTATCTATCTATCTATCTATCTATCTATCTATCTATCTCTCTCTCTCTCTCTCTCTCTCTCTCTCTCTCTCTCTCTCTCTCTCTCTCTCTCTCTATATATATATATATATATATATATATATATATATATATATATATATATATATATATATATTAGACTTACACATATGAAACATGGGCTTTGCCGGGGGGAGGGGGGGAGTCAGGGTTGAAGTTCATGGTCTGGAAAGGAAACTTTACTTTACTCACTGCCCAGTGCAGCCAGGGGAAGGGGTGAAGACCTAAACATCTCCCTCCAGGGGATTTCGAGGTTACAATTCCATGAGCGTAGCCAAAAGGGGTAGCAGAAGAGTAGCAGGATAATGCAATGCAGATACCTCAGAATATGCATTTTTTAAGCTTTAATTACCAGAAATAATGTTTGGATCCTAGGCTACCGTCTTTCCACTAACTTAAGGAAGAGCCTATTCTATGGTACAAAAAAAAAACCCGGCAGAAATAATGAAAGGTTAGTATCCAACGAGAATTAATTACATATACACACACTCATATAAATATATATGTGCGGAGGGAAGGAGGATCCCCCCCAAAAAAAAAAAAATTGCCGGCTTCGCCCATGATATGACATACCATTTGTGGGCCGGTTTATATGTTAATGCCCGGGCCGATTTTGATACCCAGTCTCGAGCGGATTCACCAATCAGGTGTAACAATAAAGCTTTCTTCATTGGCTCGGGCTTCTTAATCTTTCTAGTTGTGAGCTTGCGCTCCTAGATCTAATTTAATTTATATTATTTACATAGGCCAGGGCTATGATGTTTGTTATTTAGTGTCCTTTTTAATTTTTATAGTTCGGTGCTGATTATTTTGTAGTTTCCGCTATTTATAACTTTCTGCTAGTTTTAGTCTTTTTCTGTTATTTGTGTTTTACCCGTAGAGGAAAAGTAGTTTTTAAAATAGTTAACTAGCCTTGGAGCTGTGGATGTTATTTTCTATTTTTTGTCCCAGGTTAGTCCTGCTTATTTTTGTCTTTGGCATTAGTGTTGGAATAGTTGTTATTTTTTTATATCAGTTTATGTGCAGGTCTGTAGACGGTATAGAGCCCCCAGATGAGTTTAGAATAGAAATAACTTTTTATATTCCTTTTTGTATTTTTATAGGTATAAATTTTAAGGTTCTCTTTTTAATGCTGTTTAATTTGGTATATAATGTTTTGTAGTCCGTGTCTGTAGTAATTTGCTAGGTTTTATTGTTGTGTACGGCTAGGTACAAATTAGGGAAATAGGTAGTCCAGTTTAGTTTTAAATAATTAGTGTGACGTCATGCTCTCCGATACGTTCGCGCTGACCAGTTATAGCTGGCTCCGGGACCACGTTGAATTCTTTTTTTTGTCTCGACCAGTGGTCAGTGCGGACAGTGGTGTTTGTGTAGAGTTAGTTTTGTGTAGTGCTATTTCGGCTGGGACCGCCTGTAAGTTGTAAATTGTTTTTATTTTTGCTTTCTTTTATTGTATTAGTATTGATTGTTTCTGTATCTATTGCTATAGTCTAGATGCAGACTGATTAGTGTAGTGGCGTCACTGGCTAGTTAATTAGCCATGATTGCCTCTGATGGAGCCGGAAGCTCTGTAGATTTGGTTAGTGTCACCCAGTTGCCCCCGCCTTAATGCTTTTGCTTTTCTATACTATGTCTAGGTGTAAATATTTTATTATTTTGTTTTCTATGTAATTCTATTATTTTTTTATTGTTAGGATAACCACTCCATTTAAGTTGGCGTTTTGTCCTTCTTTTTAATGTAAAAGATGGCTGCGGCCTAAGCGTCGCTGTCATGGCGGCTTGTTTAGTGTTAATAGTATTATTTAGATCTAACTTGTGTCTATTGTGGTCTAGCCTGACCTGTGTTGGTTGGGGCTGGTATTGCTTTTATTAGCTACATGTAGGTAATTGAAATTACCTCATGCTTGTAATATGTGTAGGTGTATGTGCTAGACTAGGACTAGGTCTAGTTCATATTTATTTTTTTATATTTATTATTGTTTCTTATGTTTGTTTATTTTGTAATTGCAGGCTATAATTCCTGCATAGCTACTGCATTGCTGCTGCACTGTAACTGCATAGCTGTTGCTACTGCATAGCTGTTGCTACTGAATAACTGCATAGCTGCTGCTACTGTATAACTGCATAGCTGTTGCTACTGCATAACTGCATAGCTGCTGCCACTGCACTGCAGCTGTTGTAGATTTATTTTGTTCCTGTAGGTACTAGTGTAGTGTTGTAGTGATTTAGCTAGATAGTTGGGTTAATCAGTTGGTATTAGATAGTTGGTTAGTTTGTTAGTGTTTGTAGTGGTGTAGATTTAGAGGGTTTTAGTTAGTTGATGGGTTCAGTAGTGGTGGTTAGTCATTTTAATGTATATATTTTATTATTGTTTCATTTATTTTTATGTAAATAAAGTTTCGGTTTGTTTATTTTTCTTAAACTAGAGTTTCGTTACCTTGCTTTAGTTTAGTTTAGTTTAGTTTAGCTTAGTTTAATTGTGCTGTCTGGTTGCTTAGGCTACTCTAGCCCCTTGGTCACCATACCGAGGTGCACAGATTGGGCCCACCCAGTAGAGCTACCACCTGCCTACTGTTGGTAAATTTTAATGTTGAGCAGAAGAGTATAGGTCTCTCCCACTCGCGCCTGTCTGACCTGCTCACATAGTGTTAATAAAAAAGGCTACTTGATGTGATGCTAAGCTGATACAACATTTCAATAGTGTTTTTAAACAATATTCATTTTATTGGTTGTTGTTTTTTTGGTGGGGATAAATAGACTAGATAACTTTAAAAGCATTATTATGGATAAGCCCTAAGCGTCTTTAAGACCAGTGCCGAATATACCTTAAGCTATTGGTTAGCGTCCCAACTTTCTCAGCACCACCCCAAAAAAAGTTTTCAGTGATATTTCACAATCATTTGCAAGAAAGAGCTAAGGAAAAATGACGTAATGTTGATTTTATAACGGGCGCTGGTAGTGCGGGATAAATGATGATCAAATTTATAAGGGGTCTCATTTCACAAGTAGCTTGGGGCCTCATCAAGTCTAGATCCGGTCCTGTTTAAGATTAGTGGCTGACAGAAGCTGTAGCTAGTACAATAATATTAATATGTCCATCACATATTATCCATGTCCCTTGGTAAAGGAGCCACTCGGTTCTTGCTCGCAAATCTAGGAACATGCAGCTTTGTTGGTGAGTTGAATCTATTGGTTCTTACTGACTCGCTGGGGATGCAGATAGCGGCGTAAAGTTTTGGCAAGTAGAGCATGACCAGTGCCACTGTATGATTGAGCAAAAGGGCCACAGATAGGATCAAAATTCTTATGTATTCCATGCCTGCTGTAAAGTAGGTCGGGACGAAGGCCGACTAGATGACTAGTGTGGTGGATACGGACATAGAGATGAACCTAGACGAGTTGAAGTTGTCCGGCAGCTTGCGGGTTTTGAAAGCAAATATAGCACACAGAATGACCAGAATAATGTTGTAGGCCAGAAAAGAGGTCAATCCTAGAAAGGTCAGGTCGCAGGCTAGTTCTACAAACGGTTCCGTCCTGACCAGCTGACTTCGTTTTGCAATAGGGCTGCTTATAGAAACAAACAGCGACACAGAGACATATCTAGAAGAAACAAAGAATTAAAAAAATATATTTAATAATAATATTTTTGAAAATAAAACTAAACAACATTACAAAGAGAGAATGTGTTTTCACACCAAACGTTTTGTATGGAGGGCATCTTCACTTTGTCTTCTACGCAAGAGTTTGAGAGAAAAATTGCTTGCACAATTTAGAACCCTAAATATATAAGCTTCTATGACCAGAAATACATTCGTAGAAAAATTTTAAATACAACATTTACAACACCTTATACAAAACATCACTTAAATACATTTCTTGTCAAAGCCTTAAACTACAAATTCGGACCTTTTGCCACGTTATTTTTTTTTAGCCCATATATAGTTTAAGGTATTTAGAAAAGAGAAAAATTCTCAACTCGTTGGGCACATCACGAAAACTCTAGTGGGTTAGCCAGTCAAGCAAGACACGTACGAATATCTTTCCTGCTACTCACAGAAGTTAATACCTCGATAATTGGGACAGTAAGACTTGTCACCCTTTTTGTATAGGGATATGATAACGGCATTTTGAAGTACAGGTGGAACAACGCACTTCTCCCAGCATAGAGCGAAAAAGCCCTTTTTTCTCTCAGACCCTTCCAATTTTAAATATTTCAGCCGGAAGGCCATCAGAGCCAGGTGCTATGTGTTTTTTGAGTTTCCTCAAATGTCGGTTAGTCATCGAGGTCCACTTTTATAATTTTCTGAGGAATATTTCTCCAATACATACCTTTTGTCACCAAATAGCAGGCTATAGTGTTCTGTCCAGCGATTTAGTATATCCGCCTTGCTAGAACCATCGAAAGATCTTAGTGGCGAGCTCTTGGATTTCCAGTGTTCTTATCAAACCAGTCTCTGTTGGGTTTACTGCAGTATCCCACGACTTTGGCCGTCACGTCCTGAAGTATCGTTTTTAGCTGGCTCCAGTTACTCACTGGATCATCGTCCTGGGTCTTTCGAAGATCAGCCTCGAGTAGTACACTGAATCGCTCTCGTACATCAGACAGCCTATCAACATTTAGCTTCTTTGCCTTAGTCTGAGACATCTTTTTTGACTATCTTGATCATCACGTTCAGCTTCGTCCGTTTAACATTCAGCGCTCGGCATTACTCTAGTGTGCAACACATCTTTAACATCGCACTGTCTCACTAGTATGTAATCCAACAGATGTCATTGCTTTTAGCGTGGATGCATCCATGTGATCTTAAAATGGCTTTTTTTTTTTTTTTGGTTAAACTATATGTATATATCTGTGACAACAAAAAATAAAACAAACAAATTAAGAATTTTTAAAATACATCTTGATAGAGTGTCCGCAAAAACATTCATTTTTTAAAGATTTTTTTTCACTTCAAATTGATAGTCGATCAACTTTAAACTCCAAGGAGTTAATCGTCCGTTAGCCATCTTCATTGCATTTAATGGTGCATAGTCAATGAGTAGAGTGAAGCGAGCTCCCAGCAGATATTTGCTAAATCGTGGCTAGACATTCTCGCTCTATCGTGGAGGATCTGGTTAAAGCTCATGTAAGTTTCCTGCTAATGAAAAATACAGGATGCAAAGTCCCTTGATATTCTGCGCGAGACATGATCCAATGGCTGTAAAAGAAGCGTCTGTAGCAAGATGAAATAGTCTGTTTCTATTTTGAAGCTTAAGCATACTATCCTTAGAAAATGTGTATTTGCTATTGTTTCCTATTGTCTCTTGCAATTCCTTAGACCATATTATTTTTATTAGGTTGTCCTTTAAGGTTGGTTGGTGCTGAACTAAGTGTCGTACAGTTTGGTAGGAAACACCTATAGAAACTGCAGGGTCCCAAAATACTTTGGACTTGCATTTTAGTTCTGGGCACTTTAATGTCTAGGATACGCTTGATGATATTGCCCTGTGGTTTCAATGAGTTATGACTCTATATCCTTAGAATGTAACTTCCGACATAACTAATCCAACTTAACTGGGTTTGACTGTAAAGCCATGCTAAAGACGTCTTCTAGTGCTTTCATTGTTCTTCCCAAGTTTTATTTATCGAAAACACAAATATCAGCAATGTAGGAAACTGCCCTTTCTCTGTCCATATAATCGAAGAATAGCCGTGTTAAATATGCTACTAGCATTGACTAGTCCAAATGGCATATAATTAAGTTGGAATAGTCCAAACGCTGTAGTTAAAGCAGTGTAAGGTTTGGGTTCTTCTTTCATGTGTATTTAATTGTATTCTCTGGATAAATCCTATTTGGTGAAAAACTTCGCTTCAGAGAAGTATGACCTAAGATCTTCTGGGTTGGGAATGGGATAAGAATCAAGGGGATAATTTTATTTAATTGCCAAAAATCAAACTCTTGGAGTTGAAGTTTTCTGTCATTTCACAAATACTAAAGTGAATTGGAATATTTAACTTCGCCACTTCCAACATGTCATCGATACCAGAAGCATTGTCAGCAAAGTATGTGACCACGCTAAAGAAGCTACTGCTTAAGTGAACAGAGTTAATCAAGCAAGAGTAAACGAAAACATAAGATTCAGACAGTTGGAACCAGTAGACAAAGTTCGATTATTACTAGCATTAGAAAAATGACTGATTACTGCGGGTATTCCCGATGTCTTCACATCAGAGTTAAATCAATATTTTATCTGATATATTACAGATGTTACTTAAAACAAGATTACAACGAGAGTTTGTGTAATCACAATCCCTATCGGATCCGCCTATTCGCAAAATACATTCAAGGCGTGATTTTGTTTTAATTGTCAAAAGTAATAATGTTTTAAAGGTTCATTTGGTGTTGTAAAAAATGTTTTTTTTTTTTTTTGTAATATGTTTTAAATGTTTCAAAGCTAAAGATAATTTACTTCCTAGTCCAAACCTCCCGCTGCACGAAGAGGGATGGCAGCGATCAGGGTATGAACCCGGGACCGTCCAGATAATAAGTCCAGCGCGCTAACCACACGACCAGGCATTGTTGTTTGTCAGGGTGGGATTTCAGATTAGCTAGGCTATGATATGATATTACGGTCCCGTATCCCCAGCCTGAACAGAGTAACACAAGAACCTAAAGATAATAGCATGTAAACTACAAACATTGCATAACAGTTATTCAACTGAACATTTAGTGAATAACAACAGTTGTCAACAGGAACAATATTTAATTAAACTTAATTGTAAGTTTCAAACATATTTGCATGTACATCAATATCCTTGAAGTTAGCATTTGATACTAATTAGTCTAATATCACACCAACAGGTTTCCGTAACACACCTTCACACTCACACTCCATCTCGGCGCCCAACAGAAGCTCAACTCCCTACACCTCAACACCGATAGTTGCTACGCAACTCCAAGGGCAGAAAGACGACACACAGCCCAAACCTAACACCGTACCCTTACAAGGGGAACCAAAAAACCAGCTACCCAGCTCACAAAAGCAGCTCTCTCTCTCTTGCGGAAACTAAGGATGACGTAAACACACACACACACACACAATATTCTAGACAACAAAACGCACTTACAATAAACTACTTCCTATACGCTGAAACACCAATATTAAATGCTAAGAAAAACTTCAAACGCGCACGACATTGTTAACTTAATACAAAAAAATAATTGCCTATTATTGATAAAGAAATATATTACACATTATGGCATGACATCTACGTGAAATGTACAATATGTCAGGCGAGCGATTTTACATAATCTTTTGGCTTTGATTTGTAATTGAAAAAAAAAAGAAAACAGGTATCGAGCTTGTATTTCGGCAACGTCTGCCCGATGTCCCAGCACAGTTACTAACAGAGCTGTTGGCATTTTCATTTAAATTTAACTAGAATGAGGATGTAGAGGTTTTCAAACCATTCTTTGGCGCTAGTTGTTTTCCTTAAAAATCGGAACATAATATTCCAGTGGCGTAGCTAGTGTGCTTGATGCCCAGTGCGGCCTCTCTTCATGATGCCCCCCCCTTTCCATATAAAGTAGCGAAAATACGTTAAATACGTTAACAAAATATACTACAAAAAATATAACGAGCTTTCTTGGTCGCAAAACTATGAATCATTTTATCGAAATGTTTTCCACCAATGGCCTAGTTAGTGAAACGCATTGCTGATTGCTATTAATTCTTCATCAAATTAATAAGCCTGAAAAAATTCGTTCGCATAAAGCCACACTTATCGCAATTGTCAGAAATATGTAAAAATCTGATAATGCTACCTGAAGAGAATCTTGAACATGATTCTTTTTCTCTCAAAGCAGAAGCTGGCATTCAATAGGCATCACGAATATTTAGAGCTGAATCATTTAGTGGCATTCTAGCTGATATCTTTTTATTTATTTATTTGTTGTTTAATTCAAGATTTCAAACAGATCTTTGTTTGAGAAGTTCAAAGGCAGCTTCTGAAGAAATTGCAACAAACTGTTTCGCTTCAGACGAAATTTGTTTTTGTCAATGTCGCTATGAGCACCATCGAGATTGATTTTAATCTGAGGATTCAATAGTTGGGATAGCGACTAAAATTCCTATTCACTTAGCACATCATGATTATATTGGGTGATTGTTTCTTGAACTATTTTCGCTTGGCTTCTTTTTATTGCAGCCAATACGTCTTTGATGTTCTGCACTAACCCTCAGATCAGAACACTTACTTTTGCTGACAGTAATATTGGCTTCAGTGTTGTCCTTCCAACTAGTTGTTATCGATGTTATTAATATTTTCCATCTAAGTGAGTAGTCTCGAATTGACGACCATTGTTCTTGAAGCTAGACATACCCGTCGTTTATTTCAGTTAATTCAAGGGCCAAGAATCCAAAATAGGTGAGAAAATTAAGATTGCATAGTAACTAACAATCTGCTTTGAGAGAAAAGGAATGATATCCAAGATTCTTTTCATTATCAGATTTTTACCTGTAGGACCCTTTGATCACTACCGTCAACCATTTTAACCAGAGAAGACAATTTCTCCGTCTGAGCTAGCACTATGAGCGCCAACCAGACTTATCAATCTTGAGCAGCGCCCATAATAATAACAGAGTGGCAGTGTGAATATTTTAAAAATCAAATACAGTAGTTAATGTTTGTTCATGTATGTAAAATGTCTGCAGTTTTTACTGAGAAATTTTGTGATCATTTTGATGCCCCTCATCACTTGATGCCCCGTGCGGCCCGCACCACCCGCACATGGCTAGCTTCGCCCGCCACTGATATTAAATATAACTAGATTTTTTAATGTTTTGGTTAGAAAATTAAATGTAGTGTAAGACAGAAGTGCAATTTTACATTAATAGAGTTAAAATGTTTTTACATAAAAATACGGAACAATCGATTTTCGTAAATGAGAAGATTTTTGTTTTAATAATTGGAAGAGGGACTTCAAACAGTTATTTGGCGTTAGTAGAGTTTTCATTAAAAATTCGGAACAATTTTGGCGACGATTTGTAAGAAAATTATAATAATGTAGGTCGATATATTTTTTTCAAAACAAAATCTTTTGTTATGTTTCAGCAAGAAAATTAAATGTAAAAAAGGTCTAAGAAGGTATTTTTAAATAATTGTTTCTAGTAAATTACGTTCCTAATTTAAAATCGTGAACAATCTATTTGGCATAAATTTGTTTTAAGTTGAAAATACGGAACAATTTGTAATTGATATAGTGACGTACTTTCCAAGAATATAAGTTTAATATAAGTCAATTATAAGATTTCAAACATTAATTTGACATAATTTAATTTTTTAAAACAATATCCGGAACAACTTAATAGATAATGAAATATAAGTCAGTATAGAGATTTTTATTTAGCATTTGTATTGTTATGACTACAATGCACGTTGTCATTAGGTGTGAGACTGCGCACCAGGAGACACATGAGAGAGACAGAAAATAAGTGTGGAAGTCAAAGATGGCTGATGTAAACAAGTGTTGTTATTATTCGAATGCGTAATTGTTATCCAACTATTAGTCTATTATTAAATTGCTGTTTTGCCAACGGTAGACGACGCAGTGGTTGTCGAATGGGTCTGGCATTTCCCGTATCAATACGGTGTCGTACAAGGTTTGTTCTCCCGCAATCATCCTCGTCACAGGGCAAAATGTCCATTAATTCGAAAATTAATTTCTCAGCTTTGTTATATTCTTCCATTGAAAGACTTTCTTCCATCTTGGTAAGAATTGTGTGTATCTGTAACGCTCTCCTTCGCTACCGTGTTTGTCGATCTCTCTGCGTCCTGACATTGTGTGATCAGATCCACGGAGTAACAGTCCGCTATGACACTGCCGACATTGTGTGATCAGATCCACGGAGTAACAGTCCGCTATGACACTGCCGACATTGTGTGATCAGATCCACGGAGTAACAGTCCGCTATGACACTGCCGACATTGTGTGATCAGATCCACGGAGTAACAGTCCGCTATGACACTGCCGACATTGTGTGATCAGATCCACGGAGTAACAGTCCGCTATGACACTGCCGACATTGTGTTATCTGATCCACAGAGTAACAGTCAGCTATGACACTGTCCGCTCGTAACTTATTTTCTTGCGAGTAAAGATTCATGACTCTTACTGGGACCTTTCTATCTATAAAAATATATTTGACTTAGTGGTACTGAAAATACATAAATAATTGCCTTTCTTTGTGAACATAATGTAATATAATCTCCCTTACATTTGTGCATTGTTTTAAAATTGGTGCATTTTTTATGAAAAAATCGCTTGCAAAATTAATTTTATAAATTTAACCGTTCGCTTTGAGAAAACAAAAAGTAACCGCTGCATCCAAACTTTTCAAGCCGCATTGCATGATGAAATAATATTTTTTATTTCTCTTCTAGTTTTTGAGATCTGAGTTTGACAGACGGACAGACAGACATTTTGCACAAACCTAATTGCGGGTTTTCCCCTTAAGGGGACGCTAAAGAGATAATATTGTTTATCAACTTAGTCTTGATACTTGATAACCAGATAGTTGACTATTGACATTCTTTACTCAGACATTCGTTATATTTACATACTAAACTTATCTTTGTTTGTAGGTCACCTAAGAGTTAGGATATCTTAGGATTAGACATATGCTTTTAGTAGGAACCAGTTTTAAAAAGTTTAATAGGGTGCCATATTACTAAAATAATATTTTAATTTGTATTTCATAAATAAGACTAATATCGATGGGTCAGTTTAAACATGGAAATGTATTTTAAATCTAAGATTATAAAGTACAATGTCAAAATGTAACAGTTTAGGGGTGCAGATTTATTTATTATGCAATCAGTAGTATCACATTAAGAAGTGAATGTGATGCGAACAGCATAGTGCATTATTATCTAGTAGTAGGCCTACTAGATCTACATCTAATCCTGATCATAATATTGGCCTAACTCTAGGTCGGGTTTTTTTGTATTGAGGGCCGTATTAAAAGAAATTGGGGGCCGCACATATATATATATATATATATTGGGCGTAGCCAGGATTTTTTTGGGGGTGGGGGGTTTGGGGGATTTTTTTGCCTCCCCCCGCTCCCCTCCCTTTTCCCCGCGGAATTTTTTTTTTATATGTATGTTTGTGTGTGTGTGTGTACATAATCTTTTTTACATTCGACCCTTCATTCTTTCGGAAGACGTTTATTGTGCCCTAGAATAGGTTCTTTCTGGAGTAAGTGGAAAAATTGTAGACTCCCGCCCTTGCCAGCAAGGGGGCCTGTGGGAGCGCCAGAAGCTCCGCCAGAGCAGACTGGAGCCCCGCTGCTAAGCACTATTTCTGGTATTGAAAGCTAACAAAATGTATATTCTGAGGTATCTACAGTGCACTATCCTGCTATTAAAAAGTTTTATTTCAAAAACCTAATGTGCTATTCTTACTGTCCCGCGCCGTTCGGCGCATTTCCGTCAGGCTGTTTCCACAAAAATCTGTCACTGGTAATGTCTGAAGCCTCTTCCCACCTGCTCTGAGGACCTCCATGAATGTGTGACGCCAAGTTGTACTAGAATGTCATCATAACTCTTATTATGCGAAATTCATTTTGTCGGAGAAAATGTCTCGCAAACTTCATGCGACGCTCTGTCACAGTCTTATTAAGGGGTCAACTCCCAGTTCCGCATAGGATTTCCTTGATTTAGACCCGATCTCTATAACTGACTTCTAAAATCTGTATTAGCCATCTTTGTTGAGCCATATTTAGTGTTTTTCAATTTCGGCAGATGACTATTCACTGCACTTTATTAATGGAGCCCCGCCACTGGTAGAAATGTGTAACCTCTCTTGAATACGCTCTTGGAATTAGGTGACTGTAGTTTGCTTTAGATTTTATATCGAAAAGGGAAGCTTTATCGTCAAAATCATCTGTTGAAGGTTTTAAACTACAAAATCTGAATATTTTTTTTTTAAATTCAAAACCCCATTTAGCTACGATAATATAATTTGGTAACTGTAGTTTGCTTTAGAATAATATTGAAGATAGAGGTTTTCCACCTCAAAACGCTCTGTAAGGGGATTTTAAATTCAAAACCATCTGGAGGGGTTTTAAACTTAAAAAAAAAGCCATCTGCAGGAGAGGGGTTTTAACTCAAAACCCCCAAATGGCTTTTTAATTTAATTTAATTGTAATTTGCTTTTTTATATTGAAGAGGTATTTTTTAGCTTCAAACCCCTCTGAGGGAGAGTTTAAATTCAAAACCTTTTTTGGCAACGCTCATAGCTATTTGAGTGCGTAATTTGCTTTTTTTTTTACATTGAAGATGTATTTTTTAGCTTCAAAACCCGCTGGCGGAGGGTCTAAACTAAAAACTACTTTGACTACACTCATAGAATTTTAAGTGTATAATTAGCTTTGTTTTTAATATTAAAGAGGTATTTTTTACCTTCAAACCCCAAAACTCAAAACTGAATCAAAACCCATTCAGCTACGCTCATAACATTTTGAGTGCGTAATTTGCTTTTTTTTTTTATATTGAAGTGGTATTTTTTAGCTTCAAACCCTACTAAATAGGGGGGGGGGGGTTAAACTCAAAACCCCTTTGGCTACGCTCATAGAATTTTGAGTTTGTAATTTGCTTTTTTTTATATTGAAGAGGGGGTTTATCGTAAATTTTGGAGGGAGTTTTGAAATCAAAATCTTTATTAACTGTGCTCTTGAAATTTAGGGATTTTCGTTTGCATTTTTGTTTTGTTTTATAGAAGAGGGGGATTTAACTGCAAAAACCCCTGGTAGGAGGTTTTAAACTCAAAACCACCTGCTAGGGGGTTAGCAGGGGGTTTTAAACTCAAAATCCCCTGGTAGAGGGTTTTAAACTCAAAAACCCTTGGCTGTGGTGGGGCAAGTGATGGTTAAGTAAAAATCTCACCTAAAATAAACAAAATCAAAACAAAAAATCAGTCAGTAAATTTCGACTCGGGGTGGGGGGTTGGGGTAACGGCTACCTCGAAAACGCTAGACAAACTCCTTATAAAGGAACTGAAGCGGGAACTCCGTGACCGAGGTCTGAAGACAATTGCAAATAAGGAAACCCAACAGGCACGCCTACGGGAGTGTTTGATGGAGGAAGAAGCAGATCCGGACACCTATCTTTTTGAAGTTGAATCTGATATGGAATTTATGCAACAAAAGATGGCCGCTGTGCTCGAAAATATTGGTTCTATGCCGGAACAGTTAAACTCAGGGCTAGGAAACACCAATGACAAGCTAGATGCCGTGAATACCAAGATAGATGTCATGGAATCGGGAATTAAAACCGAGTTATTGGCTATGAACCAACGCGTGCAAGCTGTGGAGGAGAGAATCACCAACATTGACAAACAGATGAGGCAGAGGGTAGACGCAGTGGAGAAGTAATCGATGAAATGAAGATACAAGCTCAATGCAAGCACAGAAATGTACCAGATGCCGATATAACGTCATTTGTACCTGAACTCTCCAAGAAAATGAGAACCCCCGTATTTGATGGTTCCGTGTCCTGGTCTGTGTATATGAAGCAATTTGACGCTGCGGCAAATGTTAACAAATGGAACAGTGAGAAAGAGAAAGCCACCGTCCTTGTGTTATCTCTAAGAGGAAAAGCCTCTGAGTTGCTTCAGTCTCTACCGAACCAGCAAGACTTCGCCGCTCTTGTCCAGGCTATGGAACTCCGATACGGGGATAAACATTTGCAAGAGGTCTATCGAGTGCAACTGAAAACCCGACAACAGCGCCCCGATGAAACACTACAGTAGCTAGAGACAGACATCGAACGCCCCGCAAATTTGGCCTACCCAACCGCCGCACAAGATTTCTTGGAGGTCATCATCACAGACGCTTTCATTGATGCGCATTGAGACCCTGAGTTGAAGAAAGCCACAAGAGTTAGTGGTAAACGCAGGGCAAGCGAAGCCCCAGTTTACGCTCTGTCATACGATGCAGAAATTCGGGTTTTCTATTGACATTGGCGGAGGAGCTTTGACATGTGGGGACGTAGAGATTCCTTTACTAAATGATGAGGATGAGGAGGATAATGATCGAATCAGAAGAATCATGTTGACGGAGGATACGAGCTTGCCTGCACAGTCTGAATTGATTATTTGGGGAAAATTGGAGCCTGGTCATACAAAAACTAGAACGGCACTGGTCGAGGGCAAGGAAGATAACTACAGTGAATTTGCCGTAGGTAAGACGTTGGTATTGATCGATAGAGATCAGAAAGTACCTGTTAGAGTTATGAACCTTAGCTCGGGTGCAAAAAAAACTAAGAAAGCATCATAGCTGTTTGCTATACGGTCGACCTGATACAAAATTGCAGCGACAGCACTGCATCAGCCCACCCGTATATTATAAGGCTCTTGGAAGATTAAGACGAATTTATCGGATGAACAATATGCCAGTGCCGAAAAATTGATTTGTGAGTTTAGTGATATTTTTCCGACTGACGAGACAGATTGCGGGCGGACGAATATGGTTCAACATCCTATCGACACAGGATGCACCAGACCAATTCGACATCCACCACGTCGTCTTCCACTGGCAAAACAACAAGAAGCCATGGACATGATAGAATGCATGAGACAACAGTGAGTCATTGGGCCCTTAAATAGTCCTAGGTGCTCACCTATAGTCTTAGTAAAAAAAACGGTTCTATGCGATTCTGTGTAGATTATAGATTGTTAAACGAGATCACCCATATGGACAGTTATCCCCTACCTAGCATCGACGACACATTTGATACACTTACAGGAGCACAGATTTTCTCTACTCTCGATTTAAAAAGCGGGTATTGGCAAGTTGGAATGCATCCCGAAGATAGAGAGAAAACGGCGTTCTCTGCAGGAAACGGTCTCTGGCAATTTACTGTAATGCCTTTTGGGCTCTGCAATGCTCCGGCAACCTTTGAGCGACTGATGGAGCGTGTCTTACGAGGACTTAACTGTAACATCTGCCTTTTCTATCTGGATGACATTATCGTCTTAGGTAGGACGTTTGAAGAGCATCTTGCAAATTTGAAGGAAGTGTTTCAAATGATAAGAGGCGCTGGGATGAAACTCAACCCAAGGAAGTGCTCTTTGTTTGGAAGGAGTGTAAAATATCTTGGGCACATCGTGTCAGGAGACGGAGTTAGCAATGATCCAGATAAGGTTGAGGCAGTACGGCAATGGCCTACCCCAACGAATATTCATGAATTGAGAAGCTTTCTGGGGTTTTGTACATTTTACAGACGTTTTGTGCCTAATTTCTCCAACATTTGTAGGGCTCTTCATTTACTGACAGAACAAAAGAAGCAATTTATTTGGACGACGGAATGTCAACAGGCATTTGAAAGGCTGAAAAACACACTTGCCTCATCTTCCATATTGGCCTACCCTATACCGGGCACGACATTCATACTGGACACAGATGCGAGTGGTACCGGAATAGGCGCCGTCTTGTCCCAAAAAGTGGATGAAACTGAACGAGTCATTGCCTATTTCAGTCGTAGTTTGTCAAAGACTGAAAGAAACTACTGCGTCACGAGACGTGAGCTTCTGGCCGTTGTGGACGCCATAAAACATTTCCACAAATACTTATATGGACAAACGTTCACCCTTAAAAGTGATCACACCGCTCTACAATGGCTGCTCTCCTTTAAGAGTCCCAAAGGTCAAGTCGCTAGGTGGATTTAACGTCTGCAAACCTTGACTTTGAGATTCAGCACCGAAAAGGACAGACTCACCAAAATGCTGATGCGCTGTCCCGAAGACCTTGCAAAACTGAATGCAAGCACTGTAGAAAGGTCGAAGAAAAGGAGGCGGTCGTCGATTGCCATTGTCTTGGGGGGTAGAAGCTTCCGGACCGTGGTCGGACGAAAAAATCCGAGAGGATCAGCTACCAGAAGAAGATCTGGCTCCCATTCTCTTGATGAAGGAAGATGGACCACGACCAGATTGGCGACACATCTCTGATAGGGGAACCGCTACCAAGGCATATTGGGCCCAATGGGACTTTCTAACAATTGTGAACGGTGTCCTCAAGAGAGTATGGGAAACGCCAGCTGATACTACCTAAGGTTAGGGTATCGGACGTACTGAAAGAGATGCATAATGGCTTCAGTGGCTCCCATCTTGGTGTCAACAAAACTTAGGAGAAGGTGCGCCAGCGGTTTTACTGGTTCCGTTACCGGAAAGATGTTGAAGAATGGTGCCGAAGATGCGATGTCTGTACAGCAGCCAAGGGCCCGCAACGTAGAACAAGAGGACATATGCAACAATACAACGTTGGGAACCCCTTTGAAAGGATCGCAATCGATGTTGCCGGGCCATTCCCTGAAACCATGAAAGGAAATAAGTTCATCTTGGTAGTTATTGACTATTTTACTAAATGGCCTGAAGCATATGCGATACCTAATCAAGAAGCCACAACTTCATCAGTACTGTGGGAGTAAAGGTTCTGTTAGGGACGAACAGGTTTGAGAAGGGGGGGGGGAGCAGTGTTGTAACTCAATTCATGCACTGAGATACATGGTGCGCAATAGGCACTGTTCCACACGAGCGTGGAACAAGCGAGGGGAGGAAATGGAGACATGATAGTAAATGCCGGCTTATTTCGTTGTATCAAACTAGATCTAGAACAAATTGACATTCTGTGGTTTGTGTGTGATATTTATTTAATCATTAAATCGTTATCTATGTTATCATTAACCTGTTGAGTGTCTTCCTGGAAATTTATAGCAATATATATATATATATATATATATATATATATATATATATATATATATATATATATATATATATATATATATATATATGTGTGTGTGTGTATCTATATATTAATATATATGTGTGTGTGTGTGTGTGGTTTTGGCACAGAAGAACTAAGTAAAATTGACGAAGGCAACTCGTAGACCGATTTCAATCTGTTTATTACACACTAAAAAACATGCTCAAAGGTAAACATAAAACATAATTACATATGGGCATAAACTAAACATAATAGGTCTAAATGGTTAGACCAAGATGTACACATAACATCGAAGTCTAAATATTAGATTGAAAAAAAAAACAAATCTTATAATGTAAACCAATCATCTCTTATACGAACACAAGAGAGATATGGAACACCCGAAACATTGTACAAATAAATGACAACGTACTTCTCTAAAAATAATCAATTAGTTATTCTACATAAAACTAACACATACATTGTTTTATAGCTTCTCTCGTTTCCTTTTCATACAAAAACAAAGATAACAATGAGACCTGCATAGAACACATCTTAGGCCTACACTAATTCTTAATGCCAGTATCTAACACTGGTTGTAAAAATACATTTACACGTTAGCTTCTAAAATAAGGATAGTCCAACAACATGGACGAAACCCGGGGTAGCGATATTCTATGTTAATTACTAAACAAAATTACAATCTACTATAAGAAAGTAAAATGTAATTTCTTGCAGCCAGGCAAAAAAACGTGGTGTAGAACAAGGCACAAAAGGGAGTAGGTCCAGTAACGTACAGACACTACAGTGACTAGAGATTCCGGTAGAATGGGCAGTGTCCACGTTGTTCTGCCTTTTTACGCGCAGACACAAGACGCCATCTAGGGGGAAAAGTCACGTGGATATCGGGGTGCCCGGTGTGGTTTAAACAAGTATCCATTCCACTCCACACACAGACAAACACACACACATATATATATTTATATATATATATATATATATATATATATATATATATATGTAAGAGCAGGTCAGGAGGCGCTGAGTGTAGGCCTATTCTCTGCTCAACATTAAATTTTATACAGTAGGCAGATGTTAGCGCTACTGGGTGGGCTCAGTCTGTGACACCTCAGTCTACGACCAAGGGGCTAGAGTCGCCTAAGTAACCAGACATACTAACCTAAACTAAATTAAATGAAAACAAGATAACGAGTTTTAGTTTAGGATAAATAAACAAAACGAAACTTTATTAACATACAAAAAAATAAATCAATAATAAAATATAATATATTTACATACTAACCACTACAACTGGACCCAGCAACTAACTAAAACCCTCTTAATCTACGCCACTACAAACTAACCAAACTAACTAACGCAAACTGATAAAACCAACTATTTTTTAACTAAATCACTACAACTACTACACTAGACCTAGATCGACACTAACACTAAGACAAGAACACCTTAGTACCTTACCATTCACTAAGAACAGACTAAGCCACTAGATCTAAAATCTTAGCCAACTAAGGCAACACTACAAAATCAAAATAACACTAGATTTAGATTCCCTAGATCTTCAAAAACAATAAAACTAGCAGTAATAAATGCAGCAGAGTAATAGCAGCTTAAAGCAGCAATAACACAACAGTTATATTCAGCAGTTATATTCAGCAGTTATATTCAGCAGTTATAATCAGCAACTATATCTATATTCAGCAGTAATAATAGCAGGCCGTCCCAGGTACAGAATAATAAAATAATTACACGACAGACCACAAAGATCTTCAGCTGTCACCCAGACAGATACTGTATTGATCACTGGTCAACTGTACACTCAACTGTTTTAAGACAGCATGTAGTACATCACTTTTATACTATCCCGCACTAGCCTATATAAATATGCGGAAGTACAATTAGAAAATCTTACACTAACCTATAAAAATTAAATACACAAAAATAGCTAAAATTACATATAAAAATAGCTATGGGAGCGCAAGCTCACACTATATATATATATATATATATACATATATATATATATATTTATATATATCATGGGCGTAGCCAGGAACCCCCCCCCCCGAAAGGAAACCCCCCCCCCCCCCTCGCAAGAGGGGATCGGAATTCAGTAATTGATTTTTTGCTTTGATTTTGTTTATTTTGGGTGACATTTTATACAATACCATCACTTCCTCAGCGCAGCCAAGGGGTTTTGAGTTTAAAGCCCCCTACCAGGGGGGGTTTTGAGTTTAAAACCCCTACCTGGGGGGTTTAAGTTTAAATGCCCTACCAGGGGGTTTGAGTTCAAAACCCCTATCAGGGGGTTTGACTTTAAAACCCTCTAGCAGCGGGTTGTAAGTTTAAAACTCCATACCAAGTTTTTTTCAGTGAAATCCCTCTCTTCTAAAAACAAAGCGAAAAAAAAAAAAAGCAAACGACTATCCCTAAATTCCAAGAGCCACACAGTCTCAGGAAGGTTTTGATTTTATACCCGCCCCCTATTCAATATAAAAGAAGCAAATTACATATTAAAAATTCTATGAGGGTTTTGAGTTTTAACCCGCCCCTCTCTTCAGTAGGGTTTGAAGCTAAAAAATACCTCTTCAATATAAAAAAAAGCAAATTACGCACTCAAAATATTATGAGCGTAGATTAATGGGTTTCGACTCAGTTTTTGAGTTTAAACCCCCATTCAGCGGGAGTTAAAGCTAAAAATGCTTCTTCATTATGAAAAAAAAGTAAATTATGCACTTAAAATGTTATGAGCGTTTAAACCCCTTTCATCGGGGTTTGAAGGTAAAAAAATACCACTTTACAATTAAAAACAAAGCAAATTATACACTCAAAAATCTATGACTGTAGTCAAAGGGATTTTGAGTTTAAACTCCCTCCAGTGGAGTTTGAAACTAAAAAAAATAACTCTTCAATATAAATAAAAAACTAAATTACGCACTCAAAATGCTATGAGAGTTGCCAAAAGTTGTTTTTTTGTTTAAACCCCCTTTCAGCGGGGTTTGATGCTAAAAAAATACCTCTCAAATATAAAAAAAAGCAAATTACACACTAAAATTATTTGAGCGTAGCCAAGCAAATTTTGAGTTTAAACCCCTCTCCTACAGATGGCTTTTCATAACAGTTTAAAACCCCTCCAGATGGTTTTGAATTTAAAATCCCCTTACAGAGCGTTTTGAGATGGAAAACCTCTATCTTAAATATTATTGTAAAGCAAACTAAAATTACCAAATTCTAAGACCGTAGCTAAATGGGGTTTTGAATTAAGAAAAAAAACCAGAGATTTTTTAGTTTAAAATCCACAACAGATGATTTTGACGATAAAACTTCCATTTTCGATATAAAATCTAAAGCAAACTACAGTCACCTAATTCCAAGAGCTTATTCAAGAGAGGTTACACATTTCTACCAGTTGCGGGGCTCCATTAATAAAGTGCATTGAATAGTCATCTGCCAAAATTGAAAAACACTAAATGTGGCTCAACAAAGATGCCTAAGACAGATTTTAGGAGTCAGTTATAGAGAACGGGTCTAAATCAAGGATATCCGATGCAGAATTGGGAGTCGACATCTTAGTAACAGAGCGTCGCATGAGGTTTGCGGGACATGTTCTCCGATAAAATGAAGTACGCATAGTAAGGGTTGCGATGACATCCTAGTACAACTTAGCGCCAGTAAGGATGTAAGAATAGCATTTTAGGTTTTTGAAATAAAACTTTTTAATAGCAGGGAAATTTACAGTAGATACCTCAGAATATTCATTTTGTTGGATTTCAAAACCAGAAATGATGCTTGGCGGCAAGGCTTCGCCCCGCGCTGGGGGAGCTCCAAGCGCTCCCCAGACCCCATTGCTGGCAATGGCGGGGAATTTAACTCCAGGAAGAAACATTCTAGGGCATAATAAACGTCTTCCGAACAAATGAAGGGTCAGAATGTAATAAAGATCATGTACACACACACACATACTATAATATTTTTTTTCGCGAAGGGAGGGGGGCGGGGAGGAGAAAAAAAATCCCCCCCAAACCCCCCCCCCCGAAAAAAAATCCTGGCTACGCCCATGATATATATATATATATATATATATATATATATATATATATATATATATATATATATATATATATATATATTTTTATATATATATATATTTATATATATATATATATATATATGCACTCGCAACATTGAAAAATACGCTAGCTAACTGTGTGTAATGTCTTCATATTTATACCGTATTTACTTTTCATTTTTTTCACACACCCAATTGAAGGAGTACAACAATAGTTAGCAATTTCTGAAACCAATTTTACGTTTGAAAAAAAAAAATTGTCTTTTTACATCACATTTCACCAAAGATGTATAGGTCACAATTTGCTTGTGGCTTGGAGATATGTCCACTGTATCATCTTCTACACTAAATGCTGAGCTGAGAGGATTTAAAAACTGGTTCTTGAAGTCTTAAAATTTGCTTTTATAAATTACACAATCAAGGAATCCAAATAAGTCTTGTACTTTTAATCATTTCAATAGAAATAGTCTCACCTTTCAGCAAAGAAAAATGACAAAACCTGCTTTCACTTGAATGAAGAAATGGGAAAGCTTTGTTTCTAATTTATTTAACATGCACATGCATTTCATGTGCAAACAACCCTTTGCAAAAACTTTGTATGATAAAACGTGAAATCCGTCTTCCACTCTTCATTAGAAATATTAGTAACAAGGTCACAGTCCAATGTCCTTCAAGGAAAATATAAATTTCTTCCTTGAGATTTTATGTTCTTTTCATTACCTTACCCATGCAAAACCGCGGATTCAACAGAATATTTTGTTTCTAAATCTTCAAGTAATTTTCTGAGCTGCCTGATAAGTTTGATCACTAAGATATGTGGGTGTTACGTGCGCAGCATAGTGTGAATGTGGAATGGTGCGAATGTGTGTTGAAAGGGATAGAAGATGGAATCCGAAAATGAAGTATTTAATCAAAGTTATTGTTAACACATTATTAATTGTAACTCAAGATTAAAGTCATCATAATCTACCATATATAGGTCTATTATTGTATCATTAAAAGTCTCTTCTGTACGTAACAGTGGGTCACTTATGCGTTGATATTTTTTACAGCTTTGTGCAAACTTTCCCGTTTAGAGTCATATTGTCGGGATATTCTTTATTAACAAAACAACAACAAATGTTTTTCTAAGTCAAAGATCGAGCTCTATCAGTTGTTACAATTGCCATCTTGTTCCAAGCATACCCAACACTCAATACACAGTTACACACTACTTCGTAGCATTGAATACATACTGGCTTGAGATTGTGTCTTTGACTGAGTGTATTGAATTAAGGCCAATAAGAATTATCATCGTTTACTTGAAACTTTTTATAATGAGACAGTTTCAATCATTTATAGAGCTTTTTTGAATAATTTTTAATATATTTGCATTTTATATGTATTTACTGTGTGCACACCAGATTTCTATAGGTGTCGGCTGGCCGCATAAAACACTCCGGTGGGCAGCATGTGGCTCAAGGGTCGTAATTTGCCCACCCCTGCTCTAGGTCTAGTAATTTTAAGATTTAAAGTCATACGAATTCTATTCTAGATCTAGATTATATATCTAGATTCTAGTGTGGATTCTAGATATAGCCTGGATTCTAGATTTAGTTCTAGATCTTGATCCAGACCTAGTCTAGATTCTAGGTCTAGACCTAGATATCTAGACTACATTTAGAACTAGTCTAGCTCTAGATATATTCTAGATCTATTCTAGCTCTAGATTCCATATATATTCTATATTCTAGAGCTATAAGTAGCTGTGTATCAAGGATTGGCCTCTTAAGTCACTCAAGAAGTTGCAAAGGGAAAACATCGTCTTTCGAGACGTAAAATGCCACAGAAATGCCACAGAAGTGGGCAGGGCCGCCGCGAGGGTTGTGGCCGCCTGCGTGCGAAATTAAAAATGCACCCCACCTTTTTTTCCTCTAGAAAAAAAAAATTCATTAAGACTGAGCTGGACACTGTTCTAAAAGTGCCCTTTGATTTAAATCCGTTTTTTTGTAGACCATTCCAATTTTTCCTTTCATATTAACATCGTCTTTGCCTCAAGTGCAACTATGAACCATGCACTAGGAACAATTTCGGATATACATGCCTACAGAAATCTAACATCTTGCTTCTTTGTGAAAACATTAAAAACTGATCTCGTCCTGATGACGCGCCAATGCTCCTGTACTGGCGACGATTATAATTGATGAGCTGCGGCGGGTATAATACAATCAACAGCGGAAATAATCATGATCTATATACAATATCTCGATAACTTTGCTCAACAGTGTTATATGGTCTCGACGTGGAAATGTTAACTTGTTTGTTATTGTACGTTGAAGCACAATCCACACACAAATCTTGAAATACAAAACCCAATGACAGTGGAATTTTTTCAACGTTCCGTAAACTTTCATAGTAATTATCACGATTATATTTTAGAGAGATGTGAATTGTATCCACAATCATCTGACATACACAGATTCAGAATTCACTAAAAAAATGTATCCAACAAATGAAGCAACTCAGTGCTGAATATTTTTCTTGAGTTTAAAACAAAGTAAATAATCCAAATTACAAGTCAACAATGACTTGAAATAAAACATAGTATGACAGTGTTTCTCACATTCCCGGGGTGACAACTCCCTAGATAACAACATTTTCGTTCGAGCCCCCTTTAGAAGCTGGAGCCCAAGGAGCAATGTAGGCTTGCACAGTGAGGTCTGTGAGTATTTTTTTTTTTTTAGAATGTAATAAAAAGAAAAGAAACTTAGTCACAATTTTTAGGTTTTATTTTTAGCCTATATTAATTGAACACTGTATATAGAATCCAAAATAAAGTCATGAACCTTCACGGTAATTTTTAAGCGTTGTAAAAAAAAATACAATACAATTTTTATTATTTACGATTTAACTTGAGATAAAATATAGATCTAATAGTAATGAAATAAACTGATATTTTAACAAAAATCTAGCTCACAGTAAAAAAAAAAGTCTTTACTCTTTCATAACCCCCAATCAATCGCTTAAACTCTTCTTACAGCCGTCTAGGAAACACACACACATTCCTAGAACGTTGCGCCCTCCCCCACCCCCCCACCAGTGAATATATTTTTCGAGTTGACTTTTTAATTATCAGTAATAGATCTACTTACAGTGAGGGCTATTCGACTTAAAACAACTATTACAAACAACCCACGAAAATTCAAGGCCAGAAATGAGTAGGCGCCTATGGAAAATCCCGTGAGAATCCCTCGTACGCTGCTCTATTTTTTGTTTGTTTCTAGTTTCCGAAATAATTTTTTATGTACGAATATCGTTTATATTTTTAATGGTAATGAAATAATTAGAATTTATATAAAATATTTAAGCAATCGCATTGCATGTACTGCCCTCCCCACTCTAGCCCTCTGAGCGCTGGGGGGGGGGGGGCGGTCCTATTTTTGTGGAGAATCATAGTTTGTGAATAAAATTAGTTGAATATCTATATAATATAAACTACGTATTGATATGTGACCCATTGTATATTATGTCGTACCACACTCTAATCTCAAATTGTATCATTAGTAAATTTAAATGAAAAAGGGTTGTACCAGGTGGGAGGGGCGATACATGCAATCGTATTTCCCCCATCGGATAAATCAATACTTTTTCTTTTTGTATTATAGTTAAGAAATTACAAAATTTAAAAAATCTGTCATTAATATAATTTATATATACTATAAATTAAATTCTTATATCGAGTCGCCCCACCCCTATTCTTTAATGCCAAATGCAATCTTTAGCAGAAATTATTAAAGGAGCGAGGATTAATCGTTTTCACTCTACCGCCATTCCCATTTCCAGACAGAGTTTTTTGTAATTTCACATGAATTTATCATAATTATTTTAAAAAAGACTTTGGATTGGAAAAGTTAGAATTCAAACGGAATTTTTCAGTATAAGAGTCATGATTGAGATAAGTTCTAAACTCAAATAACGTTTTTAAAGTCGCCTTTTCCCAACCTTTACTCAATCTGATATTTTTCTAGCTAAAAATTTTGGAACTATAACTCACAATTTATACTACAGTTTTCTTGAATACTATTTATCGAATAATTTTTTTTTTCGGCGGCGATCCTCAAAGTAAAAATCTAAATACTTGGGGTATCCTATCTTTTCAAGGAACAAATCGGTTTTATTTGCAATGTATTATGGGCTTATAAATTCATATTAGAATATTTTTCAAGTACAAAATTATTCGAAAGGTCCTTTTTTAATAGTATGAATAATGAGCTTTAGGTCAGGAGAATGCGTTTCTGCAGTGAAGAATGCAAGAAAACGCTTATGGCGTGGGGGCTTCGCCCCGAACTCCATTGATGAATAATGAGCTGTAGATATCAGGAGAATACGTTTCTGCAGTGAAGAATGCAAGAAAACGCATATGGCGTCAGGGCTTCGCCCCGAACTCCATTGATGAATAATGAGCTGTAGATGTCAGGAGAATACGTTTTTGTAGTGAAAAAAGGAAGAAAACGCTTTTGGCGCCGGGGCTTCACCCCGAACTCCACAAGAAAACCTTATAGCGCTGCCCCAGTTGTTGTTTTTTTCGCCGAAGGTTAAGAAATGCTGCTTTTTTTAATTCTCATTTATATATATATATATATATATATATATATATATATATATATATATATATATATATATATATATATATATATATATATATATATATATATATATATATATATATATATATATATATATATAATATATATATATGTGTGTGTGTGTGCGCGCGCGCGCTGTACGTACGTTTATGCGTAGGGTTAGGGTTTACTGGGCGTTAGGGTTAGGGTTTGGAAAAAAATCGCCCCCCAGTCCAAAGTTCTGGATCCGCTTAGTGGACTCGTCTAGATAGTAGTTACAGTTTGAAAGCCAAAGCACAACGTTATACCACACTAGCGCTAGTGTTTATTGGAACATATTGGAAGAAAGTTGATTGGAAGGGATGACACCTCGAGCTATGGCACCTGGTGCCACCGACACTGTCTGGGAGGTTTCCATTCTGTTTTTAGGTGATCAGTTGGATCTCTACTCTACTTTTTAGGTGATCAGTTGGATCTCTACTCTACTTATTCCAGAAGAGTTAGAAGAGTCTTATCAAGACGAAGTGTTCACCTGTTTGCTTTTATGTGAAAAAAAAACGCCAAATGTTTTTTTACAATTACAATACAATTTTACAATTACTTTAAACGATCAAAACAAGACCATGGCTTAAATATTCCTGGTCGATTGGTGACTTCGATGGGGGCCGCCTTTGATTTTGTGTGATAACAACAACAATCTTTGTAATCTTGTTTTTTTTTACATTTAATATTTTAAAAAATTATCTTTATAGTATTTTTCAATGTTTTCAATTTCTCTAAAATAGGCTACTCATTTTGTGAAGAAGCAAAAAGGATTATTGGATTGAAAATTTTTAGTGTACAAAATGAACCACAATGGCGATGTTATATGCCAAATTCCCCCTGGGGAGCCCCAGTGATAACTAGACGTGCATTTGCATATCACATTGTTTACCTTAATCCTCTGAGGTCTCTGGGTCTAAAATTCATTAGCCCATAGTATTATCTATGGATTTATCTTCAACACTTTCTTTTTTTCAATAAGTGATTAAAGTTCATATAAGTGTGTCATAGCCTTACGCCAGTGTGACTTTTAGAAACTGCTTGGCAATGTAATGGAAATAGATCTAATAGGAATTTCCCAGTCAACACAGTCTCATGTTATCTGTCACTATTTTTAGATAGAACGACTCTAGTGGGAACGCTTCTCGAGCGATAAGGTGTATAAGTCACCCTACTCCAGGGCAGGGTTTCAGTCTGTGTGTGTGTGCTGTTTTTTCTTTTCCGGGAAATACGTAACGCCTACCGCGACTGCTACACGACTAGATCTAGATGTGTTTTTTTTATTTGCTAGTGACTTAGTCTTAGTTGACTTGTACTAACACGACTCTAGATGTATCTAGTTCATCTTTTAAAGTAAACGGTACATTGGTCTACCAAAATCTAATAAGGTTAGTACAATTAAGAAATAAAAATATACGACATTATAATACAATGTATCTATAGATCTAATTATCTATACAATTTATTTAGAAGAATCTTACTAAGTTACTTGTTCTTGTGAGCAAGTCAGGTTGACATGCTAGAAGAATGCTAAAAAAATGTGTTCAACTAAAATTTATATTTTAAAGTCACTGCACATTATCATTTCTATGCTCTGGTTTTATTGCTTCCATTACTGAATCTAGTCTAGAGATAATATTAGGCCTACATGTAATTAATATCTAGACGTAGATATCATTCGCCGTAAATCTAGATATTCTAGATCTTTCAATTATATCTAGATCTGCTAATTAGGTCTACTCCATTATGAATGCACTTCTTCTTTGCTTCTTTATACTTGTATTATTGTTGTAGTCGTGTGTTTATTTACATTCGTTGTAGTTTCTTTGTAACATGTAGACACTTCCTTCTTGAGAGTTGAATTTTATGTATACAAGATATTAACTCTTTCTCTCCGAAATTATTTTTCCACGTTTTGAAGGAATTTTGCTCATTACTACTTCACTACCCCTGTTATGATTGGACTTCGAGAACTTTGTTGTTTGTTATCAGAAAATGTTGTCTTTGGTATAGAATTAAAGGGAAATGCATGCTCTTTTTATATAATTCAAAGTCAGGTTTAAAAAAATTTAACATTAATTTAATTAAATGAGGTCAAAATCAACGATTAGGAGAGAAAGAGTTAAGATATATATACATTCATATCTAAATTTATAAGCAAAAGATATAGGCCTACATTTAGATCAAGACCTATAAACAGCAGAAGATATAGCCTACATTTAGACCTAGATCTAGATCTATAAGTTGAAGATATACATTTAGATCTAAATATATAAGAAAAAGATATACATTTAGATCTAGATAGATCTAGTTTTTTATTAGTTTTTAGAAATGTTGAAATTTTTTTGGAGATCTAGATTTCTGGACTATATCCCAGACAGCCCTAGAAGGCTTCCCCGTGTTGGCTAGATTGCTCAACCAGGTTCTTGCTTGACTGATCATGTTCTAATACTTATGCTGTTAGCCCTTTCAACCTCTATAGATCTTTTAAAATTCTAAAGATCCAACACTAAGAGCCCCATTTTATTTGTCTTGTCAGATTTAAAATAGTTTTGTCACAGCACTAGTTTTAATACAGACTATATGCTAGAAGCCGTCAGCCAATAAGAAGAATAGCTAGATCTAGGCATCATGTCTATCTATCTTATACAATTAGGAGAAAGTAAGGCGTATGTATGTATGTCTCGCATAGAAATCAAAACCTTTTGACCATTCTTCCTAACTGGAACCGTAACGTGTGTATAGTAGCCCTAAAACAAACTTAAGTTAAGACCCTCAAAAAAAAAAAGTTACCCAACTCTATGAAAGTATTAGTATCTTATAAATCTAGGCTATGTTTACCGTGTTTACATAAGAAAAGATTGAAAGGATCTAGATCTAATTTTAAGAACTACACTTTGCACTGATAGTTTTTTTACTTTGACACATAAATTAAAAAATATAGTCTATTGATTTCATTTTAACTAGTCGACCGGCGGCGTAGCATACGCCGCTATTTTGCAGGGCCGGCCTTAGGCCACTATGCAACCTTTGCAAACGCATTTTCATAGGACCCGCGCTTATTATAGGTATATAAATTATTAAATTAAACCATTTTATAATTTATAAGAGGTTCCTGGAAATCTCCTGAAATTGCAAAACATACGAAAAAGTCCTTGAAATATCCGGAAATTATTAAAATCTTAAGAAAACTCATACAAATCACATGAAATATATAGACAAAAACTGTCATTTTGAGAGTATTATTCAAAATGGAAAACACCAATCCTAAGCGCGATAAAAAAACAGCATTACCGTAATTGTGTAACCTGGTGAAAGAATCTCCTCTCACCTCAAACTAATAAAGAATTACTTAAGGTCAACAATTTTTGTAGATAGACTGAAACATTTGGTAATTCCTGCTATTGAGCGTGTTCTATGTAGGAAGTAAAAATTGTTATGATATACTTTATGACTTTGCTAGGCAAGGCTCGTAAAGTAGTTCTGTACGTAGTAAACAATGAATAAAATGCAAAGACATATTTATATTCTAATACAAACTCTTAAATTTCACTTATGATTCGTATCCCTACCCAAATTTAGCCCCGCGAAATCCGTTTTGTATAGGTCCCCACAATGGTTGAGTCCGGCCCCGCTATTTAGTGACGGATGAATACAGAGTAGATTACTTGTTCTCCTCCCCCCCCCCTTCTCTTTTTGCCGCCGCTAAAGCTACGTGGGGTAGAAATAAAAAATAGTGATCTTTCCATGACTTCTTGGTCACAACAGTTAAGTCCGGCCCTGCTATTTTGTGACGGCTGAATACTACTAGTTCTCCCCCCCCCCTCTTTTTATTTCGTATGGTAACTTTAGTCCAACTTGCAGAAATAAAAGAATGATCTTTCCTTTATGTCTTGTCCAAACTGTTGAGCCATGAAGAGAATTATATATATAAATATATATATATATAAGATTGTCCCATTCATGTGTCGTTCACATCGCGATGTAAACACACTATGATTGGACATGACAGTTTTTCATTTATTATAACACCTAGGTATTTTGCGTTTTTAGTCGGTGTTACTGGTTTGCCATGAATAAGATAAGTGGAATTAATTTGTTTTAGTTTTTTTTGTTACTCTTAACAACTGACATTTTTCTGGGTGGAAAGACATGCTCCAATTTGATTTACATTTCTGTAATTCATCTAATTCTCTTTATAAAACATCTGTGTCTTGTGTTGTTTTTATTGTTCTATATATTATGCAATCGTCTGCAAATAATCTGACTTTTGTTCCTGAAGTAATGCAATTTGGTAAATCATTTATTTAAATTTAAAATAGTAGTGGACCCAAGACTGTTCTTTGAGGTACATCTGAGTTTACTGTTATCGGTGTTGATTTAGAGCCATTTATTATTACAGTTTGTTCTCTCCCTATCAGAAAATCTTTAATCCACTGATGCAGTGGACCATTAATGCCAAAATATTTTAATTTTTAAGCCAACTATGGTGGTGAACTTTGTCAAAAGCCTTGGAAAAATCTAGTAAGATACATCTATTTGTTCACTATTATCTAAACCTTTAGAAAGATCATCAATTAGTCCTATTAGTTGTGTTTCACATGATCTATATTTCTTAAAGCCATGTTGGTATGGTGTGAGGACATTTGTTTGTCTAAGTGGTTTATGATGTTGCTACATATTATGTGTTCTAGGATTTTACATGTGATGCTGGTAAAAGATACTGGTCTGTAGTTTCCTGGATCAGATTTTTCTCCTTTTTTAAATAGGGGGGGGGTGACATTAGCTTCTTTCCATTCCTTTGGTACTCTGCCTTGGTTAAGTTAAGCCTGAAAGAGTATTTTGAACACTGGGGCTAGCTCAGTTCTTTGAGTAATCTAGCTGGAATACCATCAGGTACAGACGCTTTATTTGGTTTGGTGTTGGCTAATAGTTTTTGAATTCCATTTTCTTGTACTACTATATCTTCTATGTTGTCTACTTGGTTCAAATTCAGTAATATGTCTTTGTCTCCTGGGGCTGAGAATGCTGATGCGAAGTATTTGTTTAGGATGTTTGCTTTAGTTTCATTATCATTATGTATTATGTTATGTTCATCTTTTAATGGCGCTATGCCTGTTGTTTCCATTTTCTTAGACTTAATGTATGACCATAGGTTTTTGTTGTTATCTTTAGATATTACATTGTTTATGTATTCACTTTGCAGCTGTCTGCTTACTTTTTGGGTTAAGTGTTTAATTTTTATATACTTTTTGTAAACTCTTTCTGCCTTAGTTTCTTTAAATTTTCTATATAAGATTTCCTTCTGTTTACAAAGCTTCTTTAGTCTATTATTAAACCAGTATTTATTTATTTTTTTTGATGTGTATTTAGTTGGTATATGATTTTCTATAATGCTTTTAAGATGGTTTTTAATGAAATTCCAGAGGTCATCGACTGGTTGGTTAATGTCTTTTTCTAATAAGAATGTTTGTTGAAAGTTTAATGCAGCTTGGTTTAGTTGTGTTAGGTTACATTTATTCCAGAGTAAGATTTTTCTTTTGGGTTTTGAATATGCTACTGCTTTATCTGACTGTGTATTTTTATGATCTCATGGTCTGATAGACCAGGGATAATATCATAATCAACTACTAATCCAGGTCTGTTGGTTAAGAAGAGATCTAATGTGTTGTTTAATCTAGTTGGCTTTTTAATGATTTTATGTAAACTTAGGTTGTGTAAAGTTTCTATGAAAAGCTAATTTATGTCCTTAAGGTTTTGGTGTTTATCTATGGTTAGTGTTTTCCAATTTATATCAGGTAGGTTGAAATAACCCATAATCCAAAAAAACTGCATTTTGATTTGTCTCTTTAAGTGTAGTAATCTGATTACATAGTTCCTGCATGTATTCTAAACTAGAATTTGGTGGTCTGCTGCCTATTATTAGGGATGTTGAGGTGGTATTAATTTTACAAAATGTTGATTCTGTATTTTTTGAGTTAGGTAAGGTAATTTCTTCTGCTATAAGAGTGTTGTATTAGTATTATTATATATTAGT
Organism: Biomphalaria sudanica; assembly: GCA_036873155.1. Taxonomy (NCBI): domain Eukaryota; kingdom Metazoa; phylum Mollusca; class Gastropoda; family Planorbidae; genus Biomphalaria; species Biomphalaria sudanica. The sequence goes on along the minus strand of JAZGLO010006566.1, from coordinate 2,465,936 downwards.
ATTATTACTATTATAATAGTATCTAGACTCTTGATCTAGATCTAAATACATGTAGACCTACAAGGAAATGTTTTTATTTTAAAAAATGGATTTAGGTCGATTAACTATTTTAATAGCTCCATTCATACTATTTTTTTAAATTCACGCATTCGCTTTCTCATAGCATTATTATTTCGTTTAATTGTTTCCAAAACACTCTCGACGGTGATACGCAAATTAAGACCCATGCAGAAAACTGCTAGTTTATTTACATTTAAAGTAAACGAAACTAATGTCAACTCTTTATCTATTTGGTTCAAGGATAAAAGTCTTTAGCTCCAGTACATTGCTAACTCGTTGAAGGGAAATACCCTGAAAATGATTAATAATGATTCTGTCTTCCTATCAACGTGTTAGTCGTTAACATCTATTTTTAGACATTGTTTCATTTGTGTTTTCTTCCTTTTTTTCCTTTCGTGGTTTTCCCAATCTCCTCGGAAATATTTCCTAGAAGCCTACTTCATGTAAGGCTATTTGAGAAAGAAAATGAATGCAAACTTCCCAGGGCTACCAGCCAGTCCCTCCCATGATTATACATGCTATCTATAGTTGATCATTGTTGTATAGAACATGGTCGCTGACTGAACGATCAGGGTGACGATGATAAATTGACTGACTACATCCGTGTTAATTCCAAATTTAGTCTTGTACAAAATATCATTTATTTTACTTCCTAATGCATTGTCTCTATAAAAGTATGTATACAATTAATTAGTGTGACACATTATAGCGATGCTCAGACTTAAGCGGATTCAATTAGTTGACATATTCAGCAGTACAATTTATGCTCATTCTCAGAAAAGCCACGCAAAAAATGGTAAGCCTATGTTTTTTGTATTTAAAAAAACTTGATGACAACAAAGTCGCATTGCATGGAGTTCACTTTTTATACCTGGACTTCTTGTTTCAGCTCTCTCTCTACTATTAATGAGTAGCTCGGAGTTTCATTCAATCATGCTTCATTGTTTTTATGATCTTTCATTAGGCGGATATTCTTTTGTTTTATGCAATTTTTCTGCTATATTATTTCTACTATTGGTCAATGAATTGACACAAAGACTTGAGAAGGTAAACTAGGCAACACGTATTCATGTATATTAACAATGAACGTCCAAATGTGCCATGACTTCGCCATTGTGCTACATTTTGTCTTATTTGACCTTGAATTTCGTCGTAGTGGTGCTGTAACAGTTCGTCGTAGTGGTGCTGTGACAGTTCGTCGTAGTGGTGCTGTGACAGTTTGTCGTAGTGGTATTGTGACAGTTCGTCGTAGTGGTATTGTGACAGTTCGTCGTAGTGGTGTTGTGACAGTTCGTCGTAGTGGTGTTGTGACCGTTCGTCGTAGTGGTATTGTGACAGTTCGTCGTAGTGGTGCTGTGACAGTGTAATCCTATACATCCACTTTTGCCCTGTCAGCAGCTTTTTTTAGTAGAATCTCCAAAGAGAGGCCGGTCCATTCTTGTACGTTGTCCCTTGTTCTGTGTTTCCTAAACTCTCAATTTCTCAGAGTAAGAAAAATGCAATACAAGAAAAGGAAACAGTAGAAACAGAAAGATATGCAGATGTGGAATTATTTTCTTTCAACAGAGCACACTGTTTATTTTATTAAGAAAGTTAAGTTTAAACAAAGTATAATAAAGAATGAGAACATTTGAGTTACATATAGCGCACATACCCTAAGTAAAGACCATCTTCGTGTTAAGTAAGACGTCTTGTCATGTTAAGTAAGACGTCTTGTCATGTTAAGTAAGACGTCTTGTCATGTTAAGTAAGACGTCTTGTCATGTTAAGTGAGACGTCTGGTCGTGTTAAGTGAGACGTCTGATCGTGTTAAGTGAGACGTCTTCTCGTGCTTAGTAAGACGTCTTGTTGTGTTAAGTAAGACGTCTTGCCTCAGATCTTTATTTTTTTTTGTCTACCAAAAGTTGTCAACAAAAGTTAGTTTAACGATTGGGAGAATTTCGAACATTCTAAAATTAGCAAGTCGAGAAGAAATACATAAGGAGAGACGTTTTGAAATGTCTTCTTCAAAAAGTTTTAAGTTGACACTGTTTCAGACGTCTCTTATTAGAAGATGAAACCACATTTAAAATATATTTTAATCTAAAAACACTTAATAATATATTTTTGGGTTAATATTTAAACATGGATTGATAACTACAATTAAAGTGGATGCTACAGAAGTCTAGAATACACTATAGAGAGTAAAAGAAGTCTAGAATACACTATAGAGAGTAAAAGTCTAGTACACACTATAGAGAATAACAGTCTAAAACACACTATAGAGAGTAACAGAAATCTAGTACACACTATAGAGAGTAAAAGTCTAGTACACACTATAGAGAATAACAGTCTAATACACACAATAGAGAGTAACAGAAATCTAGTACACACTATAGAGAGTAAAACAAGTCTAGTAAACACTATAGAGAGTAACAGATGTCTAGTACACACTATAGAGAGTAACAGAAGTCTAGTACACACTATAGAGTAACAGAAGTCTTATACACACTAAAAAGAGACTTCATTGAATCACTTTGCAACTTTTGGCATGATCAGTACTCTACTCGCAACTGACTCACTCCTACACAGTCATACAAGACACACTTAATCAGGAGATAACTAATTCAAATAAAAATAACAAAGGCTACTTAGCTTGTCAAAACACAGTTACACACTATACTAATACTGGTCACACAAGTACACTTACTATCACAGAGTAAGTCTCCAATCTTTAATTATCCCACATCCTTAGAAATAATACTTCAGTTTGTGGTAAAACTATAGAAGGATTAGTCTGATCATAGAATAGACGCTATTAGTTTTGTGTTGTCTGTCTTTCCGTCCGTCCCGTTTAGATCTTTTAAACTAGAAAAGATATTGAAAATCCGACATTATGATATTTTAGGCCTTTCAAAGTTCTGATGCAACGGCTACTTGTTTCTTTTCCGAAAGCGAAAAATATAATTTGAATGTTAATTTGATTAAAATATGAAATGAATAGACTATAATTAGTATGTTCATGTGTTAAAGTATAAAACTTATCTTTGCGAAGAGAAGTTATGACATCTTAGAGTTGAAATAGAGTTTTAGACTTAGGAATAGAAAGATGTGTAACATTACCGTATTGTCTAATGATAGAATGTTCGTCAGGAAATCTGTAGTCACAGATATAAGGAACGAATTTATGTAAAAAATGCTTATGAAACACAAATTTGAAGGTTAATTTTATTAAATAATGAAATCAATGGACTATATTTTGTATTTTCATGTTTTAAAGTAAAAAACTATCTGCGCAAAGTGTAGTTCTTAAAATTAGATCCAGATCCTTTCGATATTTTCTCATGAAGTTAAAATGCTTTCATAGAGCTGGTCAACTTTTTTTTGAGGGTCTTAAGTTTGTTTAAGGGCTACAATACATACTCTACGGTCTAAGTTGGTGCCCAAGAACATTTCTGCCAAGTTTTATCAAGATAGGTCAAACGGTTTTGATTTCTATACGGGGACATACATACATACATACGCCTTACTTTCTGCTTTATATATTAGATTTTCCTTCTTTACTTATTGTTTCATCATTAATCATGCTAGAATAACTCTTGTGTTTCTGTTCACAGTTGAAACTGGTTTACTTCAAGAGTATAGTCGATACTAATGGAAAGTCTACTGAAACGTTTCAAGTGAAAGAAACAGACAGATCTTTAAACCTCTATTGTTGTTGACAAAACATTTCCAACACCAGAGTGATTAAGATTAGGATTCCGTGTCAGAGTTTTATTAAGTGAGACTTGACTATAAAATTTGTTTTACACTATAATGCCACCAAATCGATATTCCATAGACTCTATATTAAGTAACAGCTCATCTGATACAGCGTTATCCATAAGGACAAGCTCGACAAACCCTTCGTTCATTAGGCCTACCTACCCTCGGCCTCTTCCTGAAATACCAGACATGAATCCTTTAATAACACCGCGTCCACCTCCCCCTGTGCCACCCGAAGTTACCATTACACAGTCAACTCTACTTCCATTGATGCCTCGTCAATCACACTCACGTCCACGGTCCAGAAGTCAACAACACTGCTACCTCAGAAGACGCACTCTTATCCTCTTGAGTATTTTTTCGTTCGCTCTGAGCATTGCTGCCGTTATTATACTGACAACCATGCTCGTAATCCAGACCAATCAGCCAGATGCTGCGTTTCCCGAAGGCGCATACGAGGCATGCTTAAAGTGCATCATCCTCAAGCAAAACCCAGATGACACAAGGGAGGAGCCTTTGTTTAAACACCTGCATAATAAAGTTCAAAATGGGGAGTTAATGTGCTGCGCCAGGACCAGTGTTGGATTATCATCCCTTTTGCAACTTGTGAGTATCTAAAGAGTCTAGATGAGACTAGAACTTTTGTCTGTCATTGAAAAACAAACTTGAATTTTTTTAGGTATTGCATTTTGTATTATTCCCACCTTCCTGATTATTATAATGGTTTGTATGACCTTTCTTAAAGAGAACTTTCTGTGTTACCTTACCCCCTAACGTGTAGAGTGTGTCAAGGTGGATTAAAATTTGGCCGTTTTGGGGTGTCTAAGGGGTTTTATAATTTGAGAATCCACATTTGCACAAATTACAGGCAAAGCGTCAAAATGCAGGCAACAAATACTATATTTAGATGTAAAATTATGTACAGGTTTATTATACAAAGGAAATAATTAAAAAGTTGTAATGCTGTACAGTAGCTAGGATGGAATCTAGCGTATTTTCATAAATTGATATGTTGATAAATTGATATTAGATGCTAGGAGCCAAGTGGTCCGAGTGTCATTAGACTTGTTGCTAAGCTTTGTGTCCGGTGCAGCACTGGTGAGACTAGTGGTGAAGAGTAAGTAAGGCTGGTATCTGCAGATCTGGGATCAGCGTTTGTTTGATAAGTCACCTAGTGGACGTTGCCTATAAATAAAAGCTGCAATGATATGAGGTAGAAATCGGATAGCCATAATGACATCTTCAGAATGATATCATAGGGAAACTATACGTTAGTTTCATACATAGCAAAGGGAGCTAACAAATAAATATTGCATCCTATCATATCAAGGGAGATAATAACAATGTGAAATCCCATAAAGGGAGATAATGATACGTGATAAGGTAAGGTTCACCAATCACGTTGATAGCAATTACATATAATGCTATACATGAGATGAAAGGGGAAGGGGAGATCAACGGCTAACACTCGCCCATGCTTTCACATAAGTAAACATAGCTGGGACAAAGTCTCTAAACTAGAGAACAAGTAAATAAACATGATTTTACCTAAGTAATACATCCTGGCCAACATTGTCGATAGAACAAAATACATAAACGATTAAGGGATTCCTTGCCAAGGAATGAGATTTAATGCATACTTGGTAATATGTTATAGAAATGTTATGATAATTCCCTGCCAAGGAATTAATTAATAATTCCACACATAGTGCTCATGGTGATCAATAATATATTGATGATAAATTAATAATAGCTAAAGAGCTAAATACATGTGGTAAGAATTAGTTGTAAATTCTAGTCCAGATGGCTTGAATACTTAGCCACAATATTATGATATAAAATTTAAACATAAAGTAATCTACTTACATTATCCATAAGGAAATACGCAAATATATGTACACAATGTAGTAATTAAATTCACAAAAATATACACATTACTAAGTAAAAAAAAGTGAAATAAGGGAATGATAAGGCGTAGAGCTCAAGCAAGAGATCGATGCGCTCCACAGCAGGTCTTGAGCGTGGATGACATCTCAGACTGAGAGGATGTCCATCTAAAGAGGAAGAGGGATGGAGCAAGAGCGTTGGGGTGATCAGCTGCAAATGTGATGTCTGGCGTCCTTTCAGACCGAGACAAATGTTTCTCCGGGGACAGACTTTGCGTGAAGGTGCGAATTGAAAGACCAGGAAATCTGTCGGCTCGCGTTCCTTGTCTTCTGCCCAGGTGGTCAGAGAATGGGAGGGGAGATAATCGGAGCTCGGCCAGTCGACCAGGGAAACTTGTCAAGAGTCTAGTTTGGCACGTGTCAAGATGGGGACGGTAAAATCTGACATTTGTTCTAAAGGCGGTGGGGTTGGATTGGAGGTGTGGTGGCTGTGTTTTAGTGCTTGATGGGGTAGGTTTAAGAAAATTGATGATGAAAGTGTTTAAATAAATGAATTAAATGCTTGAGTGACCTGAGTGATACATTGAGTGAGCTAAAACGGGTCTTTACATAGAGTACCTGTGGCATTTTACGTCTAAAGAGACGATCTTTTCCCTTTGCAACTTCTTGTGTGACTACAGAGGCCAATCCTTGATACACAGCTGCGATCGCAGGTTGGGCATATATAATCACCAGGCGCCGTTGCATTTTCACCCTTCTTTCTGCTTCTGTTGTGTATGGCATCTGCAATCTTTGACCCTTCCTTTATGCTCTCTCTCCATGAGGATCTGTCCAGTGCCACCTCTTCCCAGTTGCCAGTGTCGATTTTGAAGAGCTTCATGTCGCGTTTGCATACATCCGTATAACGTAAAAGTGGGCGACCAGCGGCTCTCCTGTCTTCTATTAGATCGCCATACAGGATGTCCTGTGGAAGTCGACCTTCTGGCATTCTACGAACGTGGCCAAGCCAGCCAAGGCGTCTGCTGCTGATAACAGAGCGGATGTCCTGGCACCCTGCTCTTTGTAGCACTTCCTCATTGGTTATCTTATCTTGCCACCTTATTTTAAAGATCCGCCTTAGGCATCGGAGGTGGAAAACATTCAGCTTTTTTTCCTGCCATGAGTAGGTTGACCATGCTTCACTTTTGTACAGCAAGGTGCTCAACACACAGGTCCGGTAGACTAGGGCTTTAGTACTGCTAGTCAGCAATATGTTGTCCCAGACTCTTTTCTGCAGTCGTGACATGGTGACCATTGCCTTGGCTATCCTGTTGTTAATGTCTTTATCCAGTAGAGTGTTGTTGGATATGATGGAGCCAAGGTAACAAAAGTGATCAACAATTTCTAGTGGTTGGCCATTAATGCTTACTTGAGGTGCAGTGTTTGTGTTTTGGACAAGTATCTTAGTCTTGCTTTGACTGATGTTTAAGCCGAACTTCTGGCAAGCAGCAGATAATTTGTCAACCAGGCACTGTAGCTGAATCTCAGAATCAGCCACAATAGCTGCATCATCAGCATACAGGAGTTCCCTGACGAGTAGTTTCCTAACCTTGGTTTTTGCCCGCAGCCTTGATACATTAAATAGTTTTCCAGATGATCTTGTATGGAGAAACACACCTTCGTTTATGTCGTTGTACGCATAATGCAGTAGACAGAAGAAGAATATGTCAAACAGAGTAGGTGCGAGCACACATCCCTGCTTGACACCACTGCAAACCTCAAAAGGTGCTGATTGGGCTCCATTGAATTTGACAGTGCATTTAGTTTCCTCGTGAAAACATTCAAACAACTGCAGTAGTTTGGGAGGGCAACCTATTTTCCTCAGGAGTTTGAAAAGGCCACTTCTGCTGACCATGTCAAAAGCTTTAGTCAGATCAACAAAAACGATTTTAAAGGGGTCTGTCTCTCTCTCTGAATTTCTCCTGCAGTAGTCGTAGAGAAGATATCATATCTACAGTGGATCTACCACTCCTGAATCCACACTGAGACTCTGGGTAGACTCTAGAAGCTATCACTTGCAGCCTGGATAGTGCCACTCTAGCAAAGATCTTGCCCACTGTAATTGTTGCAGTCACTCCGATCCCCTTTGTTCTTGTATATTGTGACTATAGTTGCGTCACGCATGTCCTGTGGGACATGACCTGTTTCCCAACAGCGGCAGAGGAGAATATAGAGTTCAGGGAGCAGGAGTGATTCGTTGACTTTCACTACTTACACTGGGATACCATCACTCCCAGGAGATTTTTTATTTTTTATGCAGTTAATTGCTTTTTTAAGGTCACAGAGGCTCGGAAGATCATCTAGGCATTCCAGTACTGGAAGATCTGGTAGAGAAGCCAGGGCGACATCGTCTACTGTATTCTGTGTGGCATAGACTTCGAGGTAGTGTTCTGTGCAACGTTCTAGCTGCTTGGTTTGATCTGTAATTTTTTCCTCTGATTTGGATAGAAGGGCTTCAGGCTTAGACACTGTTGGACCCAGGGCCGCTTTAATGCCATCAAATAGAGCTTTGCTATTTCCTGAGTGGAGACTGTCTTGGATTCTGTTGCAGGTATCCCTCCAAAAGTTGGTAGCACATTTTCTAGCCATTTGTTTCGCCTCTTTATTAGCACTTTTGAAGGCCTCCAAAGATCTTGGACTTGGCTTTGTCTTGTGAGCGAGGTGTGCAGATCGCTTTTTCTCGATGCAAGGTTCCATATGTTCTAGATTCGCCTCAAACCAGTCTACATTTTTGTGTTTTTGAGGCCCAAAGGCGGTGATTGCCGAACTGTAGATTACATCTCTTAATTTCTCCCATAGAGTACACTGTTCAACAATCTAATACGATATGTGTACTTGTTATACACATACTACTCTGGAACTAGTTGCTGGGCTGAAGGCCTTATCTTAAAATAAATGTGTGTATCAGCCTAGTATCAGTGGTTTGGCTCAACTATCAGGACAAGGAATCTGTATAGCTTTTAATATTTTAACTTTTGATTCAATTTCATTATTTCCACTTGTACTTTGTATCAATTTCCTTTTCTTTTTTGTTAGATGACAAGAAGACTTCAGAATGTTTCCAGTAAGTCTATTGCTTGATTTAGTTCATTGATAACATCTTTACATACATCTAGAGTTCAAACTAATAGATTTAAAGTTTAATAGATCTATAGTTTTATATTTTAGAGCTAGTGTTTCATCCGTGAGTTCAAAAAGTTCATCTATTAGTTCAATAGTTTTATGTATTACATTTATTGGTTTCATATATTAGATCTGATATTTCATGTATTACTTTATATTTCCACCCATTAGATCAATAGCTAATTAATTCTTACAACTAATGATCATTAAGAAAATTACATTTTAAAATAAAAACAAAATTTTCGTTTGCCACAGTTCCAGAACCCTTGTCTTTGAACCATTACAAGTTTAGTCCCGTGAGTGCTCATGTGGCGTTCAAGAATGAACATCCGTCAGACAGTGGTGAGTAAACTGGTCCACTCACTGGAATTTAAAGACTGTGTTTACACCCTTGACACAGAAAGATTACTATTACTAATTAAATGACTTTGTGCTCTCATTGAGGGAAAAACATTTGATTTAAAAGTGGTAAAAATATCGTAAAAATTTTTAACTAGCTTATAAATACTTCCCATATTCACTACAGCAGAATCTCTAAAATAGCTAAACATTGATAGATGTGAATCTTTATTACATAAACAATGGATTTTCCAGGTCTTAATATACCGAGTCAGAAGGAGCCATATATATATATATATATATATATATATATATATATATATATATATATATATATATATATATATATATATATATATATATATATATATATATATATATATATATATATATATTATATATATATATATATAGTATATAGTTATATCACTAGAAATGTTTTTTGTTGTCATAAAAGTCTACAAAGAACCACTTTGTGGATACATACATATTGAAATGAACTGTAGCAAAGACTTGAAATGACACAAGACTATAAAAGAGCAAGTTTCAAACAAAACTATACTGTAGGTCTTGTTGCCACAGCCTGAAAAAAAGCGCGCACACACACGCACACACATATATTGCATTACTTCAGGAACAAAAGTCAGATTATTTGCAGACGATGGCATAATATATAGAACAATAAAAACAACACAAGACACAGATATTTTACGAAGAGAATTAGATGAATTACAGAAATGGGAATCAAATTGGAGCATGTCTTTCCACCCAGAAAAATGTCAGTTGTTAAGAGTAAGAAAAAAACTAAAACAAATTAATTCTACTTATCTTATTCATGGCAAACCAGTAACATCGACTAAAAACGCAAAATACCTAGCTGTTATAATAAATGAAAAACCACATATTGATGAAACTATAAAAAATCAAACAAAGCATTAGGATTTATTAAAAGAAATTTCTATAAATCAAATAAGAACATAAAACTAAAATGTTATTTAACCTTGGTTAGGCCAATAAATAGAATATGCATCCTCCGTTTGAGACCCATCAACTCAAGAAAACATTAAGAAACTGGAACAGACACAAAATAGAGCAGTGAGATTCATAACAAATGAATATTCACATTTGACTAGAGTAACACCTATAGTAAAATCACTAAATTTAGAAAGCCTTCAGGACAGAAGACTCAAAAGTAAAGTAGCAATTATGCATAAAACACTGAACCATAATCTTCAAATACAAAAATAAAATTTAATAAAATACTCTGAAAGACACAAAGACAAATTCGTACAACTACTCCTTCTTCCCTAGTGCTATTAGAGCATGGGATGGGTTGCCTGAGCTAGCTAGGAAAACCAATGACTTGGCAGAATTTAAGTCATTGGTTAATATGCATGACTAAATGCATGACGCACAGGACGTAATCATCTTCTTTTTTGAAGTAACGTCTATATTATATAAGATAAGATATATAAATTAGGTCAACACTCCAACGAAACTAGCACACAAACACATAACAAATTAGGTCAACACTCTAACGAAACTAGCACACAAACACATAACAAATTAGGTCAACACTGCAACGAAACTTGCGCGCACACACACAAATCATGTGGACTCTCCAAGGAAAGTACATCTCACTGACATTATTTTTGTGTCTATGGCTAAGTCTTCTTACTAAACACTCCGCTATTCCATATTTCTGACAGATCGTAACGTGCCTTTAAAGTTTGACTTCGAGATTAATGACGATGTCAGTCAACCAACTCATGCTCGCGAGGTCGCAGTGACCCATGACACCATCAGGATTCTGCACACAGGATGGTACTATGTCTACTCCAGTGTGTATTTTAACCCTCCTGCCGACAAGCCTTGTCAAAACTTTAAATATCAAGTAAGTCTTTCTTTAACAAAATTTGCCGTAGAATTTGTTTATGGATGGAGATGCCAGTCGCATAATTGTGACGATTTATGTTTGAGTGCCAGATATCAACTATGTCATGGTTGAGGTTACGATGAGATTTTGTTGATCAGACATTGCGATCAGATATTGCCGAGATTATGTTGATCAGATATTGCGTTTTTTGTTCTAATTTTGTACAGTTACATGCGTTTCTGATGTTCAGATTTTGTACACTTACATGCGTTTCTGATGTTCAAATTTTGTACAGTTAGATACGTTTCTGATGTTTTAATTTTGTACAGTTCTCGCTATTAGACAATTTTACAATTCTTAAACAATATCGTGAGGCCGGAGATAATTCTTCAAGGGATACACTCAAAACTAAAATCTTTTAAATAAATACAAAGCTTTAATTCTGAAACTTGGAATCACACACTACATAAATCTACAATACAATTGAATTTAAATTCTTTTAATCTAGTCGTCATTCCAAACTCAATGTGCAAGTCTTGAAAGACTACCTCTTACCTCCTTTTAGCAACATCTAAACTAGTTTTACAACTTACGGAAATACCCGAAATACACTAACTCGTCAACATACGGACCTTGCACTGCAAATGTACACATCTAAACTTAATATTGAAAGAGAACTATTAGGACAGTGTTATTTGGTTTTCCAGTAGTGTTTAGTAAGAAATATTATTAAGTCCAATTTTTAAATAAATCAATCTTTTTTTTAATGCTTAATCAATTTGAAACAGTAAAATGATTATTATATCTGTAATTATTATTTTGATCAATGATCTATATTCAGATATTAGAATATATGGAAAGAATAAAATATATTTGATTTTATTATTACAAAAGGAATTTTTTTTACCCATTTGACTTCATTTCATCTAGCTCTGGCTTAAAGAGAAACAAAACATTCGACACTGGTGTTCTGAGAGCTTTTTGTTTTTTTATTTATTTCCATGTTCACCCTCAACACTCAAGACTAATGATGTCATTTTTTTACATGTCCAATATATATATATATATATATATATATATATATATATATATATACACACATAGATGCCTTTGTTTATTGCAGACATGGGGAAACAATATAAATAAAATAAATCCTCAAAAACCTGATCAGTCTGGCTGTTTAGCAAAAACAGCTCATACTTGTTGTAACACCTGTGTGACTGATCACCATAGCAGTTTTACAGGTAACTATCTCTCATTACTCACACTAGTATTGATGTTACTTTTTTATATGTTTATTAATTGGCAACCTTCATAATCATTCATAATTGGCAACCTTTATATCATTCATAATTGGCAACCTTTATAGTCATTCATAATTGGCAACCTTTATAATCATTCATAATTGGCAGCCTTTATAGTCATTCATAATTGGCAACCTGTATAATCATTCATAATTGGCAACCTTTATAGTCATTCATAATTGGCAACCTTTATAATCATTCATAATTGGCTACCTTTATAATCATTCATAATTGGCAACCTTTATAATCATTCCTAATTGGCAACCTTTATAATCATTCATAATTGGCAACCTTTATAATCATTCATAATTGGCAACCTTCATAATTATTCATTATTGGCAACCTTTATAGTCATTCATAATTGGCAACCTGTATAATCATTCATAATTGGCAACCTTTATAATCATTCATAATTGGCAACCTTTATAATCATTCATAATTGGCAACCTTTATAGTCATTCATAATTGGCAACCTGTATAATCATTCATAATTGGCAACCTTTATAATCATTCAAAATTGGCAACCTTTATAATCATTCATAATTGGCAACCTTTATAATCATTCATAATTGGCAACCTTCATAATCATTCTTAATTGGCAACCTTTATAATCATTCCTAATTGGCAACCTTCATAATCATTCATAATTGGCAACCTTTATAAACATTCCTAAATAAATATGTTCACTTTTAAAACAGGTGGAGTTTTCCATCTGACCAGTGGAGATCGTCTTTATGTTGATTCCTCTGCAGACGGCATCATTAAATACGATTCAAGGGTATCCTATTTTGGGCTTGTTATGTTGGGGACGAACAGACCTGATAACATGTAAATCTAGAAGCTAAGAGACCTGAAGAGACTAGACACATTACTAACGACCTGTAAACCTAGAAACTAGCAGACCTGAAGAGACTAGACACATTACTAACGACCTGTAAACCTAGAAACCAGCAGACCTGAAGAGACTAGACACATTACTAACGACCTGTAAACCTAGGAACTAGCAGACCTGAAGAATTCAGTAATTGAGAATCAAATGAAATGTTTAGTTTGTCTAAAATACATCATTTGAGTGATACTCTGATTGTATGTTTGAAAGAACTGTAATGTATACACATGTACATAAATGTAACATTAATAACACACAGTATCACTGATGACCTATTTTGTTACTTGATTCATATATTTATATGCAGGAGCCAGTACTTTCATAGTATACATATCTAAATTGATATATCATTCCCCTTCTATGCCATAAATCAATTCTTGTCTATTTGTAATACATTACTTTCCTTGTTTACTCTTGTATGTGGTGTGAGGAGATGTTTGGCTAATGTAAATACTGGCTCGAGAGCACCAGCATTATTGAATACATTTTTTTTTATTCTTTAAAAGACCTTTTGTTAGGTCATTATTTCAGCATACCTAATTATTTTCATCTGGAAATACACAGAAGTTGTCATTAGTTCATTGGGTATTCATCTCTGTAGAACCATTTATTATTAAATAAGTATAAAACAAAAAGGGTTCAGATCTTTGGACCAGATATTAACATAAGATCAAAAAATTCCTTCAAGCTATCACTTTCCTTGTGTTTGAGGGAAAGGTTACCGACGCTCAATGCTAGAATCAAGCATTGTTTCTTATCAATAATATGATTAATAATATGAAAGTTTATTTGCTGCATTACAAAGTGTTCATACAATTCCTTATTTATTATATTGGCCTTTCAAGTGACTGCATTAGGATACAATACGAAGATTGTATTAGTGGGAAAAAAATAACTCCAGGTTAAAAAAAATATATATTTAGCCAGTAGCGGCCTTAGGGGGGTGGCAAGTGGGGCAACTCAATATTTCCCAAAATCTATATGATACAAATTACCATGTAAGGTTCATGGCATTTTTGGTTTGGAAATACTGTTCAGTTTCGGTAAAGACAGCATCTAATGACCTGCTAATTCTAAGAGGCTATTATCGTTTAACAGTACACAATAAAAACACTTAGGTGGAAACAACCAAACCAAATCGTCTATTTCGTATATAAACATCGACGTCTAAACGGATTTTATTAGCAAAATTTGAATGGATAAAGTTTGAACTTTCCTTTACGTTATGGAAACTGTATATGACAGAGTCATTTGTAACATTTGTAGTAACATAAATACAACTTTTGACAAATTGATTTTAAAAAAATGAAAATTAATTAAAAAAAAAAAAGTGTTTTCTTGACTTTCGCTGGTGATACGTTTTAAGACCGCACGCGAAGGTCAGTGTCACAATCATCCATTGTGGATGTCAGATGTCAAGATCTATGAAGATGCTATGATAGATGTCACGTTGAAGATTATCTTGATCTATATCACACCATCAATGATCGTGATTGCCGAGGATCTTGAAATCGTCTTTTAATAAGATAATCGTATAGAAGTAGCTAGACCTAGTTGATAATACGATCATTCAGAATGTCGCCAGTTGATAAGAGGATCATCTAAAAGTTGCCAATCGCTAAGTCGATCTAAGTATGTTACTATATTCAATGAAAAAACTTCTCTTCGTCTAAAACAATTACTTTAATTCAGAACTTGAAAAAGCTATTCACAAATAATTACAATGGTTAAATGTACTTGAATAAAATAACAGATCTACACAATAATATAATTGAGTTCTAATACAAAACTCTAGTACATGTTCTCACTAACACGTTCCATACAAGACTGACTAAAAATCTAGAACCTTTCCCCGGGTGTAGCGTTGTCACGTGTCTAACGCACCTCGTTGCAATGCCAACCAATAAATGCAGCTCAATGTACAAAAATTAATATTTCAAAACCAATCACATTTATTCTGACACATAGAACTCCGCGTAATGGAATTTTCCGAGGTCACTGACGAGCTACTGTGTACGTGACAGTCAGATTTTCGCGGTATTTAAGAGGAGACATTATTTAGTAGTGCGAGAGTGTTTTCCTTTTTATTGGCATCTGTTTCTGCAGAATAATTCTGTGGCATTTTACGTCTCGAGAGACGATCTTTTCCCTTTGCAACTTCTTGTGTGACTAAAGAGGCCAATCCTTGATACACAGCAGGTTGGGCATATATAATCACCAGGCGCCGTTGCATTTTCACCCTTCTTTCTGCTTCTGTTGTGTATGGCATCTGCAATCTTTGACCCTTCCTGTATGCTCTCTCTCCATGAGGATCTGTCCAGTGCCACCTCTTCCCAGTTGCCAGTGTCGATTTTGAAGAGCTTCATGTCGCGTTTGCATACATCCGTATAACGTAAAAGTGGGCGACCAGCGGCTCTCCTGTCTTCTATTAGATCGCCATACAGGATGTCCTGTGGAAGTCGACCTTCTGGCATTCTACGAACGTGGCCAAGCCAGCCAAGGCGTCTGCTGCTGATAACAGAGCGGATGTCCTGGCACCCTGCTCTTTGTAGCACTTCCTCATTGGTTATCTTATCTTGCCACCTTATTTTAAAGATCCGCCTTAGGCATCGGAGGTGGAAAACATTCAGCTTTTTTTCCTGCCATGAGTAGGTTGACCATGCTCCACTTTTGTACAGCAAGGTGCTCAACACACAGGTCCGGTAGACTAGGGCTTTAGTACTGCTAGTCAGCAATATGTTGTCCCAGACTCTTTTCTGCAGCCGTGACATGGTGGCCATTGCCTTGGCTATCCTGTTGTTTATGTCTTTATCCAGTAGAGTGTTGTTGGATATGATGGAGCCAAGGTAACAAAAGTGATCAACAATTTCTAGTGGTTGGCCATTACTTGAGGTGCAGTGTTTGTGTTTTGGACAAGTATCTTAGTCTTGCTTTGACTGATGTTTAAGCCGAACTTCTGGCAAGCAGCAGATAATTTGTCAACCAGGCACTGTAGCTGAATCTCAGAATCAGCCACAATAGCTGCATCATCAGCATACAGGAGTTCCCTGACGAGTAGCTTCCTAACCTTGGTTTTTGCCCGCAGCCTTGATACATTAAATAGTTTTCCAGATGATCTTGTATGGAGAAACACACCTTCGTTTATGTCGTTGTACGCATAATGCAGTAGACAGAAGAAGAATATGCCAAACAGAGTAGGTGCGAGCACACATCCCTGCTTGACACCACTGCAAACCTCAAAAGGTGCTGATTGGGCTCCATTGAATTTGACAGTGCATTTAGTTTCCTCGTGAAAACACTCGATGAACTGCAGTAGTTTGGGAGAACAATTACACCACGGTATATAATGTACTTACGTAATGTAACTACGTCATGTAAAAGACTCATGTTCTATGTGTTGTAGCAAGAATAAGGCCCACAACTTAGAGGCGGACATACTGTAGTGTTATTGTTGCAGCGTTGGAGACGGATGAGCCCGTTAGCGTGATGACTTTACGGTCTGTAGAAATAGTCTACCCTTACGGCTAAGGACCCGCACATGACGCTTGCCCAGGGCACCGCGCACTGCTAAGGCCGCCCCTGATTTTAGCACACACACACACACATCTACAAACTAATTGAGGGCATTCCCCCCAAAACACACACATCTAAAAAACAGACACACATATCCACATACTAATTCAGTTCGTTCACAAACTCGCACACATATGTCGCTTTCCGAAATTCGGTAGAAAATAATTGGAAAATGTAAAGTAATGTTAATCATCTTTGGAAATATGTTAGTTCCACTCAGAAATAGATCTAGCTAGAATATACTAGAGATGGAAGATTCTAGAGTCAGACTGAACCAATACTTACTTCACATATCACTTGTCCAGGGGGATTGGGAGTGGCTAGCAGCAGATATAGGTTGGGACATTATGAATTATACTAAATAACTTTTTTACTATAAAGATTTAACCTTATTTTGTTTTTAATTTTACATGTGTGGTACTTTAAAATTGTAGCTTATCGTTAACACGTAATATTTTGTCATCTGTATTCTACGTTTTGATTTGTTTTATAGTGATTCAAATTGTAATAGATCATTAAACATATTAACCAAGTTTAATATGAAATAATGATTCTACAGAGGTTGTATCGTAGACCATTCACATAATTTACATACGACTTCTATGTTTCTTGTTTTTGGCATATATTTGTAGATAATGTAAATATTTTAATCACCATATAAATATTATAAAATGTTTTAAACTGTACATCTTTTATGCTTGTGTTGATTCTTGAATAAAAGTTTGAATTCAATGTATTTTCTTAAATATTAATATGTAAAAATGACCTTTGTGGGACCATAAAGTTCTGTCGATGTTTTAGAAAACACACAATTTTTAATAAACATTTTTTACAGACCAAAGAAAGACCTGAATATTTAGAAAGAACAAAAATGCTAATTCACTAAATAGAATTGGCAGTATAAAGTACAACTCGTACCAGAAATATAATGAATGAATGTTCTTCCCCCATCGTATACATACATTTGTATTAAACAACATTACTCAGAGTTGCCTACAAGTACGCATCTTGCGTATTTTGTACGCCAATGGACACCAATATACGCGAGTTCGGTTTATCATCCGAAAATACGCATTTCCCCCTCTTAAAAAAACAGTACAGGTAGTTCTTGCTAAGCATAAATAGATCTATAGGTCAGTGCGTCAAAGCCTGGTGCGCGCGATGGCTCGCGAAGATTTAAAATGTGTACTATATCTTCTTTATTTAGATAAAGCAGAGTTTCTTTGAATTGTCAATTTATATAAAGTCTTCAAACTGATTGGGAATCAATTGATTCATTAGTTCTAATTAATCTAGACTCGATCTAGAAACATTTTACGATGTCAGGCGCCCATAATAGAATTTACATAGATCATAGATCTAAATCTAGATCTAGAATTAAGATCTAGACATTCTAGATCTGGATGTCTTTACTAGACTTAGATTTAGAACCTATCTAGATCAAAGTACATCTAATTGTAGATTTAGACTACTGACTAGATCTAGGTCTTTCTAGATCAGAATGCTTGATACAGAGTTGCCGACAAGTACGCATCTTGCTCTTGATTTCTGTAACTAGATTTAGATCTACTCAAAAGCAGACATTTCTGCCATCTTATTAAGAGATTTGCTGATCTCCTTTCTTATCCTTTATGCAATCTAAAATTTAAAAAGATTACAAAGAGACTTTGTGTTATCACACAAACTCAGAGGCGGCCCCGTCGGAGTGGGATCCCTGTCGGATCTACCTATTCGCAATGAATATTCAAGACGTGATTTAATTTTGATGATCAAAAGTAATAATGTCTCAAAGAATCATTTGCCGTTGTAAAAAAAATAAAAAAATTCTGTTTGACATGTTTTGGATGTTCTTCTAAGTTAAAAATAATTCACTTCTGGCTGGACGACGTAGGATGGCAGCGAGCAGGGTATGAACCCTGCCTGGTGTAGTAGTTTGCGCACTGGACTGTCGCTTGGATTTATCGATGGTCCTTAGTTCAAACCCAGCCCGATCCCATCCCCCGTCGTTCTGCTGGAGGTTTGGACTAGGAAGTAAACTATCTTAAACTCTGAAGGAAAATCCGAAACATGTTAAACAGAACAAACAAACATTGCTGATAACTTAATAACTAAACTGGTTACAAACTAATAGCCTATTATTGATAAAGAGATATATTACACATATCATGGCATCTACCAGATATGTACAATATGCCAGACGAGCTTTTAAATAATCTTTCAGCTTGAAAAAAGAAAGAAAAGAACAGACATATCGTGCTTGTACTTCGATTTATCAACATAGCTATTGGCATTTTCGTTTAAACGGAACTAGAATAAGGATGTAGATCTACATAAACTAAACTTCTGATTTAGCACTCTTAAGATCTATATCTACTAGATCTATAATATAAATTTGGAATAATTTAGATGTAATTTAGATTAGATTTATACAAAAAACAAATCCTAGATAATCTATCAATAGACTGAATGCAACATTAAATTTAAAAAATAGTAGATTAGATTTAGTATTTAATAACATTGCAATATAGATCTAGAAGTTTGGAAATCAAAATCTACACTTTAAATTTAGAAATTGAAATTCTATATCTTGATCTATATAGTCTAAACTAGACCTATAAATTCTAGATATAGACTACAACAATTTTAATTAGAATATAAATCCAGATCTAGTTTAAAAAATCTATACTGCAAAAAAATCTAGATCTAGTTTAAAAAATCTACATTACATCTAAATCTACCTTTAAAATACGAGTCAGATAACGAGGTGGTTAAATAAACATTACTATACCGAGTTGTTTTAGCATTTCATTTGAAGAATTTATTCCATATGACGTCAAAGGAAAAAAATCCACTACGTCACATGGATTAGTTAGACTAAAAATGTCTTCATCAATTTGAGCAAGATGTCGACGGATAATAGACATTGGTGCAACGAGTGAGTTCTTTTAACTTTTCATTTAAAGAATTAATTCCATATGACGTCAAAGGAAAAAAATCCACTATGTCACACGGCCTAGTTAGACTAAAAAAAATTATTTATCAATACGAGCCAGTTATCAAGGGTTCATAGACATCGGTGCAAAGGGGTTTTTTTTAGCATTACATTTAAAGAATTCATTCATATGACGTCAAAGGAAAAAAATCCATTAGGTCACAATGGGCTAGTAACAACAAAATGTTTTTATTAACACGAGACATGACAAACACATGTGATCGGTATCACAGGTACAGTATCTTCATCTCAGCTCTAGCCTTGGGCGGATATCGTTCTCACTTCCCATGCAAGCATCCTTCCTAGTTTCTGGCATTGCGCACCTTCTGCGCTTTCCTAAATGGCAGTGAGCATGGATGAGTTACAACAATATTGTAACATTACCTCCCTTACATTTACGTAATTGTTTTAGAATTGGTGTATTTTTATGAAAAAATCGCTTGCATAATTAATTTTATAAACTAAACAGTTTCCTTTTAGAAAACCAAAAGTAGCCGTTGCACCTAAACTTTTCAAGCCGCATCGCATGGTGAAATAATTTTTTTTTTCGAGATATGAGTGTGACAGACGGACATTTTGTACAAACCTAATAGCGGCTTTTCCCTTTACGGGGGCCACTTAAAAGGGGGCAAAATCGTCTGTTATAACTTTGAATAAACCTAGTCTAGTATTTCACATTCACTTTAGAGACACATTTCCAGGTCTGGGAATACACATTTCACTTTTGGCATGTATGCATCTCTGCATTACTGCTAGCATGCACTTCCAAGCAAGCTTGACTTAAGGTCAGTTTCCCCAACCTTACATGAGAAACTCATCATCATTTATAACAATGTCAACAAGGGGAGACCACCCGCCTTTGAAACAAAAAAAGTCCGTTTTAATTTCGTAGGGGGTACGACCTTATAGAAACTTACCTCTTCTTACTTCTAAATAAAAAGTATTCTCTTTAGAATAGGTCGTGATCATAAGTATTACTAATTTAGTCTAATTAGAGAAATATACTAAATACACCCAATCAAAATGAAAAGTCACTTAATGAATTCTTAATGAATACAGAGTTGCTAACAAGTATACTTCGTATCCCACAATGTATGCAAATTGCCACAAATAGACACATCAGTGCGTCAATGCATGGAAACGGACTATTCCAGGTATCGTTGTTGTTATTTTCGCGTGCTAACTACCCATGATTGAAAAGATTTCAATCTGCTAGTCTAGATCTTGCTAATGGTAATAAACATAGAGTTGAAGCTAGGTGCTGAAACAAATGATACATACATATATTAAACATAAATGAATAACAGCACCAGGGACCAAGTTTTTAAGAGAGAAAGTAGTGAATTAAAATGCTACGAAAATAAGGGCATGCGCCGACCGAGGCTCGAACCTGTGACTCCGGATTCGACACCACCGCCTAGCGATAACGCACCAAGCGAAACTAACCTCTAGACCATCGGAATGTCCAAAAAAACATTCTTCTGATCCAGAGTCATTTCGCCCGTATGCAAATTACCACCCCAGTGGTCAAAGGTCACAAGCCCCAGCTAGCCCCTCCCCCACCCTCGCAGCATCCGTTCACTAACAATTTCGATAGAGCCTACACAGACAGCCGTTAGGCATGTATTAGACAAACGATGGCTCTATCTAATTGTATATCTCTCACAAAGACAAGTGGACAACATAAACACATTACATATAGAAGCTTCAGTGGGTACGAGCAATAATGCTGTAAATGTAAACATAGAGTTGAAGCTAGGTGCTGAAACAAATGATACATACATATATTAAACATAAATGAATAACAGCACCAGGGACCAAGTTTTTAAGAGAGAAAGTAATGAATTAAAATGCTACGAAAATAAGGGCATGCGCCGACCGAGGCTCGAACCTGTGACTCCGGATTCGACACCACCGCCTAGCGATAACGCACCAAGCGAAACTAACCTATAGACCATCGGAATGTCCAAAAAAACATTCTTCTGATCCAGAGTCATTTCGCCCGTATGCAAATTACCACCCCAGTGGTCAAAGGTCACAAGCCCCAGCTAGCCCCTCCCCCACCCTCGCAGCATCCGTTCACTAACAATTTCGATAGAGCCTACACAGACAGCCGTTAGGCATGTATTAGACAAACGATGGCTCTATCTAATTGTATATCTCTCACAAAGACAAGTGGACAACATAAACACATTACATATAGAAGCTTCAGTGGGTACGAGCAATAATGCTGTAAATGTAAACATAGAGTTGAAGCTAGGGGTGGTAATTTGCATACGGGCGAAATGACTCTGGATCAGAAGAATGTTTTTTTGGACATTCCGATGGTCTATAGGTTAGTTTCGCTTGGTGCGTTATCGCTAGGCGGTGGTGTCGAATCCGGAGTCACAGGTTCGAGCCTCGGTCGGCGCATGCCCTTATTTTCGTAGCATTTTAATTCATTACTTTCTCTCTTAAAAACTTGGTCCCTGGTGCTGTTATTCATTTATGTTTAATATATGTATGTATCATTTGTTTCAGCACCTAGCTTCAACTCTATGTTTACATTTACAGCATTATTGCTCGTACCCACTGAAGCTTCTATATGTAATGTGTTTATGTTGTCCACTTGTCTTTGTGAGAGATATACAATTAGATAGAGCCATCGTTTGTCTAATACATGCCTAACGGCTGTCTGTGTAGGCTCTATCGAAATTGTTAGTGAACGGATGCTGCGAGGGTGGGGGAGGGGCTAGCTGGGGCTTGTGACCTTTGACCACTGGGGTGGTAATTTGCATACGGGCGAAATGACTCTGGATCAGAAGAATGTTTTTTTGGACATTCCGATGGTCTAGAGGTTAGTTTCGCTTGGTGCGTTATCGCTAGGCGGTGGTGTCGAATCCGGAGTCACAGGTTCGAGCCTCGGTCGGCGCATGCCCTTATTTTCGTAGCATTTTAATTCACTACTTTCTCTCTTAAAAACTTGGTCCCTGGTGCTGTTATTCATTTATGTTTAATATATGTCTGTATAATGGTAATAAAGTAGAGTTCCTTGGTATGTCTCAGTTGATTTTAAGTCTTCAAACTAATTAAGGGAATTTTATTAATTATTTAATTCTAATTCATTGGACTCATGTAGGTCTAGATATTTTACATGCAATCCAGAGTCTAGTCTAGCGTTAAAAAGCTTTAGGCCTACTATATAAGGCACCACGTATTTAGGTAAATTTAGAATTAAAGTGCAAATAGATCTGACCAGGTGTGTACTAGACTTAAATCTAGAACTAATCTAATTATTCTTGATCAAAGTAGATCAAATTACCTTTAAAAAAGCGGACTTAGGCCTATGGATAACCAATTCTATGATGCAGAAAAACTAGATGTACAAGTTCTGAAGAAAGCAGCAGAGGTGGGATAAGGTGGACAGACAAAAGAATTGAAAATGTGTTGGATTTGTTCGTTCAAGTCCATTGGCCAGAAAACATGGCGCGGAGTGACACTGAAATATGGGAGAACATGCACATGATGCTATAATTGCTTTTGTACGCAAGTATATTGTGAAAAACGTCTGTGATGTGATTCATTAGAAAGACAGTTGGACAGGTTCATCTTGTAGCCGTTGATAATGACGTTTAACGAGCAATTCATGTGAGGACTCATACAATGTGCCAGCGAGTAGTTCGTTAATGTGGAATCTTCACAAGCTTTGCCTGGGACTAGCATGTACATGTATTGTTCATTTAAGGCCATTTTTGTAGAGGCTTATATGGTGTGAAGATCACTTTTATTGAGCGCTAGATGTGAAGATCTTTTGGTTCGATGCAAAGCTGTCTTGATGTTACTATAAGATTGTGTTGGTCAGACAATGCGGTTTTTTAAAGTAAAAATTTAACACAGATTTCTATTTCAAACTATTACTGAACACCCAAATAAGATCTTCCTGCGGATATTCAAATACAACTATTAATTCAAACAAAGATGATCCATCAAGAATTAATACAAGGCATTTATTCTGGAACTACAAAGGACTTGAATAAAATACATAATGTACAATAAAATTACACCAGTTAACTATTTTCGTTCAAGCTCATAGTGTAAACTAGATATAATAATGGTACTACAATTCAAACCTACAACTTAACTCGACTAGATTCTTTCTACAACTAACTGTTCGTTATCTTTCCCAAACATTAGATTCCTTCACTTCTCTCTCAGCATCTGTAAATAAGCCTATCACACGGCAACGTCTTCGCTCCCTTTTATGGTTATAGACTATTAATTCCACGAAAGCATGTCAACTGCAGGACTCGTTGCTATGGAGATGGTTGTCAGAGAACTAAAAATAAACTTTGTTAGTCTATGCCACGTGGTTCCCATTTCAAGTCTTATACTTGCATATATAGTAATTTCACAGAGTTTCAAAATCATGACATAGTATAAAATTATTAATATAGAAAACCTAACTACCTACTTGTAGAAATACAATGTACTACGTAAACCCAGTTTTCGATTTAAATTCACTCGGGAACTTTCAAAAATATTTTAATTACATACCGGTACCCATCAAATGGCATATAATTTGTGGGTCGGATTGTATAGAAATGTTCGGGCCGATTTTGATAGTCCGCCGCTGGTTGAGTTTCTAACTGAGTATCAAACTGATATTCCCTGACTCTATTGCAAAAAGTAGGCAGATCTAAACTTAAAGCTACTGCTAAAGTCGCTAGTGACTTAGCTAGGTTCCATTACTTATGAAAGACTAAATTCAAAGAATAAAATCAAGGACATTCAAGGCTGAGTGAGTTTATAAAAGAAAATCAAATCGTTGCATCTGGTATAAGTCTAAATTCACTTCTAGCATAAAGTCCTATTCTTTTGAATACACTTTCTGTTGGTGCTTTTATGGAATCAGGAATAAAACACGAGAGTTTACTAGAGGCATTATGATAATAAAATCATTGCCAAATGACATTGATGACAGCATATTAACATATTTTAGAAAAGTCTACGACAGCGGCCAAACACCGCAGTATTTAAAAAGATTTACAGAATGTTTTATATATCTTTATGCTGTGTTTTTTTTTTGCGCCGCCACTATTTATTTATAGTGCTTGGAGTCTTATAGTCAAGGTGGATTTAAGACAGGGCAGGCCGGCATGGGCGCCCGCAGGTAGGTGCAAGGTGGTGCAACTGCACACCCCTGGATTCCAAGTAGTCAAATTATAGCAATTTTTTGCACCATTAGATAAATTAAAATAGAAGTAGCATCTGAACAAGTTACCATAGGCGCCCGCAGTGGGGGGTGCAAGGTGGTGCACTTGCACCCCCCTGGTAACTGAGTAGCCAAATTCTAGCCATTTTTTTGCACCGTCAAATCAATTAAAATGTAAATAGCAACTGAAAAAGTGGTGTTTCTACTGGTGACTTATTTTTCTTCTTCTTCCTGTAACTGTCAGGTAGAGTTGAGCCTTCGGCTCTTGGAACTCTAGGCCAGCAAAAGTGAACAAGAGCTCCCTTTCACTGGCCTGAATGAGAACAGTGTACACTGTTCTGTATGGCGGGTGGGTCAGACTCACGGCAAGAGGCCGCGTACACTAAGACCCCCGCCATTTTCCTTTTCTTTACCAGGCTAACCGTGCGAGACACGCCATTTATGTTACGGCCCCTTGAGGAACAGCGCCAGGATTGTTGACAAGGTTGTGGGAGCTTTTTTACAACTCTGCGCAGTGCAATGAGGATGCTCTCGCACCCCCTTAGGCACCCCCACGGGAGTCTAGTTTTGCTACCCTTTAGCCTAATCATTTCCTCCTACGATCGTTTCCACCCGGGCGCCACTATGAGACAGCGTAGCATGCCCAGACTGGTGACTTATAAAGATAAGCTAATGTAATAGTAGACTAGCCTAGAATCAGGAATTGATGACCGACCATGTACCTGCACTCCTTTGAATTTTGAGTAACCAAAACATTTTAGTCAATTTTTTACACCTTCAAATTAATTAACAAAGCAACTTAACAAGTTCCACTGAATTACAGTTGTAAAGATAAGCTATTATTGTTAGAAACTAGAATAGGCGAATCTGTAGTTCATGTCCGACCATGTACGCTTTATTCCAGACTTGTAATTCTGTGCACTAGGAAGGGTGCCAACTATTCTATGGCACGTAAGGCGTGACGATTTGTTTTCATTTGCACATAATTATATAAAAAAAGAGTAAAGTTTCCCTTTCAGACCTTGTGGTCTATAGGGCAGATGATGTAAAAGTCATCTGATTCTGTGGCCAACGGTTAAGGAGGGTGTCATGTGGCCAGCACAACGACCAACCGCCTTTACTTTTTCCCAACTAATGTCAGGTACCCAATAGAGCAGGGTAGACTAAAAGGCGCCCAAAGATCCTGAAATTAAAAATCTCAATCTTCACTAGGATTCGTCAGCCACCGTGCACATAATTATAGTTCAGGTCTAGACTATGATACATGTTTGTTTTTGCCAATTATCTTTTGATGTGATAAATGTCTTAATAGTTTCTTTGAATAAAAATAAGGAGTGTAAATGTATTTACGTCTTGCGGAGTTTCGGTCGGTGTCAGCGCTCGATAAAATAGCAGGTTAAACACGTCCACCAGTTTACAATAGAAGAGATACAAGAAAGTTCTTCACATGCCATCCTCCGAGTCATAAAGTAAATTTGGATCAACGGAGCATTGGCAGCAGCAAAAAAAACAAAAACAGGCAGCAAGCATCAACTGCGCTTGCTGGCTATTTTAGTGATGAAACTATAGATATCTCAGGCACAGAGCAGACCCGGGTACGTTGTTCTGCCTCATCGTGGCACCCGGGTGGAAGCGACCATTAGAGAAAGTGGTTAGGCTAAATGAATGGCGAAACAAAACTCCCGTGGGGGTGTAGTCGGGTAGGCGAGAGCTTACTCATTGCAAGGAGCGGAGTTGAAAGAGAGCCCTCACAACCCTGTCGATAATCCATGCGCCGTTCCTCAAGGGACTGTTTACACTCATGGGGAGTCCTCCACGGTTAGCTTGGTACAACATAGGAAAATGGCGGAGGTTCCCGGTGCACTCGGCCTTCGGCCATGTCTAGCCCATGCGTCGGGGGCCAGATGCATCGGAAATAGCAATGCTTTACATAGGCATTGACCTGGATCTCTTCCAGACAGAACTGTGTGTTCACACAGGTTGTTTTTTTTACTGTTTGACGCTCAAACAGGAATTTTTTTTTTCAAACTTAGAGCTCGAAGAGCCTTCGGCTCAGCTCTTAGACGATCTCACGGCACAGAGCTGATGTCCTTGAGCGTTCGGTTTGTTGATGGCGATTGTATTTGCTAAGACTTCGTTGGTTTTGTTCCTGTTGTTCAGAGAGACGCATTGCATGTGTCTAACATCATTGTCAGCAAATACATTATGTACAGTCCACAGATGGACAAACTACTTGGCCAAAAGCTGCCCCGTGATGGCTAGCATCTTCTTCCGTAACAGTCCCTAGCGATAGCGTTGGTGCTAAATTTACCTCTTTTGTGTGAGATACAATTGACTAAGAAATATGAATCCAGCGAGCTTTAGGTCTCAACTTTGAAATCTTTCACTGTTTGGCGGATCTTAAAATAACGCCTGCAAGTGAAACCAGACAAACTGCACATGTGTAGTCAATGCCTTCTTCTCGTGTGTTTCTGATTTGTCTTTTCAATTATTCAACTGTTGAACCAGTTTCTCTTATTTTATAGTCTTTCCAACGTAACATGGTGACGCTTAACAGCACACCAGCAGTCCCATTTATGAAATAATAAATAACCACATTGACCATGCTGAGGAACACGCCATCTTGAGGAAGGAGAAACTGCTGGCAGAAAAACGTGATACTGATATTGAGATGGTGCTGCCGAGAAATCGCAGTCGAAAGACACACTGAGCAAAAACCATATGTTTGGATATTTGGTAGCTATTTCAGAACACAGCTTTACATTCCGTATCTTGATTGGTTATTTTCTTCATTACGTCTCGCTTTTCGAGCAATGATAATGGTCAGTCCAACTTGTTTTGTCTTCATCCTAAAACGATGCAAAAGCTGCAATGCAAAGAAGACTATCAGAACTGAACGATAAGCGTTCATCGCCAGCTTGTCCATCGCGACGGAAAGCAATTCATTAGTAAAGTTATTGACAGTTGAGGCAGCCACAATAAACATTTGCAGTTTTTGTTTGATCGACCGTAGAAAAAGGTGCATCACGGATAAAGTTAACAATGTGTAAAGTGAATACTTTGTTCATGTGTTTAGGCTACGACTTTAAGCCATAGGCGGCAACTTGCACCTCCCTGCAAAAAATCCTGCTACAGCTTAGGAACCTCCACAAGAAAGGGGCCCCTTAAATAGAGAAAAATCCACATTTCGAAGGGTCAGCAACATTACCATTTTACCAACAATGCTTTAAAATTTACAGTTGGCAGAACTGTCGTGGTTGAATATTGTCCATTTATAGTGTGCTCGTAACAGTGGCGTCACTAGTGTCGGTGTCGCCCGGTGCGGTCAGCTTAGGGTGTCACCCCCTCCCCCTTTTTTTTCATAATATAAGACACCTGGCAATAGTTCTAAGCTGCTCTTCTAAAGGCTTTAATTTCAGAACAAAAAAATTATTTCAATTGTACCAAAAATGTTTGGCAAGAAGCATTTCCTAAAAAAGAATGTTGACCACATAGATTAGGTCTTAAGAGATATACATCTATTAAATAGTTTTTCTGTTTGTTCTTAAAATTTCCTGTACCCCTCCATGGCTCCATCCCTTCGTTCGAGATATCATAAATTCTGTCTAGACATTTTTAAGATATTAATTTGATCTCATCAGCTTTTGATCAGTGAGTCTTATGTCAGGTTTGCTTTGCTTTGTCAGGTGTGCTATCAAACAAAATACAAAGACGCTTTCAGTAATTCTGACTTTTACGTGGTTTTCTAAAACATGTATAAACGTTTCAATAGATGCACTCTCAACTATAGGTTTTATCTACATAAACCTTCCAACACATTATGAACATTCTTTATTTAATATGTTCACGAAATGTCAAATATTCTGGTTTTATAGAAACAATCTGTGCAATATATCCTTCCATAGTTTTGATTCTTTACATCAATCATAGCAACTATTTGCTTGTCAAATTGTATTTATAGCTGAATGCACTTGTTTTCGATTTTCCAATCCTGATGACGTTTCTTCATACTTCCTTTGATATTCCAATTTCAGACTTTATTTCAATCAATTAATAAATTAAGTTAGTAATTTTTAGTAATTTTTATTTCATTTCTATAGAATTGGTTGAAAATAGTCGACAACAAAAACAATACAATTTCTTGATATTAACAGGAGGCATCAAAACCATTCAATTGAGTACTTTCCCTTTTGCCCGACATCATTTTCTTCGCAACATATGTGAAATTTGTACACAAGAAGAAAAAAAAAGCATATAAAATATTGTAGTCTTTATCATTCGACTGATTTATTGTAACATTTCCTTCATCTTGGCTAGAGCTTCTTTTACAGTCAACTTCTAAAATCATAGTATCATCTTTAGAAATCTTAATTGCCACTTATTTAATTTTCATTTCTACAAGAATTACATTAATTTTATGTGAGAATTTAGTAATATTTTATGTATGAAGATCTCGTCCTTTGGTTGGCATCCTTATATATAATAATAATAGTGGAGCACCTGGCTCGTAATAGAGATCTACTCCGGATTTACTACATTGCGTATATCCTAAACATTGACATTTTTGTGACTAAACTATAAACGAGGAAACTGAAATGTAATGGACTGGGTAGTTTCTTGTATACTGTGTCATTCATTCAGATATTTAGTTTTCCAAAAAGTGTTGGGCCTCCAGAAAACTTCTCCCCGTCCCCCCGGCACCACGACGTACTTAGAGCCGCGGGTCTGCTAGTGAAGACGTACATTGATTTTCAGCTTCCGATAAACCCTCTCACAAGAATCGCAATATGGACTTGTTGTAGCCCCGTCCTCCCATTGCAAAGAAAACACCTCCAAAGTTGTAGGGCAAGTTACCGAGGCTCTAGCGTTGGCTGCGCTCCTTTCTAACCAGGACGTAAATCACGTGATCACATCTTGCGATCAGAACTAAGCGGGAAGGATTTGTTTCTGAGAAAAAAAATCCGTGTGATTAAAATAAGAGTATATCTGTGACTCATTCAGGGCAACTAGTGCCAACATTTCAACAACTCTTGTCTTTGATCTTTTTTTAATATAAAAAGTATCAATATATGAAAGATTCAATGCTACAATTTTATTTCATGGACTTTTAATTAATACACAGTTTGTATGTGTTCTGTTTCATATTATTAATGAAGTGTTTCCATTTACTTTTAAATAAGAGATTTTTTCATACACAAATTTATTTTTATATTAAATATAGTTTTCAGATCTATCTACTACTCAATCACTGATCTATCCACTGCTCAGTCACTGATCTATCTATTAATTAGTCACTGATCTATCTACTGCTCAGTCACTGATCTATCTACCACTCAGTCACTGATTTATCAACTACTCAGTCACTGATCTAAATACTACCCAGTCACTGATCTGTCTACTACTCAATCACTGATCTATCCACTACTCAGTCACTGATCTATCTACTACTCAGTCACTGATCTATCTACTAATTAGTCACTGATCTATCTACTGCTCAGTCACTGATCTATCTACCACTCAGTCACTGATCTAAATACTACCCAGTCACTGATCTGTCTACTACTCAATCACTGATCTATCCACTACTCAGTCACTGATCTATCCACTACTCAGTCACTGATCTATCTACTAATTAGTCACTGATCTATCTACTGCTCAGTCACTGATCTATCTACCACTCAGTCACTGATTTATCAACTACTCAGTCACTGATCTAAATACTACCCAGTCACTGATCTGTCTACTACTCAATCACTGATCTATCCACTACTCAGTCACTGATCTATCCACTACTCAGTCACTGATCTAAATACTACCCAGTCACTGATCTATCTACTACTCAGTCACTGACCTATCCACTGCTGTCACTGATCTATCTACTGATCAGTCACTGATCTATCCACTGCTCAGTCACTGATCTATCCTCCGCTCAGTCACTGATATGTCTACTACTCAGTCACTTATATAAATACTTCTCAGTCACTGATCTATCTTATACTCAGTCACTGATCTATCTAATACTCAGTGACTGATCTATCCATGCTCAGTCACTGATCCATCTACTACTCATTCACTGATCTGTCTACTTCTCAATCACTGATCTAAAAACTACTCAGTTACTGATCTCTCTACTACTCAGTCACTGATCTATCCACTGCTGTCACTGATCTAAATACTACTTAGTCACTGATCTGTCTACTACTAAATCACTGATCTATCCACAACTCAGTCCCTGATCTAAATACCGCTCAGTCACTGATCTGTCTACTACTTAATCACTGATCTATCCACTGCTGTCACTGATCTATCTACTACTCAGTCACTGATCTGTCTTATACCCAGTCACTGATCTATCCATGCTCAGTCACTGATCCATCTACTACTCAGTCAATGATCTGTCTTATACTCAGTCACTGATCTAAATACTGCTCAGTCACTGATCTATTCATTACTTAGTCACTGATCTGTCTACTACTCAGTCACTATTCTAGCCACTGCTCAGTCACTGATCCATCTACTCCTCAGTCACTAATCTATCCACTGTTCAGTCACTGATAGAACATATGAAACATCTTGCTTTCATTAACTTTGAGTGTAAACATGGAACCATTTACTATCCTTAACGTTGAGTGTACCAAAGGCAGTCTCTTAAGGTGCCAAGAAACGCTTTAGAGACAATTTGTTTTTAACTGACAAAGAGGAGAGCGCCTGGTTGCAGGCACATAGGAACGAGGTCCCTGGAGGTAACTTACAAAAGGCACAGGATGCACCTTTGAGATCAAAAGAAAATTGACTGACGAGGACAGACATAGACGGCGAAAAGAGAATCTATATCGACAAGCGGCGACAGTGTTTATGTCTGCGTTGGGTGTGGCAAATTTGTAGGTCGCAGCAGGGACTGCGCAGCTGCGTGAAATACTGCACTCTTTATTCCTCTTCAGACTCAAAGACAAACTTTATTATTATTATAATGTATAGAGATTGTGTGTATTTACTAGGGGTGCACCGGATAGTCCCTCCGGCTCCGGCTTCTGGCGAATATCCGGCATTTTTTACTATCCGGTGCTATCCGGCTCCGGTCGGATATCACTACCGGATAGTAAACCGGATAGTAAAAAATACACCTATTTAATATGCATAAAGTGGACCTCGTTCCATTACTGTCTTTTATAGTGTCACGTATTACGAATTGAATTCTACTTTTAAATGGCTTGCCTAGGGGAACGTGACAATAGAAAAGGAGTTGTGTCACTTATCTTAAGTCTGAATTTAATCAAAGACTTACAATGAATAACAAAAAAAAAAAAATGACACAAGAAATCGGAAGGTAAACTATCAACTTAATGTTTAATCAAATATAAAGTTACAAGAAAGAAAAATAAACATTTACTCAATACAGAATTGATGTGTTGACCAAAACCCTTTTACAAAAATGGCATGTAAAAATATTACAATACAAGAGTTTGAAAATATAATTACAAATACAAGCAAGGCCTTGAATAAAAAAAAAACTTACACGATCAAGTGGTATACCACGCACGGGTAACGCAATGTCTCCGCTATTCTGTCCCACGGCTGTCTCCGTATGTCTGTCTGTCAACGTTACGCGAGCGGTCTTATATAATCTACCGCGCGTCGATATCTCGTAATTTCTAGAATAGAAAGTCATAAACACCCAGATCTAGAACGCTCTTCAAAGAGACAGAAAAAAAAACACCCTCCTTTCAACCAGAGGTACACACACAGGTCAAGGACCGGTCACTGTCCTGTGTGGCTTGACGAATAAAATAAAAAAAAACTTATTACACAAGGGGCAGACAACCTACCCGTCTCTTGACCGCAACAGGTCAAAGAAAGAAAAAAACAATGCCTAGATACGTAACACCTCCCCCCTAAAAATAAAAAGTTTACATTTCCACGAAATGGAAATCTTTTTAGAACTACAAAAAAAATATTTACATTACAGAATGTATTTATCATGATATATATATAAAAAATATATACATCAAAATACTTTTTACAATCTAGACAAGGCATCGGCGATAACATTTTCGCTGCCTTTTATGTGTTTAAGATCTAGGTTGTACTCTTGTAAAAATAAACTCCACCTGAGAAGTCGTTGGTTCTTGCCAGACATTTTGTGGATAAATGTAAGGGGATTGTGGTCAGTAAATACAACCAGTGGCCATCTGGACCCACTGATATAAAAATCAAAGTGTTGTATAGAAAGAATCAACCCAAGACATTCTTTTTCCACAGTAGAATAATTTCTTTGATGTCTATTAAATTTCTTGGAAAAGAAACAAATAGGATGCTCTACTTGGAAATTATCTTCTTGGTAAAGGACTGACCCAACACCTGTGTCACTGGCGTCAATAGCTAACCTAAAAGGTTTTCCGAAGTCAGGAGCCATCAAAATGGGGGAGCTAGATAATATCTGCTTGATTTGGTTAAAGGCTTTCTGACATTCATCCGTCCAAGTAAATCGGACGTTCTTTCTCAGGAGGTTTGTTAAAGGACTGGCAATGACAGAAAAATTTTCTATAATATCCAGACATTCCCAAAAATCTTCGGAGTTGTTTCCGATCAGCAGGGATAGGGAAAGCTTGGATAGCTTCTACTTTGGCCATTACAGGTTTCACCTGGCCTTGTCCTACAATATGGCCTAAGTATTGGATTGAAGCCTGGCAAAAATCACTCTTACTCAGGTTTACAGTAATTTTTGCATGTAACAGTTTAGTAAAAAGACAATGCAGTTGTTTACAATGGCTAGAAAAATCTTGGCTAAAAATACTACATCGTCTATGTATGCGTGGCAATTCTCCATGTAAGCAAGCAGGGCATTTATCATTCTCTGGAAAATGGCAGGAGCATTCTTCATGCCAAATGGCATCACTTTGTATTGGTACAGACCATCAGGGGTGACAAAGGCGGAGATTTCCTTTGCCCTATCAGTCAGGGGAACCTGCCAATAACCTGAAAGTAGGTCTATTTTGGTGATGTACTTAGCGTCACCAATACGATCTATGAGATCGTCTATCCTAGGGATAGGAAACGAATCGGTCTTTGTGACAGCATTTACCTTACGGTAGTCTGTACAAAAACGATAAGTCTTGTCCTGTTTAGGTATCAAGACACATGGGGAGCTCCAGCTACTGGAACTTGGTTCAATGAGGTCATTTTCAAGCATATACTTGATTTCTGACCTAAGTATGGCAAGTTTTTCAGGGTTAACCCTGTAAGGATGCTGCTTGACTGGAGTAGCCTCGCCAACATCTACATCATGCATTATAACATTAGTCTGTTTTGGTACATCAGAAAAAATGTCATTAAATTCATTAATGAGCTTCATGATAACTGGCCTTTCTGTCGAAGACAGATGAGACAGTTTTACATCCAAATTCTGTAATACAAAAGAATTAGGTATTTTGTATTGTCCAAATTTCTCCTTTACAATATCATCATCAATAGGAGAAACATGGCTATTTGAACAACTTTTGACTGTATTTAAAACACAATTACTCTTATCTGAGTGATCTGGCCGAGATACATAAGGCTTCAGCATGTTTATATGACATAGCTGAGTCTTTTTCCTACGGTCAGGAGTTTTGATTGTATAATTGAGGTCACTAATTTTGGTCTCAATTTCATAGGGACCAAAATATCTGGCTTGCAAGGGTTGACCTGGTATGGGCAAAAATACAAGCACCTTATCCCCGGAGAAAATTCTCTAACACGGGCCTTTCTATCATACCAGCGTTTCATGCTGGATTGGGTGTTTTGTAAGTTATTTTTGGCCAGAACACAAGCATCATAAAGTCTAGTTTTAAACTTAATTACATAGTCTAAAAGTCCTTCAGTGGCTGTTGGTGACAACAAAGTCTCTTTTATACATTTCAAGGGACCGCGCACCGAATGGCCAAAGACTAAGTCAAAAGGGCTGAATCCCAACGATTCCTGGACGGATTCACGGGTTGCAAACAGCAGCATGTGGATTCCTTCGTCCCAGTCTTTTTCGTGCTCAAAGCAATAGGTTCGGATCATGTTCTTGAGGGTCTGATGGAATCGCTCAAGAGCGCCTTGCGACTCGGCATGATACGCACTCGACATGCAGTGTTTGATGCCCAACTGAGTCATGACTTGCTTGAAAAGATTGGCCGTGAAATTCGTTCCTTGGTCCGATTGGATGGAGTTTGGTAGACCAAATAGAGTAAAGAACTTGATTAAGGCCTTTACAATGTTTGATGCTTTTATGTTCCTTAGAGGAATAGCCTCAGGAAAACGAGTTGAAGCACACATAATGGTCAACAGGTATTGGTTGCCAGCTTTTGTCCTTGAGAGAGGACCAACACAGTCAATAAGTACTCTGCTGAAAGGTTCTTCAAAGGCTGGAATCGGCTTCAGAGGAGCAACAGGGATCTTTTGATTTGGCTTGCCAACCATCTGACAGACATGACAGGATCGGCAGTACTGGATGACATCTTTCTTCAAACGTGGCCAGAAGAAGTGTGACATAATCTTGTGGTATGTCTTGTGGATGCCGAGATGACCTGACATTGGTGTGTCATGAGCCAGATTCATGATGTACGCTCGGTATCTTTCTGGTAACACGATTTGATGGCATATTCTCCATTCTTCTTCGTTGGATGCGTCTGGAGGTTTCCATTTCCTGAAGAGCATATCATCTTGGATGTAGTAGCACGTTGATGCTAGCTCTGCCTCTTGTGATGTCATTGCGGTTTCTCGGAGTTTGGCGAGCTCTGGATCCTTCTTTTGGTCCTCAATCAACTGTTTTCGAGTTGATGCCGGCTTTTCAGAATTTGGCGTTGGTTCTTCTTCAAGAGAAGCAAAGAATGTGGTGCTCAAGTCCACATCATCTTGGTAACTGTTGGCTTTGATGACGTTTTCTTCTTGAGATGCTTTCAACCTCATTGCCCTTGTTACTGCACACGCTGGATATAACTCTAGGTCTTCCTCGGGTGTGGCAGATAAGTCGGGTGTTTGAGTGACGATGGGTTCGGCTATCACCTTTCCACCTGCTAAGTCATTGCCTAACAGCAACGAGATGCCTTCCAATGGTAATGTTGGTCGGACACCTACAACAACCGGTCCAGTAATGAGATTTGACTTTATGTCGATTAGATGTAGAGGCACATCTATACATCCAAGCTCTACGCCTCGTAACAGGATGCTCTTCCCAGTCGATGATGATTTAGACAAGGGCAAGATACCCTCTAAAAGTAACGATTGTGAGGCACCTGTGTCTCTCAAAATGGTGATAGGTCGTAGACTTGTAGAATCACCGGGTAGTGATACAAATCCTTCCGAAATGAAAGGCTTAAAATCCTCTAATAAAACATCAATTTTGGTTGATGCAGACTGGACTTGGGTCGAACTCTCGCTGGAGTCATTGACATCTCTAGGAGACGCAGTGGAGAAACTCTTTCTTGAGTCAGTAGAACATCTTGTGGATGTATTTGGAGAACTCTTGATGGAGTCATTGGAACATCGGTGATGTCTTATGGGAACTCTTGATAGAGTCATGGGAACATCGGGATGATGTATTATGGGAACTCTGGATAGAGTCATTGAAACATCGGGGTGATGTCTTATGGGAACTCTTGATAGAGTCATGGGAACATCGGGATGATGTATTATGGGAACTCTGGATAGAGTCATTGGAACATCGGGGTGATGTATTATTGGAACTCTGGTTAGAGTCATTGGAACATCGGCTTGATGTATTTGAAAAACTCTTGTTTGAGTCATTGGAACATCGGCTTGATGTATTTGAAAAACTCTTGTTTGAGTCATTGGAACATCGTAAAGATGAATTTGAAGAACTCACTGTTGAGTCATTTGAACACCGTGGAGACATTTTCGGAGAGTCTTGTACAGTCAATACATTTGAAACAGGTGGTGTCGAGGTATTCTTGATATGACTTGAGGATGAGGGAGTAAACCTCGACGACCACTGTACTGTGCAAGCGCTGACTTTTGAAGGAGCTTTTTCGTTTCTCTTCTCAATTTCCAACAATCGTCAATTTTATGGCCTTCTCGTTTGCAGTAGGAACAAGTAGCTTTACTTGTAGTAGGTTTTCTGTCATTTGTACTGCTGTTCTTGATGGAGTTGCTAGCAATGGACTCAGGCTGTTTGACTTGTTTTGGCTTGACATCCGTCGTATACTTGGCCAATTGATGTGATATTATATAATCGTCTGCCAACACTGCAGCCTTGTGCACATCTTCCTCGCCACGATCAGCTATATGCGTACGGACGTCCAGCCGCACACAACTCTTGAACTCTTCCATCAGCATTAGGTTCTTGAATTTTGCAAAGTCGGTGCCGATTTCCCTGGAAGTGAGCCATTTCTCAAAGCGTCGCTCCTTTTCCCGCAGGAATTCTACATGGGTTTGGCCATCCGATTTGCGACAATCCCTGAACTGCTTTCGGTAAGCTTCCGGAACAAGTTCATATGCCTTAAGAATTAAGGCCTTAACAACATTATCATCTTTTTGTTGTTCAATGGTCAAAGAACAAAATACCTCTGCAGCTCTACCAGTCAAAACTGTTTGCAGCAAAGTGGGCCACAAAGTTTCAGGTACATTAAAATTTTTCACAGCAAGTTCAAATTGTGGAAAATAATTGTCAATTGTGGCTTCATTAAAACGTGGAATTATTTTCAAAAATTTTGTTGCTTCAGCAGTATGACTGGCAGGGGAAGAATCTGGTCTTACATTAGCAGCTAACTCTAATTTTTTTAACTCTATTTGTAATTTCATTTCCATTTCTTTCTGCTCTCTAGCCGCTGCAAGCTCTAATTCTTTTTGTTTAATTTCTCTCTGCTCTCTAGCCGCTGCAAGCTCTAATTCTTTTTGTTTAATTTCTCTCTGCTCTCTAGCCGCTGCAAGCTCTAATTCTTTTTGTGCGGCCTGTTGTTTAATTTCCTTCTCTTTTAAAGCTAACTGGGCTTCTATTTCCATTTGTTTTAATTTTATCTGAAGTTCTAAATCTGATTTACCCTCATCGGGTCTAAGGGTTTCTAAAAGGTCTTCAGAAAACACTTCCTCGTCTACATAATGGATTACAATGTTATCTCTGATTTCTTGTTTAAGGGCATTTGATTTTATTTTTAACCCTAAATGTTTAGAAATAAGGACCAGTTCCTTCCTAGTAAAAGCATCAAGCTCTTCCACAGAGGGATTTGCAAGAAAAACCTGAATATCCATGACTAACTAGCAACTATTACAAGCAAAAATATGTATACAATGTAAATATACAGTACAAAATCAGTACAACAAAAAAAAACCTTAAGAGAGTTTGGTCAATACTATTGATACTTTACTTCCGACTCTTTGAACCAAAAAAAATTTTGTTAAAGTCAACTTCGCCTTTACAAAATTACTCAAGTAAGACGAAAATAGGTTCAGAAAAATATCCGGGACGAAAGCCCTCAAACTTCTTTTGTCACGTATTACGAATTGAATTCTACTTTTAAATGGCTTGCCTAGGGGAACGTGACAATAGAAAAGGAGTTGTGTCACTTATCTTAAGTCTGAATTTAATCAAAGACTTACAATGAATAACAAAAAAAAAAAAATGACACAAGAAATCGGAAGGTAAACTATCAACTTAATGTTTAATCAAATATAAAGTTACAAGAAAGAAAAATAAACATTTACTCAATACAGAATTGATGTGTTGACCAAAACCCTTTTACAAAAATGGCATGTAAAAATATTACAATACAAGAGTTTGAAAATATAATTACAAATACAAGCAAGGCCTTGAATAAAAAAAAAACTTACACGATCAAGTGGTATACCACGCACGGGTAACGCAATGTCTCCGCTATTCTGTCCCACGGCTGTCTCCGTATGTCTGTCTGTCAACGTTACGCGAGCGGTCTTATATAATCTACCGCGCGTCGATATCTCGTAATTTCTAGAATAGAAAGTCATAAACACCCAGATCTAGAACGCTCTTCAAAGAGACAGAAAAAAAAACACCCTCCTTTCAACCAGAGGTACACACACAGGTCAAGGACCGGTCACTGTCTGTGTGGCTTGACGAATAAAATAAAAAAAAACTTATTACACAAGGGGCAGACAACCTACCCGTCTCTTGACCGCAACAGGTCAAAGAAAGAAAAAAACAATGCCTAGATACGTAACAATAGAATGTATTAATGTTATATGAAAACAAAACAATGTGCTTAAAAATAGAGCCATTATAAATATGCACCAAACATCGTTTATTATAAAGACAAGGCATGTTAATAACTTAATATAAATAGAGATGAAACTTTACATCATAAATGCGCTTTACATACAGAGCAAAGGCTGGCACTTTATTCAATGTGTCTTGACCTTTGAGTAAGTTAGTTAACATGTTAAAATGTTACATTCCTTGACTACGTCATGCTGACCAGACGTCTGTCTAGCTGTGCGGGTATATCTCTAGAGGTAGAGATGAACAACTCCCACCCCCTTTATTTGTTTAGTCCATTACATTGAGTTTTTTATAGGCAGGTAACCACAAGTTAAATACGATGGACGTAGGTTTAATGTCAGCGTATAGACACTCTCTAGTGGTCACACCTTTCGAGGGAACTGAGTTTGTTTACTTAGTAGTTAATCTTTATTTGGGGGGGGGGGCTGGACTACAAGAGCCACACCTCTAAGGTAACCAGGTATATTTCTAGATGAACAACTCCCTCCCCCTTTTATTTGTTTAGCCCATCACATTGAGTTCATTGATTGACAGGTGACCCCAAGTCAGATACGATGGACGTTAAGCACTCTCTAGAGGTCACACGCGGGAACTATGTTTGTTATTGAGGGGGGGGGGGACTAGACTTTACATTATAAATTCGTATTACATACGTAGCAGCGATGTCTGGCACACTGGCTTGTCTTGACCTTTGAGTGGTCTAGTAAACATGTCATATTCCTTAACTACGTCACGCTGATAATCTGTCTAGATGTGCGGGTATATCTCCAGAGGTAGAGATGAGCTACCCCCACCTCCTTTTGTTTGTTTAGTCCATAACATTGAGTTCACAGATAGGCAGCTGACCACATTAAGCCTATGTCAACGTGTTGACACTGTCTTGAGGTCACATCTTATGAGGGAACTGAGTTTGTTTACTTGGAGTAGAATTTTTATTAGGGGCGGGACTACAAGCCAAATCTCTATAGGGTTAATTTGGTATGAGTATGTTTATTATGAGATAGGTTGTCAATCAAGGGTCTGGACCACAAACTACACCTTTTATACTATTGGACGGGTAATAAGTTTGTTTACTTTGAGTTAAGTCTCAATTATGGGTCAGGACTACAAGCCAAACAGACACTGACCAAGGGTATCTTTAAAGGGAGGGCTCAAGAGACTCAACACCCCCAACTTCTTATTTGTTTAATCCATGACAATGTATTGATAGAGAATATAGACATTGACCATTCTTAAGCCAGATTGGATTAACGCAAATTGTTAAGACATATTGACACTGTCTAGAGGTCACTAGATGATGACACTAAGTTTGTTTACTTGGAGAGAAATGTCAATAAGAGCGCTGAACTACAGGACACACCCCTACAAGTATTTTGTTACACAAGCCACGGGTATAAAAGTGGCTTGCAAGGGCATTTAGTAAATTCAAAAGTAATAATAATGGCTGATAAAAAGTCATCACTTATATGGCGTTACTTTAATGTCAAAACAATGGACAACTCTAAAGCAGTTTGCAATGCTTGTAAAATAGTTCTGTCACGTGGTAAACTAGGCAAACCTAAAGACTTCTCAACCAGCAATATGATTAGTCATCTACTGTTGAATTACTTTTTCTAACGTGTTAACTTTAAATCTTACTCTTGTGTTATGTGTGTGTCTTGATTGAATCACAATATTCTTAATAAAATTTAAGAGTGTCAAGTAACTCCTCGTTATTACTGGAATTACTTAAGATATTTACTAAGCCACTATCCGTATAAGGTACAAACCAGAAGCGGTTTGTGGTCTTTAAAACACGAGCCTAATGACAAGTTGATGGTGTAAAATACATGAACACAAACATCTACCCACTATACAACTTAGATTGTACTTAAGAGAGATTTACGCTATAAAACCAAGATTGAACTTTACCTTTGAAAGATTTACATTAGTTACATATAAGTTTATATATTCTGCATGAGTTATCCCACATTCTACTTTACAATTAGCGGCCTCATACATACGCACACACCATCTCATGTTACAAAGATTAGTTTATGATAAGCATATCTGTAAAAAAATGCTGTTGATTTTAATTTATCAATCAGTGATAGAGTTTAAAGTAAGAAAGTAATAGCAAAATAATATGAATATAGGTATGTTATATAGAAGATTTGCAAAAACCTCAGTAAAACGAGCTGTTTGAGTCATGTAGGTATTCGGCTCCGGATCCGGCTCCGGCCGAATATCTAATTTTACTATCCGGTTATATCCGGCTCCGGCCGGATATCAAAAAGTACTATCCGGTGCACCCCTAATATATATATAACAATAGGTTCCAGTACTCAGTGATTAGGTGCGGTACTCAGTAGTTGATTGGCTAACTTTTAACTAGTAAAAACTAATAATATACGTTAAAATACAGGAAAAGTATTTTTTTTTCAAAATGGTGCCGGTACGCCGTACCGGTGCGTACCGTCACAAAAAAGCCCTGTATATATCTATATCTATCTATCTATCTATCTATCTATCTATCTATATATCTATCTATCTATCTATATATATATATATATATATATATATATATATATATATATATATATATATTTATTGTTATAACCTTGCCATTCCATGCACACTGCCATCCAAGATAGTGCAGAAGGTGAGTACTATTAGAGACTAGGCTAGGAAGGATGTTGACATTAGAAGGAGAGAACAACTTCCGCCCAAGTCTAGAACCGATATAAAAATGCCGTATTCACAGCAGACGTTGTCTTTTGTATGTGTGATGTTTTTGTGTAAAAAAACATCTATATCTCGTTGCCTCCCTTCAGTTATAACATTGGTGTCTGGAAGTGGGATTATACGCGACTCAACGAGAGGAGGTAGGATTCGATCATAATGGCATCTTTGAAACAACTAGACCAACTCTTAGTTAAAAGCTAAAGCAGAAACTTCGTTACCGACATCTCAAGCTTGGTGGTGCCAAGGAGACGCTTACAGCTCGTTGGTGAAGAAATTGCATGGTCAGGACTGTGGCTGCACAAACAGTGGTGACGGAGTGTGTCAAGAGACGTGCATGGAAAATGGACACCACATCTTCACACGCTAAACTGTTCTTATTCTAATTCCCAATTATTCCTCGGTCTTGTCAAATATATCTTGTAGCTACCTACAAACTGAAGGTGATCATAAATCTGTTCATACAAAACAAGGGGGAAAAAAGGAGTCAACAAAATAACACGACAATGATAAGATGAACAATTAGGCTTGCTTGAATAGTTTTTTGTAAAAAAAAAAGTCTCTCACTTGAGAATCTATTTTTTCCTTTTCTTTATCTAGACGAGACTTATAGTTGATTTGATCAACCTGACTGCATGAATTGAAAAAGACAACACTTTCTTATAAATTAAAACAGACTATGCTTCTGTTATTCAAGATGACACAGTTGAGACTAAAGCTGAATATTTGTAGAACTGAAGTTCTTGTTTTTGAAAACATAGTTCAACATTTTGTCTTTTCACTTTTGTCATCGGCCCTATGATCGTGTGTGAAATATCTCAGGCATAACAATGATAATTTCACTCCATCTCGTTGTTCACTACCATCACAACGAGACATTTCAGCAGCTTATAGATACACCATATAGTCACGTGGATCTAAGTCACCAAAGTTGGGGTTTGACAAAATAACCCTCTCTGCTCAAAAGTGCTGGATCCGCCCTTTGTTAGGCTCTGCTTTTTCGATAGATTTTTATCATCCGGTGGGAAAAAAAACGTACAGGAAATAACTCATTTTGTCTTGACTCATCCCGAATTCTCTGTCAATTATAGAAAGTGTGATTTTATATCTAAAAATAGATTCGATGAAGTTTCTGTAACGAGGAGTTTCTGCTCATTCTATTTCTGTGTGTGCCAAGGAAAAACTTCGTGGAGATATTGAAAGGTAAATCTTGCATTTACTACAATTGTTAAAACCAATGCGCTGGTCCGGATGAAAGTGGAAGTCTTTGTGTAAGGGCCTTTCCATCTTTCCAAAGCAACAAATACAAACACACTTCCAATAAGTCTGAGCCATTAGCTACTTACAAAAGTGTTTTAAAATGTTTTTCTTGTTTCTTTGTATTTATTTTTATAATATTCATATTCGATTCAATTTATCATTTGGAGTTTTTGGAGTACCCCCTTAGCAATGTTTCAATAAGAAATTTCAATGTTTAAATGTCCATATTACATAAGAGCAAACCCAGAACCCGGGGGAGGTGAAGGCCTACTTTTGAGTCCAAAGATTAATTAGCAGCACAGTTTTTCAAGTGGCAACGCAGCCCCCTGCTCAGACCTACATATTTCGCCACATCTAGCGCAGACA
Organism: Biomphalaria sudanica; assembly: GCA_036873155.1. Taxonomy (NCBI): domain Eukaryota; kingdom Metazoa; phylum Mollusca; class Gastropoda; family Planorbidae; genus Biomphalaria; species Biomphalaria sudanica. The sequence continues at coordinate 2,422,340 of JAZGLO010006566.1, read as the reverse complement.
TAAACATTGTCCACCGGTGGTCGATTTAGGTTCGCCATAGAAAAAAAAAGAAAAATATATTCTAAAGAAAAGTAGTCTTGTTAAAAAAGAATATATCTTGTAGAGTACTAATGTTCTCTCTCTTTAAATTCCCAGACTCAAATGGTGCTATTTTACTAACAAGGCGCAATGGCAGCTAATACAATTAGTGAAGGCTGGAACTTTTTGCCTGCCTATATTCTCAGACCAAGACATTCGAAACACTCTACCGAATCGTCCAGCTACTCCTGGAGCAGTTCTACCTTCTCTCTACGCACTGGGTCATACTTCACTGAGACAGCGGTGCGACAAGAGACCAGAGGGGCTCCATCCCTCCCACCTCCAAGAAAAATAAATGCTGCTCAGCAGCTAGCACCCAGCAAGGCTAAAACCGGCACATGCAATTTGGTGAGCCTTAGAAAAAAGCTTCGTGTCAAAGAGTCGTCTCACTCTAGAGATTCCAACTATCATCAAATAAAAAAAAGAGGTTTACTTTGTCAAAGGCGAGTTCTAGCCATCTTTAGCGTGTTCACATTTTGCGTTTCACTGTGCACAGTTTTACTGTTAGGGTTTCAGATTTCTGTGTTGTTTAGAAAGCTACTACCTGAAGCTATACACCAACGGGAGGACGCAATTACCAGACACGACAATAGTTCGAATGAAGACTATCTCGTAAGTTTGGAACTACTATTACACCGGTTACGGCCGTTAGTTTGCTTTGTTATCTCTCTATTTAAACGATCCTGCTAACACACTTTAGCCCGTGAGTTCTAGTATCTATTCCATTGGGACGGTCCACTTTCTTTCAATTTCCTGTTTTAAAGTTGATCACTGACTCTCCTAATATAGGAAATAGTTTGCTACCTTCCATTTTCAGATTGTAGAAATGTAAATATTTAAGTCTGCCTACAACTGGTGGGCTCAAGTAGTTTGTGTGCAGTCTAATTTAGTGGGTTGTGGGCCTTTCCATTGAAGAATGAGCGAATGAAATAAAAGGGGGAAAAATTTATGATTGAAAATGTATGTATCAGTATTTTGTGTTTCTATCATAGAATTCACGGGCCCAACGTACAACACATTAAATTTGCGTCCCGAATCTATTGAGTGGGTGTCATTTCTGTTCCACGATACAAATACTAGAATTTAAGTGTCAGATCTATGTGGGAAGGAGAGTTCTCAGATAGGTTCTAATTAAATGTATTCTAAAAAGGGTTCTAATTAAATGTATTCTCCAAAAGTTCTAATTAAATGTGTTCTCAAATAGGTTCTAATTAAATATGTTCTCAAATAGGTTCTAATTAAATGTGTCCTCAAATAGGTTCTAATTAAATATGTTCTCAAATAGGTTCTAATTAAATATGTTCTCAAATAGGTTCTAATTAAATATGTCCTCAAATAGGTTCTAATTAAATATGTCCTCAAATAGGTTCTAATTAAATATGTTCTCAAATAGGTTCTAATTAAATATGTTCTCAAATAGGTTCTAATTAAATATGTTCTCAAATAGGTTCTAATTAAATGTGTTCTCAAATAGGTTCTAATTAAATGTGTTCTCAAATAGGTTCTAATTAAATGTGTCCTCAAATAGGTTCTAATTAAATGTATTCTCCAAAAGTTCTAATTAAATGTGTCCTCAAATAGGTTCTAATTAAATGTGTTCTCAAATAGGTCCTAATTAGAAGTGTACTCAAATAGGTTCTAATTAAATGTGTTCTCAAATAGGTTCTAATTAAATGTGTTCTCATATAGGTTCTAATTAAATGTATGTTGGATTTTTTTTCTACAATATAAAATAATTAATATAGAACTAAGAAGTCGAAGAATAGTTAGAGATTGTATGTAGAACAATTTTTCTTTTATATCAGATGTGGCAAGGACCAAAACAATTTGTAATGGGATAGGGGAAGCTTATAATACAGGACAGTTTCTTGAAGGATGCATGGGTCTTGGCATAATAAAGACGTATGTCCTCTATGACAAGATCAGTAACAGGACTACTAGAGCACTAATTAGGTGTGAGTGTAAGCACCACCTTGTGTAAGTGTTCATGTTCGAATCTTTAAAGAATTGTGTTTTTAACATCTTGGAATTTTCAAACAAGGCTCTAGTGCGATAGTTAGAGGAACAAATCAATGGGCCAAGGCGTTGGAGAATACTAGCATATGTTTGGGTCAGTGGGTATTTTTTGTTTAAAATTATTTATCTTATACAATTTTTCAAATTGTTAATAATTACTTATTTAATGTTTTAGCCAACAAGCACAGTGACAGCAAGACAAAAGAGTAAATGTAAGAACATACTTTTCATTCGTTGGTTTGTTATTCTCTTGGGAAGAAAGGACATTCAAGAGTCTTATTTTTTGGTTCTTCTGTTTACTGAGAATTAAGAGTCCAAGTCCAACAGATATTAAACTTAACATTATAAGTTTGTATGTTCTGTCACATCGATATTCAATGCCTCCTTTACACAGAGGTTTAGTAACCTTATCAAACACTACAGGAAAATATGTCTTTATCTTGAGCTTTATTGTACAAGAATGATAAAATAAATTATGCAAGCGATTTTCTCATAAATATACACCAATTCTAAAACAATTACGTAAATGTAAGGGAGGCAATGTTACAATATGTTAGCAAAGAACGAAAATTATTTGTGTATTTTCAGTACCACTAAGTGAAATCTATATATATATAATGTACACGAAATGTTCTCAACAAATATAAATATTAGTTAAAGGTGTTTTTTTTCTGGTCAACTAGCTGCTAAAATTAAAAGACAAAATTTATGTTTGTTTATAAAGGCTAAGAATGCACTTTGAATGTAAATATCAGACACATTTTTTAAAATGGACTTTGTATGCAGCGACATACGTACGGTAGCGTAACGCCGCGGCATGATATGGTACTCAACTAATTCCTTAACATTTTTTAAAAAATCAGATTTTATTTATTTTGTGTTTAGTGCCCCCAACAGGATGCAAGCCTCTTATTTTTGTGTGTTTTGTCTGTTTGTCGGTCTGTCCGTCATATAAAAAACAACAACACTAATCGTTATTGAAAATCTGATTTAACCTTAAAAGTTCCTTCCAAACCATTGCAATAGATTTAAATATCTATAATAGATTGTTCCGGGTGTTTTTGTGAAAAACAAATCAATGCCAATGAAAGTTTGTAATTTCCGTGCTATGAACTATGAAGAACTATGACGTTGTTCCAGATATTGTTTTATAAAACAAAATTATGCCAAGCGATTATTTGAAATAGTATCATTCTTATATAATATCTTATATAATACAGACGTTACTTCAAAAAAGAAGATGATTACGCCCTACGCGTCATGCATTTAGTCATGCATATTAACCAATGACTTAAATTCTGCCAAGTCACTGGTTTTTCTGGCTAGCTCAGGCAACCCATTCCATGCTCTAATAGCACTAGGGAAGAAGGAGTATTTGTACACATTTGTCCTAGCATATGGGACGAGGAATGTGCCTTTATTTGTGTGTCTTTCAGAGTATTTTATTAAATTTTGTTTTTGTATTTGAAGATTATGGTTCAGTGTTTTATGTATAATTGCTACTTTACTTTTGAGTCTTCTGTCCTGAAGGCTTTCTAAATTTAGTGATTTTACTAATGGTGTTACCCTAGTCAAATGTGAATATTCGTTTGTTATGAATCTCACTTCTCTATTTTGTGTTTGTTCCAGTTTCTTAATGTTTTCTTGAGTTGAGGGGTCCCACACGGTGGATGCATATTCTATTATTGGCCTAACCAAGGTTAAATAACATTTTAGTTTTATGTTCTTATTTGATTTATAGAAATTTCTTTTAATAAACCCTAATGCTTTGTTGGATTTTTTTATAGTTTCATCAATATGTGGATTCCATGACAGTTTTTCATTTATTATAACACCTAGGTATTTTGAGTTTTTAGTCTGTGTTACTGGTTTGCCATGAATAAGATAAGTGGAATTAATTTGTTTTAGTTTTTTTGTTACTCTTAACAACTGACATTTTTCTGGGTGGAAAGACATGCTCCAATTTGATTCCCATTTCTGTAAATCATCTAATTCTCTTTGTATAATATCTGTGTCTTGTTTTGTTTTTCTTGTTCTATATATTATGCAATCGTCTGCAAATAATCTGACTTTTGTTCCTGAACTAATGCAATTTGGTAAATCATTTATGTAAATTAAAAATAGTAGTGGACCCAAGACTGTTCCTTGAGGTACACCTGAGTTTACTGTTATTGGTGTTGATTTAGAGCCATTTATTATTACAGTTTGTTCTCTGATGCAGTGGACCGTTAATGCCGAAATATTTTAATTTTTTAAGCAAACTATGGTGGTGAACTTTGTCAAAAGCCTTGGAAAAATCTAGTAAGATAGCATCTATTTGTTCACTATTATCTAAACCTTTTGAAAAATCATCAATTAGTCCTATTAGTTGTGTTTCACGTGATCTATATTTCCTAAAGCCATGTTGGTATGGGGTGAGGACATTATGTTTGTCTAAGTGGTTTATGATGTTGCTACATATTATGTGTTCTAGGATTTTACATGTGATGCTGGTAAGTGATACTGGTCTGTAGTTTCCTGGATCAGATTTTTCTCCTTTTTTAAATTGAGGGGTGACATTAGCTTCTTTCCAGTCCTTTGGTACTCTGCCCTGGTTAAGCGGTGCCTGAAAGAGTATTTTGAACACTGGGGCTAGCTCATTGCTTAGTTCTTTGAGTAATCTAGCTGGAATACCATCAGGTCCAGACGCTTTATTTGGTTTGGTGTTGGCTAATAGTTTTTTAATTCCATTTTCTTGTACTACTAAATCTTCTATATTGCCTACTTGGTTCAAATTAAGAAATATGTCTTTGTCTCCTGGGGCTGAGAATGCTGATGCAAAGTATTTGTTTAGGATGTTTGCTTTAGTTTCATTATCATTATGTATTATGTTATGTTCATCTTTTAATGGCGCTATGCCTGTTGTTTCCATTTTCTTAGACTTAATGTATGACCATAGGTTTTTGTTGTTATCTTTAGATATTACATTGTTTATGTATTCACTCTGCAGCTGTCTGCTTACTTTTTGGGTTAGGTGTTTAATTTTTTGATACTTTTTGTAAACTCTTTCTGCCTTGGTTTCTTTAAATTTTCTATATAGGTTTTCCTTCTGTTTACAAAGCTTCTTTAGTCTATTATTAAACCAGCATTTATTTATTTTGTTTGATGTGTATTTAGTTGGTATATGATTTTCTATAATGCTTTTAAGATGGTTTTTAATGAAATTCCAGAGGTCATCGACTGGTTAGTTAATGTCTTTTTCTAATAAGAATGTTTGTTGAAAGTTTAATGCAGCTTGGTGTAGTTGTGTTAGGTTACATTGATTGACTTACATTACCCTTATATTCATGGACAATAAGTCACTATAGTTTAATTATCGAAATCCAATAGTTCTGTATTTTCAACTTAAAACAAATTTATCTCAATTAATTTTTTTTTTCAGGATTTTAAAATAAGAAAGTAATTAACTAGAAACAATTATTCAAAAACACTTTTTAGACTTATTTTACATTTAATTTTCTTGCTGAAACATAACAGAAGTTATTTTTATATCTGTAAAGAATGTTCCGATTTGGTTTTGAAAAAGAAATCAACCTAAATTACTTACATTGTCTTACAAATCTTCGCCTAAATTGTTCCGATTTTTATATGAAAATCTACTAACACAATAATAAATAAATAAATAATCTTCTTCTCATGTACGAATATTGGTTGTTCCGGATTTTTATGAAAAACATTCTAACTATTTATTTAAAATCGCACTTCTGTTGTACATTACATTAAATTTTCTAGCTTAACTTTTTAAAATCTAATAAACGTTAATATTATGTTCCGATTTTTAAGGAAAACAACTTCCTAACACCAAAATATGGTATAAAAACCTCTCCAAAAGGCTATGGTACATCTAATTTTCATACGAGACCATTCCAAAAATTTAATTAACGGTATTAGATTTATCTAGAATTCTTTTTATCTCTCACTATATATACAAATATCCGGAACAATCTATTATAAATACTTAAAACTATTGCGATGTTTCGGAAGGAAAATAAATTAAAGATTAATCAAAATTTCAATAGCTTTTAGTTACTTTTGTTTCGGTATTAACATGACGGACAGACAGACTGACAGACAAAACGAACAAAAATGCGGCTTTAATCCTAATATATATATTATAGTATATATATCTTAAAATGAATTCTATTAGAACTCAGTGTATCTGAAACTATGAACCCTCGTTAAATCTCTCGTGTTAATAAAAACATTTTTTTTGTTACTAGCCCATTGTGACGTAATGGAATTTTGTTCCTTTGACGTCATATGAATGAATGCTTTAAATGTAATGCTAAAAAAAACAACTCGGTGCACCAGTGTCTATGAACCCTCGATAACTGGCTCGTTTTGATGAAGACATTTTTAGTCTAACTAAGCCGTGTGACGCAGTGAATTTTTTTCCTTTGACGTGTGTTTTTTTCATAAATCTAATCTAAATTACATTTAAATTATTCCAAATTTATATTATAGATTTAGATCTAGTAGATATAGATATTAAGAGTGCAAAATCAGAAGTTTAGTTTATGTAAATCTACATCCTTATTCTAGTTCCATTTAAATGAACATGCCAATAGCTCTGTTGGTAACTGCTTAGACTTGGTATCTTAGTGTTCAGTACGCAATACAATTTTGTAGCTGCTTAGACTTTGAAGAAAATCATTTTTTTAGCGACACGATATATCTGTTCTTTTCTTTTTTTTTTCAATTACAAATCAATGCTGAAAGATTATCTAAAATCGCTCGTCTGACGTATTGTGCATATCCTGTACATACCATGCCGTAATGTGTAATATATCTTTTTATTAATAATAGGCTATTAGTTTGAAACTAGTTTGTTATTTAAGTTGAGAGCTATGCCTGGTCGTGCGGTTAGCTTGCTGAAATGATTATCTCGATGGTCCCGGGTTGGTTTGTTTGTTTTACATGTTTTGGATGTTCCTTCAGAGTTGAAGATAGTTTACTTCCTAGTCTAATCCTCCCGCAGGACGACGGGGGATGAGAGCGGGCTGGGTTTAAACCAGGGACCATAGATAAATCCGAACGACAGTCCAGCGCGCAAACTGCACGACCAGGCAGGGCTTATACTCTGCTCACTGCCATCCTTTGTCGTCCAGCGAGAAGTTAATTATTTTTTATCTTAGAAAACAGAATATTTTTTTTACAACGGCAAATGAATCTTTGAAACATTATCACTTTTGACCATCAAAATTAAATCACGTCTTGAATATTCCTTGGGAATAGGCTGAACCGACAGGGATCCGACTCCGACGTGTCAGAAGCCTCCGAGTTTGTGTTATCATACAAACTCGCTTTGTAATCTAGTTTTTATTGAAATATCTGAGATTTAGATAATAATTTTAAAAAATAATCTTGAGATAAAATTATATAATGTAATGAAAATCAGTCCTAATTCGTGATGATAATATTGAGTAGGCTGTCGTTTATTACATCTTCAAGGTTCGGCTATTCCCCTATGACGACATTTTAAAATCGTGCTTAGATAAATCCTTGATGAAGAGTTGCTGACTTGGTGTCTTAGTGTTCAGTACGCAATACAATTTTGTAGCTGCTTAGATTTGAAGAAAATTTTTTTTTAGCGGCCCCTGAAAGGAGAATAGACGCTATTAGTTTTGTGTGGTCTGTCTGTCCGTCAGTCCCGTTTAGATCTCGTAAACTAGAAAAGATATTGAAAATCCAACATCATGATATTTTAGACCTTTTAACGTTCAGATGCAACGGCTACTTTTTTTTCTTTCCTGAAAGCGAAAAATTTAATTTTAAAAATCATCATCACACCATTTTTATAACTATTCACTATTAATAGTACAAACACGGGAGGCTATTTAGTAAGGGAAACCACTAAATAACATATTTTGATGACATTTATGCAAACGGATTTAGATTTTGTCAAAAATTTTATTTTTTTACAATTGTATTGCTAAGTTAAGTAAGTTCTGTCATACTAACTACTACATTTAGAAAAAAATGTTAAATTTTTTTTTTTTAAAGAGAAAAAATCTATTTAGTATGCATATTGAAACATAATTTAAAACAACAATTAATAAGTAGTTTTTCATATTATCACGTGAACTGTGGTTCGGTGCCACAGTATGGAACATTTAACTAAAGTACTTTTTTCTTTTACGGAAATGTTTTTTTTTCTTGAGGTTTTGAATAAGAGATTGACCCTTAACAAAACAATTAGATCAATTAGATAATCTTTATAGGATATCAGTTAGGCCAGGTTCTCATCTAACTTCACCTTCACTTTCACCCATCCCTTAGTCTGCTGACCGTTGGGGTACCACACAAGATCTGTCAACCTTCTTTCTCCATTCTTCTCTGTCATTTGCCTTTGATAGAATTTCATTCTGATATTCTTTCTGAAAATATTGAAACCTGCCTTTTAACCTGCCTGGGTGGACCACTTCGGGGACCGATTTTGAATTTGTGTTTCCACACAAACTGTCTTTGTAACCTTGTTAAGCTGTAATTTTGTTTTAAAAAAAAATAATTATTTAAATAAAAGTAAGTTTATTAGATATCAACTTTTCTTTCAGTGATAAAACAAATGACTAATACATTGGTGATAGGATACGCATATTTCAAGTCTTTTTCAAGCTCGGGTAAGTTTTAAATTCTATGACCCAAACACAGCATCACATGACAGGAAGAGCACAAGTTTGGAGAAAGGAGAACAAATATTTTCTCGAACAAGGACTTTGAAAAATGTTGAGGACATCAAGACTGATCAGTTCTGGACTATTTCTATTCTAGTGCAGTTACGTTGTAGGGTTTTGCCAGCTTAGTTTGAATTTTTTGTATGTCATCTCTATATAATGACATTTATTACAATATTTACAAACGAGTCCAAAGATTAATGAGGAATGCAGTATTTCCCGTGGTTACGCAGCCCCAGCTGAGACCTACATACTTTGCCACATCCAGGGCAAGCATAACCATTGTCCGCCGGTGGTGGATTAAGATTTTCTTTTCTCCGTCTGCGTCTGTCCTCGGCAGCGGATTTTTATTTTTAGTCTCAAATGTGTATCCCGCGGCCTTTGTGAGTGACCTACAGCTGTCTCGTTCTAAGGCCGCATGCAACCAGGTGCTCTCTTCTATATCAGCCAAGGCAAGTTGGCGCCTAAGCTGGTTTTTAAAGCGTTTCCAGGGGGCACCTCTGTTACATCGACCACCTATTAGCTCACCAAAAAAAACTGCCTTTGGCATACGTTCGTCTCCCATACGGGATACGTGCCTTGCCCAGCGAAATTGTCGGACCATAAGAATTCCCTCTATACTGTCCGTACTGGCGTTCACAAGAACATCGTTGTTTTGTAGTGCGGTGGAGAGAAACACTAATTGGTAGACATTGTTTTTTGTAAGCAGGCGGAGCTATTTATTCCGCCAATATCTCGCCTGAAGGCGTCCAAAAGCACCACTGGCCCTGGCCAGACGGTTATCAACTTCCTTTGAAAGTGAGGCGTCATTTGACACTATACTACTCAGACATGTGAAGTGGTCTACCACGTTAAAGGGGCTGTCCATTTATCGTGATCATTGGGGCTGAGTGAGCTTTATGGGGTGACTTCTGGAACATGATATCTGTTTTCCCGAGGTTTATAGATGATCCGAAAGAGATGGCAGCGTATGCAAATTCGTTGACCGCGATCTGGAGATGATGTTCATTGTGAGCTAGTAGGGCGCAATCATCGGCATAGAGAAGCTCTGTTATGACCATTTGTTTTGTTTTGTATGGGATAGTAGATGTACTAATATTAAAGAAAGAGGCTAATAGAAAGGGAGTGATAGAACATAAGTTTCTGTTACAAGTCAAAACCTACCATCTCGTTGACTTCGGTGATCAATGCAGTTGTACCGTGACTCCATCACTTAATATTAACACAGCTCATATTGTGACGAAAATTTATAGACTATTAAAATTTAAAAGATTGTTTTATTTCCTTTTTCAGTTGTTATATATTTAATCATCTAAACTTTCTATTGCAGAGAATTGTTTTATGGGGGAGAAAAAGCTAACTATTGGTAAGGATGTTATGCGAAAAGTTGTATAGGATGTATGTAAATTAAATCTATCTATCTATCTATCTATCTATCTATCTATCTATCTATCTATCTGTCTATCTGTCTGTGTATCTGTCAACCTGTCTGTCCGTCTGTCTAGCTTTCTAGCTAGCTATTGGAGGTGTTGCTCTAACTGAAAGGCTTGTTCGCTTTATGCTGGGAGAAGTGCATTGTTCCACATGAACTTCGAGATGCCGTTATTATCAAATCCAAATCCAAAACAAAACACACTTTTGGCCCCATGTAATCTCTCTCTATATATATTTCAATTTGAACAGACTATGTTAACCAAAGCCTTACCCAGCCAGGATATGTCTACAACATGAATGCTAATGAGCAGGGACTGACCATTATTACTTCTGGATATTATTACGTCTTTTCAAGTATTTTATTTTACATAGAGAAAGAACCATCAACAAAAGCAGAGGTAATTAGAATTATTCTACAGTAAAGGCTACATTTTGTTCATACATTTTCTGTGATTTATTGCTAAGCACAACTAGAAACAGATGACCTTTACATCATCTGCCCTATAGATCACAAGGTCTGAAAGGGGAACCTTTTTTTAAAATTTTTTTTTTACAACTAGCAGGATCGGTCCTAGCAATTGCGGAGCCCTATGCAAAACGAATTGCGCGGGGCCCATTCTGGGTAGAGAATTGTTCTATGTGGGAGGAAAAGCTAACTACAAGTAAGGATGTTATCCGAAAAGTTGTATAGGATGTATATACAAGGTAAAAATTAAAGATTTTGTGTTAGAAAATATATTCGAATTTACAATGCCGTTTTTTATCTCGCGTAAAACTGGCACCCCAGAATGAAGCTTTTGTCTATTTTTCAAGAGATTCTTATGAGTTTTCAGGAGATTTCCAGGACGTTTTGGTATATTTTGCAATTACGGGAGATTTCCAGGAGCCCCTGGAAAATCAGGAAGTCTCGGAAAACCTGTTATTATATATAAGTTTTAATGTTTTAATTTAATAAGTCACACCTAGAATGAGCGCGGGGCCTATGAAATTGCGGGGCCCACTGCGACCTCATAGGTTGTATCTGCCCTATCAGTTAGCCCTAAAACAGATGCATTCACATGAACGAACTATAGTAAAGTTTGCCGCTGAAAAATTGGCTTGATTAGTCACACCAGATTCTGACCCGTCTCAAGACGAAAACAAAACCACTGATTTATTTGCGCGTATCCATTGACTTCCGAGACAGAAGGAGCCATTTACATATGTATGTTTAGAAGTACATGAATGTTAAGAATTACACAAATGTTAAGAAGTACTTAAATGTTGAGAAGTACGTGAATGTTAAGAAGTACATGAATGTTAAGAAGTACGTGAATGTTTAGAAGTACATGAATGTTAAGAAATACATGAATGTTAAGAAATACATGAATGTTAAGAAGTAAGTGAATGTTAAGAAATACATGAATGTTAAGAAGTACATGAATGTTAAGAAGTACATGAATGTTAAGAAGTACATGAATGTTGAGAAGTACATGAATGTTAAGTACATGAATGTTGGTTAAAAAAGACAAAAGTTTCGAAGGTAAAACGTAATGAATACACTTTTAATCGAAACTAATGTGACTATTCAAAAGAGACCTAACACTTTATCAGTCGTCAGAAAATGACCTTCTTTTTTTTTTACTATCTTTTGTAGCCGTGGAAACATTTTATCAAAAAAGGTTCGAAAGGAATTCTTTCAACAATGTCTGAGGCATCCTACACTTGTGGCTTTAACTGTTCAAAAACGAATCGATCTAGTTATCTAGGTAAGCTGAGATATTTCCTAGGCAAGTTTCTCAATGAGTAGTGCTCTTGGCGGGTTTTGTTTTCACAATGAGTAGTGTTCTTGGCGGGTTTTGTTTTCACAATGAGTAGTGCTTTTGGCGGGTTTTGTTTTCACAATGAGTAGTGCTCTTGGCGGGTTTTGTTTTTACAATGAGTAGTGCTCGTGGCGGGTTTTGTTTTCACAATGAGTAGTGCTCTTGGCGGGTTTTGTTTTTAAAATGAGTAGTGCTCGTGGCGGGTTTTGTTTTCACAATGAGTAGTGCTCGTGGCGGGTTTTTTTTTCACAATGAGTAGTGCTCTTGGCGGGTTTTGTTTTCACAATGAGTAGTGCTCTTGGCGGGTTTTGTTTTCACAATGAGTAGTGCTCTTGGCGGGTTTTGTTTTTACAATGAGTAGTGCTCGTGGCGGGTTTTGTTTTCACAATCAGTAGTGCTCGTGGCGGGTTTTGTTTCACAATGAGTAGTGCTCGAGGCGGGTTTTGTTTTTTACAATGAGTAGTGCTCGTGGAGGGTTTTGTTTTCACAATGAGTAGTGCTCTTGGCGGGTTTTGTTTCACAATGAGTATTGCTCTTGGCGGTTTTTTTTTTACAATGAGTAGTGCTCTTGGCGGGTTTTGTTTTCACAATGAGTAGTGCTCTTGGCGGGTTTTGTTTTAACAATGAGTAGTGCTCGTGGCGGGTTTTGTTTTCACAATGAGTAGTGCTCTTGGCGGGTTTTGTTTTCACAATGAGTAGTGCTCGTGGCGGGTTTGGTTTTTACAATGAGTAGTGCTCGTGGCGGGTTTTGTTTTTACAATGAGTAGTGCTCGTGGCGGTTTTTGTTTTTTACAATGAGTAGTGCTCGTGGCGGGTTTTGTTTTTTACAATGAGTTGTGCTCGTGGAGGGTTTTCTTTTTACATTGAGTAGTGCTCGAGGCGGGTTTTGTTTTTACAATGAGTAGTGCTCGAGGCGGGTTTTGTTTTTTACAATGAGTAGTGCTCGTGGCGGGTTTTGTTTTGACAATGAGTAGTGCTCGTGGCGGGTTTTGTTTTTTACAATGAGTCGTGCTCGAGGCGGGTTTTGTTTTTTACAATGAGTAGTGCTCGTGGCGGGTTTTGTTTCACAATGAGTAGTGCTCGTGGCGGGTTTTGTTTTCACAATGAGTAGTGCTTGTGGCGGGTTTTGTTTCACAATGAGTAGTGCTCGTGGCGGGTTTTGTTTCACAATGAGAAGTGCTCGAGGCGGGTTTTGTTTTTACAATGAGTAGTGCTCGTGGCGGGTTTTGTTTTCACAATGAGTAGTGCTCGTGGCGGGTTTTGTTTCACAATGAGTAGTGCTCGTGGCGGGTTTTGTTTCACAATGAGTAGTGCTCGAGGCGGGTTTTGTTTTTTACAATGAGTAGTGCTCGTGGCGGGTTTTGTTTTCACAATGAGTAGTGCTCGTGGCGGGTTTTGTTTCACAATGAGTAGTGCTCGAGGCGGGTTTTGTTTTTTACAATGAGTAGTGCTCGTGGCGGGTTTTGTTTTCACAATGAGTAGTGCTCGTAGCGGGTTTTGTTTTTTTACAATGAGTAGTGCTCGTGGCGGGTTTTGTTTTCACAATGAGTAGTGCTCGAGGCGGGTTTTGTTTTTTACAATGAGTAGTGCTCGTGGCGGGTTTTCTTTTTACAATGAGTAGTGCTCGTGGCGGGTTTTGTTTCACAATGAGTAGTGCTCGAGGCGGGTTTTGTTTCACAATGAGTAGTGCTCGAGGCGGGTTTTGTTTTTTACAATGAGTAGTGCTCGTGGCGGGTTTTGTTTTCACAATGAGTAGTGCTCGTAGCGGGTTTTGTTTTTTTACAATGAGTAGTGCTCGTGGCGGGTTTTGTTTTCACAATGAGTAGTGCTCGAGGCGGGTTTTGTTTTTACAATGAGTAGTGCTCGTGGCGGGTTTTCTTTTTACAATGAGTAGTGCTCGTGGCGGGTTTTGTTTCACAATGAGTAGTGCTCGAGGGTGGGTTTTGTTTTTTACAATGAGTAGTGCTCGTGGCGGGTTTTGTTTTTACAATGAGTAGTGCTCGTGGCGGGTTTTGTTTTCACAATGAGTAGTGCTCGTGGCGGGTTTTGTTTCACAATGAGTTGTGCTCGTGGCGGGTTTTGTTTCACAATGAGTAGTGCTCGTGGCGGGTTTTGTTTTCACAATGAGTAGTGCTCGTGGCGGGTTTTGTTTCACAATGAGTAGTGCTCGTGGCGGGTTTTGTTTTTACAATGAGTAGTGCTCGTGGCGGGTTTTGTTTCACAATGAGTAGTGCTCGAGGCGGGTTTTGTTTTTACAATGAGTAGTGCTCGTGGCGGATTTTGTTTTCACAATGAGTAGTACTCGTGGTGGGTTTTGTTTTTAGTATGAGTAGTGCTCGTGGCGGGTTTTGTTTTCACAATGAGTAGTGCTCGTGGCGGGTTTTGTTTTCACAATGAGTAGTGCTCGTGGCGGGTTTTGTTTTCACAATGAGTAGTGCTCGTGGCGGGTTTTGTTTTTACAATGAGTAGTGCTCGTGGCGGATTTTGTTTTCACAATGAGTAGTGCTCGTGGCGGGTTTTGTTTTCACAATGAGTAGTGCTCGTGGCGGGTTTTGTTTTTACAATGAGTAGTGCTCGTAGCGGATTTTGTTTTCACAATGAGTAGTACTCGTGGTGGGTTTTGTTTTTAGTATGAGTAGTGCTCGTGGCGGGTTTTGTTTTCACAATGAGTAGTGCTCGTGGCGGGTTTTGTTTTCACAATGAGTAGTGCTCGTGGCGGGTTTTGTTTTCACAATGTGTAGTGCTCGTGGCGGGTTTTGTTTTCACAATGAGTAGTGCTCGTGGCGGGTTTTGTTTTCACAATGAGTAGTGCTCGTGGCGGGTTTTGTTTTCACAATGAGTAGTGCTCGTGGCGGGTTTTGTTTTCACAATGAGTAGTGCTCGTGGCGGGTTTTGTTTTCACAATGAGTAGTGCTCGTGGCGGGTTTTGTTTTCACAATGAGTAGTGCTCGTGGCGGGTTTTGTTTTCACAATGAGTAGTGCTCGTGGCGGGTTTTGTTTTTACAATAAAAAATTAACTTTTAAAGTATTATAATTTTTTTCCTTTTTTCTCAGCTGGACTTTTCCACCTGTGTCGTGACGATGTCATAAAGGTCCACGTGTGTGGTATTATGTCGATGTACAATCATTTCAACTCTACATTCTTGGGTCTCTTTAGGACTTCAGAAACTCCGGACGCTGTGTGTTTGAAGTCGTAATCCAGTGGTGCTGCATGTATATATGTAAACATATATATGTCTTTAAAAGTCTGAAAGGTAAAAGTGGGACTTCAAAGTAAGAAACGTTTCTTTTCAGACATTCCTGCCGCCTGTTATAATAATTGAGGAGAGCCAGGTGTGACTTTAGTACTTTTAATGTTAGTCTCAAGGCCAGAATTCAATTATTGAAATGTTTGGTTTGAGAACATTGTGATGATATTTTTAAGTTATATGTATTTATATAAATATAAATTTCATAGTAGGTTGAAGAGTGAAGTAATTGTTTATTTTTCATTACTTAAAATTAAAATAAATTCTTACCTAAAACTAAATAGCATTGCTAGATTAACACTTGAATAACTCTAAAAATGTACTTTGTAAAGGTCATTCCTTATTAAATAGCAGACTTTAATGATGCTGAGTGAATTAACTTGTCATTAATTAAAAAAGAAACTATTATCATAAAAGTTTTAAATATATGTCAGCGATTTTCATTTCTCTATCAATTGTTAGATTTCAAGACGGCTGTATGTACTAGTAACTTAAATATTTACTTCACACGCCTGGAGCTCTGAACGAAGCCTCAAACAATATTTACTTCACACGCCTGGAGCTTGGAGTGACGCCTCAAACAATATTTACTTCACACGCCTGGAGCTCAGAGTAACGCCTCAAACAATATTTACTTCACACGTCTGGAGCTCTGAACGAAGCCTCAAACAATATTTACTTCACACGCCTGGAGCTCAGAGTAACGCCTCAAACAATATTTACTTCGCACGCCTGGAGCTCTGAACGAAGCCTCAAACAATATTTACTTCACACGCCTGGAACTCAGAGTAACGCCTCAAACAATATTTACTTCACACGCCTGGAGCTCGGAGTGACGCCTCAAACAATATTTACTTCACACGTCTGGAGCTCGGAGTGACGCCTCAAACAATATTTACTTCACATTGTGTACAAAATGTCTTCAAGCCAGGCGTATTCTAGGAATGAGAACTATTCGAAGTCATTGGAGACCCACGGCATACATGGGGGGTCATTCACGGAGTTATTTTATGATACATTTAGAACCCCCAAGCATCCCTCTGAAGTTATATTCTATTTTTCTTAAGACTCACGCGAATGTTCAATCACCAACTCTTGATATTGCCTATTCTGCCATTGCTTTTTTTTTTTTACAAATAAAAAAAAACATTAAAAAAAATAAAATTATAGTTTTGATGGAAACATGAGCAAGAGTATTTTATGTTGGTCAGATAGATAAGGATGTTGTTTTATCGTTGTATGTTAAAGAGTAATTACGGTTGGTTGATGCTGTTGTATGAGCAAGAAGATTGGTTCTGCTGAAGTACATGTATGTACGTGCCTTTAATTGACTGTCTGTATTCAAGTATTGACATGGAGACCGAAGTTTTATTCAAAGTCTTATCTGTTTAGTTAAAGACTGAAGAAATAGAGCTGCTATGTAGATATATAAATATCAAGGTATTAATAAAATGTGAAAGCTGTACAAACAGTTTGATTTCTCTTTGTTGCTGTTTAAGAATATAAATTAAAATTTAATCATAAATAACAAGAACTTTGCACATTGCAATTTTTGTTTCTTGTTGCAACAGATTTTGACATTTTTAGCGGCCCCCGAAATGGGAAAAGACGCTATTAGTTTTGTGCGAAATGTCTGTCCGTCTGTCCTAACGTCCCGTTTAGATATCGTAAACTAGAAAAGATATTGAAAATCCGACATCACAATATTTTAGACCTTTCAAAGTTCTGATGCAACGGCTACTTTTTTTTTCTGAAAGCGAAAAATGTCATTTTTAAAATCTGTTATGCAAGCAGTTTCTTAAGAGAAAAAGCTAATTAGTATGCATTATAAGTTAGACCCAATTAAAAACTAATAGCAATCTTGTAAACTTCATTTTTTCTGAACATTTTCTATATTGCGGAGTCATTTTTTTTTTTTTTGAGGATTCGAATAAGAGATTGATTAAGTAGCTAACACTTGAGGATTTATTCTGTGGATTACTTGTGTTTCGTGTGTTTTTTTTGTGATTCTGTGGATTTTTGTGTGTTACTGTTTAGAGTGGACGGCGCGAGGATTGTGTAGTAAAGTACTGTGTAGTTATCGTCTCTTGTGATAAACCCTTGTAAAAATGTCAGTTAAGACATTTTTTATTGAAAAAAAGGACCTGGATGGTGGACTTGTCCACGCCCCAGGTACCTTGCTTCTAAAGCTGTCAGGCCAAGGGGCTGTTAAGGCCACTATGGCGAGCCTAATAGAGTGCCTGAAACTAACACCGGACGAAGTGAGTTCTCTCTATCGCTTCGAGAACCCCTTTGTCTGGTTCCTGTTCCCAACATCCGCCCGAGTGAGAACCCGTATACTAGGGAAATCATTCGGAAATGATAAGGACTTCAAGGTAGATGTCTGTACCTTGGAAGACGAAAAAATCAGGGTTACCCTTCACTGGGTAGCACCAACCATAAACAAATCAAAGATAGGAGAAATCTTTGGAGCCTTTGCAGAAGAAGGCTCCAAGATAGAGCCAATCAAGCTAGGCAACTCAGATAAGTGGGCGGCTTGGATAAAAATCCGCAAACAGACTGAACTCCCCCATTATATTCAGTTACGATACGAGGACGATCCGAGGACCTACAAGGTCCTCGTGACCATCCCGGGACGTAGACAACAGTGCTGGCATTGCGGACAGGATCAGCACTGGTCAAACCAGTGTCCAAATAGGGCGAAGCCCAGACGGGACCAAAACCCCACAGAAGGTGCAAAGGAGGTAGGAGGGAAAATCTCCTATGCCATGGCCCTTAAAGGTGAGGGAGAGAAAAAGCAATCCGAGATTGATCAACAGCTAAAAAAAGATGGGTTCACGATGGTTGAAAGCAGCAAAGGAGGGGGAAAAAAACAAATAGAAGCTATGGGAGCTACTCCAAGTGGTCTCCCCCCACCAAACAGCCCTGAAAACAAATCTAAGCAAAGTAAAAAAATTAAAACATCCGGAGGGGCAAGTTCAGCACCCACCACCCCAACCAAAATAACAAGAAAGAGGGCCCTCTCTCTCTCTTCCTCATCAGAGGATCTAAACGAGGATCCCCGGGTAGAGGAGGAGAAAAGAGAGGAAGAACAGTTCAAGCTCGAGCTGAACTTTCCAGACTCCCCGTCAGTGCTAGTCATAGATGAGGGCGAGGACCCTAACACACATTCAAACACATAAACAACAAAGCAACTCTTAAAGATAAAATGCATACACACACAATAGAATAACAAACACGCAAACCAATCTCACACACTCATGGCAGACATCAAAATTTTGACACTCAACATCAGAGGGCTTAACAATAAACACACATACATAGCACACCTCACAAGGAAATACAAGCCAGATTTTATCTTTCTGCAAGAGACCAACACACAGTTAGAGTACAAGGCCAAAAAAGCAGTCTCTCTTATGGGCCTCCGGGAGGGTTATTTTAGTTTAGGTAGAAAGCCACGAGGGACAGCCATTTTACAAACATCCAATAGGTTTTCAATCACACACTCATATCAAGACAATAGCGGGAGGATAGTAATAATTAGGACAAGCTCACAAAAACACACATACACGTTAGTCAACATTTATGCACCCGCTCAAAAAAAAGAGAAACACGAGTTTTTTGGAATGCTAAGTGACATTCTACACACTCAGTACGCAGGAGAAAATTTAATAGTAGGGGGTGATTTAAATTACATTGATTCCCAATTAGACAAGCAAAACACAAACACAGAGGGTCCTGCTCCTCATATAACAATTAAAACGCATGACTATTTGGGGGGAGTCATCAAGGCATTCCGGTTAGTAGATGCCTATAGAGAAGTAGAGGTCACGGGCCGGGTCACCACGTTCAGGGACAAAGCACACCAAATAGAAACACGGATAGATAGAGTGTATGTGCCAAGGGCGTGCAAAACAAAAAGTGTAACACATCTCGTAGAGACGTTACAATATACAGACCACAAAGGAGTCTTAGTGGAACTGCTGAACCCAAAACAAAAAAACAAAAAACAAAAAACACCGATCTGGAAACTTAACAACGACCTCCTAAATGACCCGCTCTATTTAAAAACAATCGCAAACCTCCTCAAAAATATAATACATGACTCAAACACACCCTATTTTAAAGTCACAGAAATATGGACGCTAATTAAAAGCTCCATTAAGCAGCAAAGCCAAATACTGGCCACACTAGTCAACTCAAAAAGGAAAAAAGAAGAGGAAAGACTTAAAAATTTACTAACACACGAAGAAGACGAAGCAGCCAAAACACACATACTAACACAACTAGAAGAACTATTTAACTATCAATACAAAGGAGCGGAATTGAGGTGCAAAAGTAAAAAAATAACCGAAGGGCCTAACAAACTTTTTTTATCAGCAGAACAAAACATTCAAATTGACAGAACTATTGACAACATTGTTGATAGTAAAGGAGAAACTATACACGACATGGACAAAATAACAGACACATTTACTAAACACTTTACTAATTTGTATGACAAGGAACAGACGGACGACAACGCACAAAAAGTATTTTTACAGAACTGCAAAGAAATACCAATGACAGAACAGATAGAGACAGACGCTCCCTTTACGCTAGACGAACTGAGAGCTGCTTTAGATACAACACAAAACAACAAATCCCCTGGCCCAGACGGTCTGACGTTTGAATTTTACAAAGCCTTTTTTCCCCAAATAGGACCTCTACTATTAAATCTATACAGCGACATATTAGAGACAGAACAGTTACCTAGAGATTTCAACTTAGCATACATCACACTTCTACCAAAAAAACAAGAAAACAACACCTCACCTAGCGACTTTCGACCGATCTCACTTCTAAACACCGACTATAAACTCCTGACGAAAATGATTTTTCTAAGACTAAAACCCCTTATACCACACTTAATAGGACAGGATCAATACTGTAGCAACCCAGACAAAAACATCGACGAACTTAATCATTTTTTAAGAGACATTATATATTACTGTAAAGACAAAGACTTGAAAGCAGCCCTCTTTTCTATTGACCAGGAAAAAGCCTTTGACAGAATAGACCATGACTACCTTTTCAAAATACTAGACAAGACGAAGACAGATGGAAGAATGAAGAAATACATAAAGCTAGTTTACACTGATGCCACAAGCAAACTCATAATAAACCAAACCCTTAGTGGCAGTATCCCTATTAGAAGATCTGTAAGACAAGGGTGTCCCCTTTCTCCCTTTTTATACACCCTTTGTCTAGAACCCCTTTTAGAAACCATCAGGCTAGATAGTGGAATCACGGGGATACGAATCCCAGGCCCCACGCCCGTAGTTAAAGTTAAAGCATACGCTGATGACACCACCCTTTTTCCCTCCTCAGAAAAAGACATAGCCGCAATCATAGATAAGTTTATTCAATTTGGGAGGGCAAGCGGGTCAAAAATCAACATGAATAAATCTTGTATTATGGGATTGGGCAGGTGGGAAATCCCCTCAAACATCCCCTTTAACCTTAAAATAGAGAAGGAAATTAAAATATGCGGCATCACGTGGACAAGCAACCCAACATATTACCACACACAGCAGTTGGAAAATATTTTAAAGAAAACCAAAAACACACTTAAAAGATTTCACTATGCAGCAACTACTATATTTGGTAGAGCAATACTAGTAAACAACCTGGTCATCCCGAAGATAGTTTATTTAGCAAACATCACAGAACCTCCACCAACTTTTATACCAAGCATAAACACAATCATTAGGAATTTTATATTTAAAGGCACTATCAGAAACATTAAACACACAACACTTATACAAAACAAAGAGGATGGGGGGATAAACTTACAGGACATCAGAACCAAAATACAAGCACTTAGATTAAAATACATAGGACAAGTAGCCAAGAACCCAAACAATTTTCCATTAACAATATACTACTGCGGCTTAAGGTTAAATAAAATAATTCCAATAAAAAATGACACCCCACACCACTTTGGTACAAACACACATCCATTTTACAGATCCATATCAAGAATACTCCCCGGCAATGAACATCTAATACACAGTAAATTAAAAGACACATATACAACACTTAAGAAACAGTTACAAGAAAGATTATTCAATAGGATCAAATGGAGTAGAGAGTTAGGTGTAATAGATTTCAGAGACACTTTTATAAATCTACACAGCAAACACATTACACCCAAAGCCAGAGAAATAACGTACAGACTAATCTTCGGGATGACCCCTGTAGGAAGGAAGAAAAGAAATGTACACACATGTGTTTTATGTCACACAGATAATGGTAACAATGAAAGCCATATGTTTTTAAAATGTAAAATATTTGATAATGTTAGATGCACTATGAAAGACCTACTAGAGGCAAACTGTAACACCAATGTTAATCTTAACCTAGCTATTGTTTTAAATAAATTGCCTAAAATCAAAAGTAAGATGATTCATAAATTTAATCTGATAATAGTGAGTGAATACAGAAGTCTTGTGTGGCACAGTAGAATTAAAGTTGTTAATAACAATGTATCTTTAAATCCTTATAATCTAGAGTTAATATTTAGAAAAATAATTGAACATAGAATTGATAACTATACTGGTTAGATAGAAATTGCTATTATTGTATAATTTATTGTCCTTGACTAAATTGTCAGACCTCAGATATAAAAATCTAAATACTGTAATCAATCTGTAAAGTTACTCTATTGGTATTATGTCAATTAGTTTAAGTGGTTATGCGAGTGTGTGAGTGTGTATGTACCTGGGTTAAAGAGAGTTTGGGCTGAGAGATGCGGGATAGGAATCAAATTGAACTTTATTTATCTATGGAAAACTACTAAAGAACTGTCTTTTAAAGGGAAGTCAACACTTTTGAAGAATTATTTCTCCCTCGTGGTTACGTCCTCTTTGATCACATGATCGGAGAGCATGCCACAAGTCAACATCAAGTGTGTATGTAGTAATGTACTACACTCACAGAACACGGCAAGCCCGTGGAAACGTAACAAGAACACTATGACAATGTCTATATCTTAGCGGCAGCCTCATCCTAGACATACTGGGAAACAAAGGAACAAGAAAACAAGACGCAACTGAATGGAGCCTGCGAAGAGACTAGAAACAAAAATAACCAAAACCAATAATCCTAAAGAATATAGACAAGGGCAGACAATTGAAAGTCAAGAATCTTTTATGAATAATGTAATATTTTAAGACAAATTAACTATTTTTTATTTATTTATTAATTTTTTTTAAACCCCTCGTAATGAGAGGAAAAAGAATCTTAAATCGACACCCCTATCCTGAAATAATTTACACATGACCCTCCTAACAGAACCCAGAACAATTGTGCTACAGCAGTACCTTTGCTTGGTTAACTATCCCAGAATGACTCTAACAGACCCAAGGGCCACCTTGATGATGCTAGAGTAGCCCTCTTACATCTCAAGGAGACCTTTAAAAAATTGTCGTGAGAGGGATTAACCTGGTTCCTGATCAGTCTTTTTTTTTAAATACATAAGGCATACAGGGCAGCTGTAAACAACCCTATATTAGCTTGCCTTGCCTAATTACTTGCTATTACCTGGGAACATAGCATTGCTTCAAAGTCATTTCCTGAAAGATTGTTAATGTTGCCATAAAGTGACAACGACAAATGCCAAGTGCTTAAAAGGAAAATAAACTAATTGGATACAATTACACTACAAAGTTCTTTTTGCTTCGTTTAATTTTTTGAAAATGTCTACCAAATAAGATAACTTAAATTCAGTTTGACTACAATTGACAACCTTAGCGTTGTCAAATTAGTAGATATTAAATGAATTGTAATTTCTTGACCACTCATGTTTTATTTTTATAATTTTGAAAATGACTACAAATTAGTATATATTAAATGAATTGTAATTTCTTGACCACTCATGTTTTATTTTTATTTATTTTTTTTAAATGTCTACAAATTAGTAGATATTAAATGAATTGTAATTTCTTGACCACTCATGTTTTATTTTTATTTTTTTTTAAATGTCTACAAAATAGTGGATATTAAATGAATTGTAATTTCTTGACCACTCATGTTTTATTTTTCTTTTTTTAAAATGTCTACAAATTAGTGGATATTAAATGAATTGTAATTTCTTGACCACTCATGTTTTATTTTTATTTTTTTAAAATGTCTACAAATTAGTGGATATTAAATGAATTGTAATTTCTTGACCACTCATGTTTTATTTTTATTTTTTTTAAATGTCTACAAATTAGTGGATATTAAATGAATTGTAATTTCTTGACCACTCATGTTTTATTTTTATTTTTTTTAAATGTCTACAAATTAGTGGATATTAAATGAATTGTAATTTCTTGACCACTCATGTTTTATTTTTATTTTTTTTAAATGTCTACAAATTAGTGGATATTAAATGAATTGTAATTTCTTGACCACTCATGTTTTATTTTTATTTTTTTAAAATGTCTACAAATTAGTTGATATTAAATGAATTGTAATTTCTTGACCACTCATGTTTTATTTTTATTTTTTTAAAATGTCTACAAATTAGTGGATACTAAATGAATTGTAATTTCTTGACCACTCATGTTTTATTTTTATTTTTTTTAAATGTCTACAAATTAGTGGATATTAAATGAATTGTAATTTCTTGACCAAAAAAAAAAAAAAAAAAAAAAAAAAAAAAAAAAAAAAAGAATAAGAGATTGATTAAGTAGCTAACACTTGAGGATTTATTCTGTGGATTACTTGTGTTTCTGTGGATTTTTGTGTGTTCCTGTTAAGAGTGGACGGCGCGAGGATTGTGTAGTAAAGTACTGTGTAGTTATCGTCTCTTGTGATAAACCCTTGTAAAAATGTCAGTTAAGACATTTTTTATTGAAAAAAAGGACCTGGATGGTGGACTTGTCCACGCCCCAGGTATCTTGCTTCTAAAGCTGTCAGGCCAAGGGGCTGTTAAGGCCACTATGGCGAGCCTAATAGAGTGCCTGAAACTAACACCGGACGAAGTGAGTTCTCTCTATCGCTTCGAGAACCCCTTTGTCTGGTTGCTGTTCCCAACATCCGCCCGAGTGAGAACCCGTATACTAGGGAAATCATTCGGGAATGATAAGGACTTCAAGGTAGATGTCTGTACATTGGAAGACGAAAAAATCAGGGTTACCCTTCACTGGGTAGCACCAACCATAAACAAATCAAAGATAGGAGAAATCTTTGGAGCCTTTGCAGAAGAAGGCTCCAAGATAGAACCAATCAAGCTAGGCAACTCAGATAAGTGGGCGGCTTGGATAAAAATCCGCAAACAGACTGAACTCCCCCATTATATTCAGTTACGATACGAGGACTATCCGAGGACCTACAACAGTGCTGGCATTGCGGACAGGATCAGCACTGGTCAAACCAGTGTCCAAATAGGGCGAACCCCAGAAGGGACCAAAACCCCACAGAAGGTGCAAAGGAGGTAGGAGGGAAAATCTCCTATGCCATGGCCCTTAAAGGTGAGGGAGAGAAAAAGCAATCCGAGATTGATCAACAGCTAAAAAAAGATGGCTTCACAATGGTTGAAAGCAGCAAAGGATTGGGAAAAAAACTAATAGAAGCTATGGGAGCTACTCCAAATGGTCTCCCCCCACCTAACAGCCCTGAAAACAAATCTAAGCAAAGTAAAAAAATTAAAACATCCGGAGGGGCAAGTTCAGCGCCCACCACCCCAACCAAAATAACAAGAAAGAGGGCCCTCTCTCTCTCTTCCTCATCAGAGGATCTAAACGAGGATCCCCGGGTAGAGGAGGAGAAAAGAGAGGAAGAACAGTTCAAGCTCGAGCTGAACTTTCCAGACTCACCGTCAGTGCTAGTCATAGATGAGGGCGAGGACCCTAACACACATTCAAACACATAAACAACAAAGCAACAAAGCAACTCTTAAAGATAAAATGCATACACACAATAGAATAACAAACACGCAAACCAATCTCACACACTCATGGCAGACATCAAAATTTTGACACTCAACATCAGAGGGCTTAACAATAAACACAAATACATAGCACACCTCACAAGGAAATACAAGCCAGATTTTATCTTTCTGCAAGAGACCAACACACAGTTAGAGTACAAGGCCAAAAAAGCAGTCTCTCTTATGGGCCTCCGGGAGGGTTATTTTAGTTTAGGTAGAAAGCCACGAGGGACAGCCATTTTACAAACATCCAATAGGTTTTCAATCACACACTCATATCAAGACAATAGCGGGAGGATAGTAATAATTAGGACAAGCTCACAAAAACACACATACACGTTAGTCAACATTTATGCAGCCGCTCAAAAAAAAGAGACACACTCAGTACGCAGGAGAAAATTTAATAGTAGGGGGTGATTTAAATTACATTGATTCCCAATTAGACAAGCAAAACACAAACACAGAGGGTCCTGCTCCTCATATAACAATTAAAACGCATGACTATTTGGGGGGAGTCATCAAGGCATTCCGGTTAGTAGATGCCTATAGAGAAGTAGAGGTCACGGGCCTGGTCACTACGTTCAGGGACAAAGCACACCAAATAGAAACACGGATAGATAGAGTGTATGTGCCAAGGGCGTGCAAAACAAAAAGTGTAACACATCTCGTAGAGACGTTACATTATACAGACCACAAAGGAGTCTTAGTGGAACTGCTGAACCCAAAACTAAAAAACAAAAAACACCGATCTGGAAACTTAACAACGACCTCCTAAATGACCCGCTCTATTTAAAAACAATCGCAAACCTCCTCAAAAATATAATACATGACTCAAACACACCCTATTTCAAAGTCACAGAAATATGGACGCTAATTAAAAGCTCCATTAAGCAGCAAAGCCAAATACTGGCCACACTAGCCAACTCAAAAAGGAAAAAAGAAGAGGAAAGACTTAAAAATTTACTAACACACGAAGAAGACGAAGCAGCCAAAACACACATACTAACACAACTAGAAGAACTATTTAACTATCAATACAAAGGAGCGGAATTGAGGTGCAAAAGTAAAAAAATAATCGAAGGGCCTAACAAACTTTTTTTATCAGCAGAACAAAACATTCAAATTGACAGAACTATTGACAACATTGTTGATAGTAAAGGAGAAACTATACACGACATGGTCAAAATAACAGACACATTTACGCTTTACTAATTTGTATGACAAGGAACAGGCGGACGACAACGCACAAAAAGTATTTTTACAGAACTGCAAAGAAATACCAATGACAGAACAGATAGAGACAGACGCTCCCTTTACGTTAGACGAACTGAGAGCTGCTTTAGATGCAACACAAAAGAACAAATCCCCTGGCCCAGACGGTCTGACGTTTGAATTTTACAAAGCCTTTTTTCCCCAAATAGGACCCCTACTATTAAATCTATACAGCGACATGTTAGAGACAGAACAGTTACCTAGAGATTTCAACTTAGCATACATCACACTTCTACCAAAAAAAACAAGAAAACAACACCTCATCTAGCGACTTTCGACCGATCTCACTTCTAAACACCGACTACAAACTCCTGACGAAAATGATTTTTCTAAGACTAAAACCCCTCATACCACACTTAATAGGACAGGATCAATACTGTAGCAACCCAGACAAAAACATCGACGAACATAACCATTTTTTAAGAGACATTATATATTACTGTAAAGACAAAGACTTGAAAGCAGCCCTCTTTTCTATTGACCAGGAAAAAGCCTTTGACAGAATAGACCATGACTACCTTTTCAAAATACTAGACAAGACGAAGACAGATGGAAGAATGAAGAAAAACATAAAGCTAGTTTACACTGATGCCACAAGCAAACTCATAATAAACCAAACCCTTAGTGGCAGTATCCCTATTAGATCTGTAAGACAAGGGTGTCCCCTTTCTCCCTTTTTATACACCCTTTGCCTAAAACCCCTTTTAGAAACCATCAGGCTAGATAGTGGAATCACGGGGATAAGAATCCCAGGCCCCACGCCCGTAGTTAAAGTTAAAGCATACGCTGATGACACCACCCTTTTTCCCTCCTCAGAAAAAGACAGCCACAATCATAGATAAGTTTATTCAATTTGGGAGGGCAAGCGGGTCAAAAATCAACATAAATAAATCTTGTATTATGGGAAATCCCCTCAAACATCCCCTTTAACCTTAAAATAGAGAAGGAAATTAAAATATGCGGCATCACGTGGACAAGCAATCCAACATATTACCACACGCAGCAGTGGGAAAATATTTTAAAGAAAACCAAAAACACACTTAAAAGATTTCACTATGCAGCAACTACTATATTTGGTAGAGCAATACTAGTAAACAACCTGGTCATCCCGAAGATAGTTTATTTAGCAAACATCACAGAACCTCCACCAACTTTTATACCAAGCATAAACACAATCATTAGGAATTTTATATTTAAAAACACTATCAGAAACATTAAACACACAACACTTATACAAACAAAGAGGATGGGGGGATAAACTTACAGGACATCAGAACCAAAATACAAGCACATAGATTAAAATACATAGGACAAGTAGCCAAGAACCCAAACAATTTTCCATTAACAATATACTACTACGGTTTAAGGATAAATAAAATAATTCCAATAAAAAATGTCACCCCACACCACTTTGGTACAAACACACATCCATTTTACAGATCCATATCAAGAATACTCCCCGGCAATGAACATCTAATACACAGTAAATTAAAAGACACATATACAACACTTAAGAAACAGTTACAAGAAAGATTATTCAATAGGATCAAATGGAGTAGAGAGTTAGGTGTAATAGATTTCAGAGACACTTTTATAAATCTACACAGCAAACACATTACACCCAAAGCCAGAGAAATAACATACAGACTAATCTTCGGGATGACCCCTGTAGGAAGGAAGAAAAGAAATGTACACACATGTGTTTTATGTCACACAGATAATGGTAACAATGAAAGCCAAATGTTTTTAAAATGTAAAATATTTGATAATGTTAGATGCACTATGAAAGACCTACTAGAGGCAAACTGTAACACCAATGTTAATCTTAACCTAGCTATTGTTTTAAATAAATTGCCTAAAATCAAAAGTAAGATGATTCATAAATTTAATCTAATAATAGTGAGTGAATACAGAAGTCTTGTGTGGCACAGTAGAATTAAAGTTGTTAATAACAATGTATCTTTAAATCCTTATAATCTAGAGTTAATATTTAGAAAAATAATTGAACATAGAATTGATAACTATACTGGTTAGATAGAAATTGTAATTATTGTATAATTTATTGTCCTTGACTAAATTGTCAGACCTCAGATATAAAAATCTAAATACTGTAATCAATCTGTAAAGCTACTCTATTGGTATTATGTCAATTAGTTTAAGTGGTTATGCGAGTGTGTGAGAGTGTGTATGTACCTGGGTTAAAGAGAGTTTGGGCTGAGAGATGCGGGATAGGAATCAAATTGAACTTTATTTATCTATGGAAAACTACTAAAGAACTGTCTTGTAAAGGGAAGTCAACACTTTTGAAGAAGTATTTCTCCCTCGTGGTTACGTCCTCCTTGATCACATGATCGGAGAACATGTCACAAGTCAACATCAAGTGTGTCTGTACTACACTCACAGAACACGGCAAGCCCGTGGAAACGTAACAAGAACACTATGACAATCTTAGCGGCAGCCTCATCCTAGACATACTGGGAAACAAAGGAACAAGAAAACAAGACGCAACTGAATGGAGCCTGCGAAGAGACTAGAAACAAAAATAACCAAAACCAATAATCCTAAAGAATATAGACAAGGGCAGACAATTGAAAGTCAAGAATCTTTTATGAATAATGTAATATTTTAAGACAAATTAACTATTTTTTATTTATTTATTAATTTTTTTTAAACCCCTCGTAATGAGAGAAAAAAGAATCTTAAATCGACACCCCTATCCTGAAATAATTTACACATGACCCTCCTAACAGAACCCTGAACAATTGTGCTACAGCAGTACCTTTGCTTGGTTAACTACCCCAGAATGACTCTAACAGACCCAAGGGCCACCTTGATGATAGTAGATATTAAATGAATTGTAATTTCTTCACCACTCATGTTTTATTTTTTATTTTTTTTTTTAAATGACTACAAATTAGTGGATATTAAATGAATTGTAATTTCTTGACCACTCATGTTTTATTTAATTTTGTTTTTTTAAATGTCTACAAATTAGTAGATATTAAATGAATTGTAATTTCTTGACCACTCATGTTTTATTTTTTATTTTTTTAAATGTCTACAAATTAGTGGATATTAAATGAATTGTAATTTCTTGAAAAAAAAAAAAAAAAAAAAAAGAGATCGAGATTTTTTTAAACAATTAGATCAATTATAAGACATCAGTTAGGCCAGGGGAGGCGCGTGGCTGAGTGGTGAAGACTGGGATTTTCAACTTTGGAATCTTTGGGCGCCTCTGAGTCCACTCAGCTCTAATGGCTACCTGACATTAGTTGGGGAAAAGTAACGGCGGTTGGTTGTTGTGCTGGCTTCATGACACCCTCGTTAATCGTAGGCCACAAAAACAGATGAACTTTACAACATCTGCCCTATAGACCACAACGTCTGAAAGGGGAACTAGTTAGGCCAGGTTCACATCTAACTTTACATTCACTTTCACTTATCCTTTGATCTGCGGGACCGTTGGGCACTACACAAGATCTGTTAACCTTCTTTCTCCATTCTTATCTCTTATTTGTCTTTGATATAATTTCATTCGGATGTTCTTTCTGAAAATATTGAAGCCTGCCTCGGTGGACCATTTCGGGGGCCGATTTTGAGTTTGTGTTTTTACACAAACTGTCTTTTGTAACCTTGTCTTTTTCTGCCTCTCTCTTGTCCCTTTTGTTTCCTTCCTCTGTCCAACACTGAAATCAAGTCCCTGATAAGAATAGCATTCAGCCGTGCAGAGCCAGTTTCTTGTAAAGCTAATAGAGCTGAACACTAGTATTAGACTTTTTCTCGCTAGAAATGGAACAATGCAGTATTATAGCTTACGATGGTAAATCATTTAATCTCCAATGTAGGATGTATCCTTAGACAACAAGATGTTAGTATAACGTACTTTACGTCAAGATGTAAGCATAACGTACTTAAAGTTAAGATGTTAACATTACGTACTTAAAGTTAAGATGGAACAGACAAAAAATAGAGCAGTGAGATTTATAACAAATGAATATTCACATTTGACTAGAGTACACCTATAGTAAAATCATTGAATTTAGAAAGCCTTCAGGACAGAAGACTCAAAAGTAAAGTAGCAATTATACATAAAACACTGAACCATAATCTTCAAATACAAAAACAAAAATTTAATAAAATACTCTGAAAGACACAAAGATAAAGGCACATTCCTCGTCCCATATGCTAGGACAAATTTGTACAAATACTCCTTCTTCCCTAGTGCTATTAGAGCATGGAATGGGTTGCCTGAGCTAACCAGGAAAACCAGTGACTTGGCAGAATTTAAGTCATTGGTTAATATGCATGACTAAATGCATGACGCGTAGGACGTAATCATCTTCTTTTTTGAAGTAACGTCTGTATTATATAAGATAGAAGATAAGAAGATGTTAACATTACGTACTTAAAGTTAAGATATTAACATTACGTACTTAGAGTTAAGATGTTAACATTACGTACTTAAAGTTAAGATGTTAGCATTACGTACTTAAATAGATGCAATGGAAGGGTGAGGGAGGGAGAGAGAGATAGATTGCATTTCTTTAAAAAAAAAATTGGTCATCCATACAAGTTTCATTAATCAATTCTAACGGAAACACACACACACACAAGTGTGCTAGATACAGAGCGAGTTTTGAATTGGACCCGTTGAGAATATACATTAGATATTTGAACATTAAACATAATAAGACAACTCTTTTTTTTATCTTTAAACAAGGGACGATAAATACAATTGATGACGTCAATAATCTATTTATCAGTTGAAACTAAGGAGCTTTGTTGATGAACAATATGAATACAAAGCAACAAAACACTAAGTTGTGTAGCTGTTCAGTCAAATAGTCATCTACTGCCATAGAGATGGGGAAGTAAAACAAAAAGTAATAAAGTTACTCTTTCAGACCTTGCGGCAGATGATGTGAAGGTCATCCGTTTCTTTGGCCAACGGTTAATGAGCAGGGTGTCATGTGGCCAGCACAACCACCAACCGCCTTTACTTTTTCCCAACTAATGTCAGGAACATATCAGAGTTTGGTGAACTCAGGGTCGCCCTAAAAATCCCGAAATTCAAAATCCCAGTCTTCACAGAGATTCAAACCCAGGACCCCCAGGTTCTCAATAGTTCAATGGAAACATTTGGAAACGTCCTAGTGATGACCTAACAATAAATAAATACATAAATAAAAATGTCTATGTAGAAAAAGAAAGAGACGTCATCAAATTGCGATAATACAGCAGGTGCAGAGATTAATCTATTTACAACTTTGATTATGATGACCTCATAATTATGATTTTGTAGGTGATGACCTTATTATTGAAATTTTGATAAAGTTTTAAACTGTTAAACTGTGTTGGCGTGACAGATCTATTTACACCAGCGTTTCTCAAACTTTAATTACATACGGATAAAAGAAATACTTTCCAGTGCCCCGTTAACCATCGAACAGATCAGATGGGGAGGGGGATCGCTGAAATCAAAAAGTCAAGGTCACCTTTGGATTGACTACAATTGATTAGTTTCTAGCAAGTACAAAGAAGTACAAAGTACAGTGATTACCATTCTAGGCTGAACATTTATTCTACTTAGTACTGTTGGGTAACATGTAACATCTCACTTCAAAGTTATCGACTCACAGCACGTATCTCAGTATGACCTTGAGTAGACTCATACCGTTACAGAAGTAAAGGTGTTCTTTCAGGATGCAATCAAATGACCTTGAAACATATAATTAGCGCATATTTATTGTATTTTGAAATGTATCGACATTTGTGTTTCCATTTTTTTAAAGTATTTACTCTGTCTTTATTTTTATTTACTGTTTCGAAGTACTTATACACTGAAATGATGTTTGTTTTCTAACAATCATGTGATAAGATATTGTTATCAGTATGACACATGAACAGCATCCTGTGTTACGTAGATTCTATGATTTCATTAGACACATAGGTCTATGAGTGTAGGTCATCATTGACATATTATTCTTTGGATGTATGTCTCGGTCTGCTGATTTTAATCAGTTAAAAATGTTTAGTTTAAAAAAAGTTCGTTGAAAAATAAATCAAGCCTCTTGATTAAAATTAATTTAAAAAACACTAAAATTGCGAAATTTGACAGCACAAATACATTTGAAAGTTAAATCAATGAGTACAAAGTAAGCTGAAAACCTACAAAGTCTAAATCTGTTGAAAAAATGTTCTAATTTGTATTTCTTCATTGCGATGGCGAAACCTCTTTACGCCAATGAGTTTCGCGTGCAGGTCCACAAAGGCAGAAGTAGGCAACGTGCCTGGAGTGAAAGCACTTGCACATCTTTACTCAGTTACAGCGAATCAGAAGATTCACTTCGAATTGGTTCATCCGTGGCGTTGGGTGCTATGGCCAGCAGACCTCTACCTGAAATTCCACTAGAAAGATCCTCACCGAAGGAGTATCAAAACGACATCAGAAGAGCTTCGGTCCATCGGCAAGAGCCATTAAAAATCAAAGAAAAGAAAAAGTCTGCAGCGGGATCCAGGCGTAGAACTTTGATTCTCATCAGCATTGCATCCATTGTTTTTAGCGTGTTTTGTCTTGGGCTCTTGGTTGCGACCTTCATCAGACATGGGATTTTACCATGGGATAAGGTACTGCTTCAGTCTAGCAGCAAGGACTCGTGCCTGTCTTGCATTAAGCTGCTGCAATCTATTATTCAAAGTCCGAATCAAATGAAAGCTCAATGTAGCTCTAACATGTCGCCAACGCAAGTAAGTAAACTATGTAAACATTTTGATTTTGTTGTAAATTTAAATGATAAGTGAAAGCTCAGTTAAAAACATTCACTTGAATTTTTAAACATTACTTTCAGTTTCTCATTATATAGCAATCTCAATATCTAATTCGCTTGGCGTATATCGCAACATTGACACAAACACACACACACATAGATTTTTGTTCAGATTGAAATCTTATCCATTTGAAACAGGATTGGGGAATATAAAAGAATCAGGAGAATAGATTTAAGTCACAGTAAACTTGTTCTTACAAAACGTCTATCAACTGTCTGTCCAGTACTATTTCTGTACACGTTATTTCTCGCACACTCATTCTCGGATCATGTTGACAATTTTACCCAAGTATTATTTGTACCTAAAGAAACATTAATCCAAAAAAAAAATGTTTACCAATTAGCTAATTCATTATTAGTAATAAATTATTTTGTTTTGAAATAAATGCTTATTATCAAAAGATGTAGCTATATTTTTATAGTTATTTCCATATAACGTTTTGTATTTGTTATTTTCTCCCAATTTACATTATCGGATAAAGTTGAAATTTTGTATAATTATTCATAGTCGAAAATAATCATGAATCAATAAAACAATTAACCAAATAGTTAATCAGTTAGTGGTGATTAATTAGTGTTGTGTTATATTGAAAAAGGAAGTCTATTGATATAGTATTGAGATATATGGCAGTGATTTTTGAGATCCTTTCCCTTGGATAAGCTTTGTTTTTTAAAAGATTTTTAAAATCTTTCTTCTTTAATTGTTGCAGTAGTCTTGCAATAAAAAACACTCCAACTCGTCAAACAAATGTAAGTAAGTTCTACCAGACAAAAAAGCAGATGTTACATACTTGTAAAAACACTTTGGTTACTAAACCGAGGAATATTGTGACTAGAGTTTCATCTTTGTCATAAAACTCGAGCTAAGTTGCTTTTGCTGAGTGCCTTCTATGGACACTTTCTCCTAAATGAGATTGGAAACGAGCGCTCCGATCTGCCTGTGGGTCGAGATGATCCCTTGAGGAAAAAATGACGACTTGTCAGGGGTCACCATTGTCAATTGGCAACTTTATGTAAACATCTAATTGTCATTCGAGACTGTTGCACAGTTGCAGATATTTGAACGAAAAAATGTTCATTGTCTCAGTCTATCATTCAAAGTTTACAAGAGCTCTAGAAATTACAAGTTTCTCTTTTGCTAATCTCTTGAAGTGACTACCACAGCACGTGATGTATTGGACAAACTCAGTAAATCTTCAGTACATTTCTGGAAAAGTATGATATCTCTCGGAAAAAACATTAATGCAATCTGTACAAATCGTGTTCCTAGTATTCTAGATATACGTATTCTACTGCTACTATAATTGAGTGATTATAATAATAAGGCTTTTCTTTGAGTCCGAAGGTTAATGAGGAGTACAGTATTTCACGTGGATACACAGTCCCAGCTCCGACCTACATATTTCGCCACATCCGGCACATAAATAACCGTTCTTCTGCGGTGGTCGATCCATATCTATGTTAATCTATATATATAATTCTCTTCTTCCCTCAACAGTTTTAACGAGAAGAAGAAGTAAAGGAAAGATAACTCTCTTATTTCTGCGGATAGTCCACGAGAAAATAAGAGAAAGGGGGGGTGTAGAACACATAGTCACAAAATAGCAGTGACGGACTGTTGTAACCAAGAAATTTCACTCTTTTGTTTTTATTTCTACCTCACGTTAAAAAAAGGGTTGAAAGAGGGGGGGGGGAGTAATATACTCTGTAGTATATATTGAATGACACCCCAGAAAGACAATTTTCCTCTATATATTTCTGGAGATTTGTATGAGTTTTCAAAAGATTTTAATAATTTCCGGATATTTCCACGACTTTTTCGTATATTATTGCAATTTCAGGAGATTTCCAGGACCTGCTAAATCGACAGGAGGCCGCGGGAAATCTGTTATATGTTATAAAATGTTTTAATTTAATGATTTATACACATAAAATTAGCGGGGTCCTATAAAAGTGCGGGGCCCACTGCGGTCGCATAGGTTGCATTGGCCTAAAGTCGGCCCTGCATAATAGCGGCGCATGCTACGCCGCCGGTCGACTAGTTTGTTATAAAAATCAAAGTTGAAGATGTTCTGGAAGAGACAACTCAGAAGTTATACATTAAACTCATTCATTATGACAATTTTTTCCTATTCAATACCATTTAGACAATTGTGGATGAAGTGTTTGCAGTCAGTCTAAGATTGATTTCACGTTTATTCTTCATTTCTAAAAACAAATGTTCACAAACAAATCTGTCTCCCAGCCTGTAAGTTATGAAGTGGAGCAAGAAAACAAAACAACTTTTAGCTCGTACAAATATAACAATTCCTGTTTAAAAAAACAAACAATACATCCTTTTTGGAACTTATTGTTTTTGACTTAAAAATTCATGAATGTTACCTTAAAAAACAAAGAAACATTTTTTACCTTCTATACATTCGCTAACCAGGATTCTTTCTCGGGGGGGGGGGTTCAAAAATGTTATAACATGGCGTAGTGTAACGATAGCTGAGTTGATTATTCAATGAAATCAGCTGCAAGTTTGTTGATTGATTATCAAAGCGTTACGAGTCGGTCTTGTCAAACTGTAAAATGCACTGTATGTTTTCATGAACAGTTGACACTAGTTTTCGTAGCTTACTTGACCAGCTAACAGAGCACAGCTGTTAAATTCCCACTTCTCCGGCTTCATGTAAGCTTGTCCTTCGAGCCCCACAGTCCAATGAAAATGTTTGATACGAGATGAACAAAAGTCTTTGTAGGAGACCAAAAACCTTGTGTTTTGAGACCAAACATTTGATGCTTTGATAGTTGAGTCGAATGAGCTAGAATGTATTCAATGGAGAAACTTTAGTGTTCCTTTTGTTTCAGGCATCAAGTTCAACTGTCAACTATGCACGTAAGTTACAAACAAAAGTACTGGTAATAAATATTATAACATTTCAGAGTCATTCACTAAAAATAAACGTTTCAATTTGACATTTCTATTTCTCTATCTACTGATTGAACTTAATCACAAGAAATCATTTGTTGTTTTTTTTTAGTTTGTTTTTTTGGTCTTTTTCGCTTTAAATTAAATTTTTAAAAGCAAAAAAAACAACACATTTACGCCGACAGATTGCTTGTGTCTTCCGGTGGAGGTTGAGAAGTTAGATCTTTCTTGGTGGAAAGTCCACGTTGGACAAGAGAATTTCACTGCTCCACTTGGCGGATGGTATTTTATAGTTTTAGAATCTCAAGTGAGTTTTAATTTATTAAAGCTGATGAAATAACTCTATCTAACTGCTATGTATACAATCATTTGACAATGTCAGTTTTTTTAAAAAAAGGTGGTTAAGAATATTTTCTAAGACCATTTGGAATGCTCAATGTTGTAACTTTAAACTCAAACCTTTGATAAAACAACTTTTACAGAATTAAAGTAACACCATTAGATCAATCAATAAAGACTGAACAGTAATGTAGAGTTCATTTAGAACTACATCAACCCTAACGTATATATACAAAACCTTGACCTACGAAAATACTCAGACAAACAGATACAAACAGAGGCTACACTACCCATTATTTATGTCGCAGTTATTTTAAGCTTGTCATCAAATTCCATGTGAGATATAGAAGCTACTTAATTTAGATTTGTAAGAATTTTTTCAACACTCACCCATTCCATATTAAATTTTCTCATATTTTTACGTACCAATTTGTCACCCTCTCTCATTTCAACAATGGCGAAGATCAATGGTCTCCTTCAGTCCCAAAGCGACTATGGATCATCTTATGGAAATGAGATGAATGCCTGGGCATTAGCTGTGGTCGGAACGATGTCGCCCACACATCAGTTCCTTCCCTCTCCACGCAGCTGATGTATCCAAAGGAACGGCAGCGCCGATACAGTTTGGGGTCAGCGGCGTCTCAGGTTCTGCTAGGTTGTAGCACTGGGTGCTGCACTGCTAGGTTGTAGCACTGGGTGCTGCAAACTGCCTTAGGGTCGCCAGCTCCTGATTTTCCCTCAGGGTTGACTCCCGAAGCTATTTCCATGATTGGGTATAGCTGCAGCAACAGGTTTGAATTCAGAGTTTTCATTCTCCTTGGTGGGTAGCAAGCCATGGCTAACGAGCCCCTCCTGCCCGAACCTTACTGGTTAAGGTGCCAGTTGCTCGCCTTTGCCCCTTCTCCTGTTAGTGAGAACAGTTCCGCCGGACTCAATATCTGAGCCACACGTGAAGGCCAGGAGTTGGACTGGTTGTCAGAAGCTTTTTGAGACGCACGCCATTAGGAAGCATTTTATAGGCTGTGGAGTGCTTACACCCATTACCACTTCCGGCAATGACAACCTTGCGAAGATAATTTTAAGAAACTATAAGGAGACTAAGATAAAAGAAATATATCTCGCTACTTGTGTTGTATAAACGTTCACCCCTTCATCTATGTCTTAGTCTGTTGGACCGTTGGACTATTAGAATGTGTAGGACTAGTTGGAAGATAAACGTACATAGGAATGGGTAATGTCTATAGCTCCGCTCTGCTAGTCTTGCAATTAATCCTTTATCAAAAGTATTACATAGTTCGTTGTCAGGATAAACTTTCAATGCACAATATGTTTGTGTTATCTGTTGGACATGGATCATCTCAGAGGATTGGCTGAAAAAGAGCAAAAAACTGCATTTATTAATGACTTCAGCGATGGTATGTGTATATCCTTTAACCTGGTTAGGTGTGGCGTGATACGTTTTGAATACGTTAAAAAACCTAAAGATACATTTGACGATTCGAGCAACTTAACTCTCTGCTATGCTTTATACATATCCCGGAATAAATCCTAAATACATGAAATACCACCAAAAAAACAACAACTAAAAGAGGACATTGCTTCTAAGTATAAACAAAGCAAAGAGTAACTAAACACCAAATTGCCTGGCTAGGACTTCACTGCAATAAAATACTAAACACCAAATTGTCTGGCTAGGACTTCACTGCAATAAAATACTAAACACCAAATTGTCTGGCTAGGACTTCACTGCAATAAACTAATGGACTATCCCAATTGTACTTTTCACTTTACGTGTCCAAATGGAGTGGACACTGTCAACATTTATTTTTGCATCACCATACGATCCGACCCACAAATGACATGACATGTGACGGGTATCCAATCATACTTATCTCTAGAATGCCTAGAACTGTTTTAGGCAATGAAGGATTTCACACTTTGCCAATTGATATACTACCATTTTATATAAATACTTAGTAAACTCAGTTTTTACAGAGCATATTTCAACTCACTCTGTCTGTCTGTCTGGTAAAAAGTTTTGTACACGTTTATTCTTTCACACCTAATATCGGATCAAGCTGAAATTTGGCACAACTATTTATTTTACCTGACAGCACAAGAATCAATAAAAAGTTTAACTAAGTAGTTTATTGACTACGAATAATTAATTATTTTGTTTGGTATTTCAAACAAGGGAATGAAATAGTACATGACTGATAAGGTGGTATTAGTTGAATTAGACCCCTTTATACATTATAAAAGAGAAAAGTGAAAAAAAAAAACAACTATAAACCTTTGATTTTCATAAGCACTTCCCTAGCATAGTGGTTACCGTGTTGGCTTAAGAAGACTGAGAAAGCTTTAGCCAACATGTTTGAATTCAGGTCATTCACCTCTTTTTTATAAATACATTTAAAAAGCGAAGCGATCACCCAGATACCCCTTTCTTTCTCCCCTATCCCTTTCCAGACAAGAGGTAGGATTATAGCGTATTGCGAAAGCTAAGAGCATGAAATTGCACTAAATAGGTACAAATATTTTTAATGGCACATATTTATTATTGTCAGTCTATATTTATTAAATTCCATGAGAGTAGCCAAAAGAACTTTTGTGGTTAACCTCCCTCCTAAATAAAGCACAAATATAGCTACCAATTTCTACTAGTCGCTGGGCATCATAATGAAGTGCAGTGAATGCAGTGACGTAGCTAGAAATTAGCCATCATTTAGGGGCCCGGGGGCTTGACCTCTTTGGGGGCCCCTACGTAATATTTAATGTAAAAAAACATTCATTTGGGGGCACCCTCAAGTAGGGACCTGGTGGGATATTCAAATTCTCCCCTCCCGTTTCCCCAACGGAGCTACGCCTCTGAGTGAATGACAGCTTTGACCTTTTACGTACAATTTGTTTTATAGAAGAGTAGCAGTATGATGGACTCAATATAGACTCTTAAGGATAAGCATTTTTAATTTCAAATACCGGAAATAATGCTTTGCGTTGGGGCTCACATAGCTCCCCCAGAACCATAATTGGCAAGGGCGGGCATTTTACTGTTTTTCCATTAACTCCAGGAATAACTTTTCTAGGATACAAATAAACTTCCGAAAGAATGAAGAGTCAGAATGTAATGAAGTATGTATACATATATATATATATACATACATAAATTACCACCCAAACCTCCACGAAAGAAAAATCCTGGATACGCCAATGTCTTACCCACTATTGATTTGTTTAGTCCATCATTAAATTCATTGACAGACTAGTGACCACAAGTCAGATACTATAGACGCAGGCTTAATGACACTCTCCTGAGGTCACGCCTTACAAGGGAACTGAGTTTTTTTAATTGGTAGTAAATCTTAATTGGGAGGGGGGGGCTGGACTTCAAGCCACACCTCTATACGGGTAAGCGGACAATGAGTTTTCTTATTTTGAGAAAAAACTCAGTCACGTGGCCGGACTACAAGCCACAACTCGCGGCGGACGAATTTTAGTAAAGAAATCACACAATTTGTATACGAATGTATTACTTACTAGTCGACCGGTGGCGTAGCATACGCCGCTATTTTGGAGGGCAGGCCTTAGGCCACTGCAACCTATGCGACCGCACTGGGCCCCGCACTTTTATAGGACACGCACTTTCATTGGTCCCGCGCTAATTCAAGGCAGGGGCGGACTGGGTATCAAAATCGGCCTGGGCATTACCATATATTCTGGCCCACAAATGGCATGTCATATATTTTCGGTGGGGGGAATTTTTACCCCACTCCGCAATTTATGTATATATATGTGTTTGTGTATTTGTAATTAATCTTCATTACATTCTGATCTTTCATTCTTTCAAACGTTTTTTCTACCCTAGAATACTCTCTTCCTATAATTAGTGGAAAGACAGTACACACCGCCAAAGGGCGGCTAGGGAGTCCGAAGGAGCGCTATGAGCTCCCCCCAGTGGTGTCGGGGCGAAGCCCCGTAACCAAGCATTATTTCTGTTCTTTTAAGCTTTAAAAATGCATATTCTGAGGTATCTACAGTGCAATTAGCCTGCAACTCTTCCGCTAAAAAAAATATTAAAAACCAAATCTGCTATTCAATGGAGTCCAGCGACTGGTAGAAAATGGTAAATTGCTTTAGTTTTGGATTTGAGGGGGAAGGGAAACCACAAAACCCCTTTTGGCTACGCTCATGAAATTTGGAAACTGTAGTTTGCTTACGTTGGCTGCACTGGGGCAGTAAATAAAGTTTCCCTTTCAGACAATCAGGCCTGAGGCAAGTGATGGTTTGAAGACCCTCCCCTGCCGGCTACGCCCATGTGTTATATTATAGGTGTAAGCCTAATTCTCTACAAAATATATAAAGTTTGATAACGCATCGAAAACTGGATGTATGCATTCGTAGGATAACATAATGTATTCTATTTATACATGTATGTAGTCTGAAAACTATAAACAATACAATAGCAGCCTAATGAGTTTGAAGCTTTTTGGTATTACTTATAGATTACAGACGTTTCTTCAAAAAATAAGATTGTTACGTCTTACGCATTTCATGTGTCAATCTAGTCATGCATGTTGATCTGTGACTTAAAATATTCTAAATCATTGTTTTTTTCTGGCTGACTCAGGCAACCCATTCCATTAAAAGATAAGAGAAAGCAGAACACTTACTTAATGTGATAAGCTCTTGCTTCCTCCTAGTACATTCTCAAAAACGCGATTTGTATATGACTATACCATGACCCATTATTTAAAATATTAATTAAATCTCCTTTCATTAAATATCGGATGTGACAGCGCTATATAAATTATTGTAATTATTGTAATAATTTTCATCAATAATGACTTCATACTAAACATAAGTTTGCCATTAATTATAATAGTATACACATTAATTTAGATCTAGATTTATTTTTTAATTAATTTTTTTTTTGTAAGCCTTAAGTCACAATAAGTGTAGTATTTTTAGTTCTATGTTATTAAAAATAAACAAAATGAAACTTACTTTTTTCTTTTCAAATCGCAGAAAGTATAGCTTTATACCCATATTGAGCTGTGAATAAGTTGGGTTGTTTTCAATTTCGCGGCTGTGTGTATGTGTTAAAGTTAATTTCTATTAAGTATTGTTAAAGAGCTAATTTTCGCGCCTATCTTTTTTTGCTGCGTTAAACAATGTTTTCTAACATAACCTCTCTCATCCCTCTTTTTGATTCAATTTCATTGGAACCATTAAAAGACGGGGGAGGGAAGGAGCAAAAAAAATGGGAGTGCCATCAAAGGCCCATGCCGACCAGCAAAATGATTAGGCCAAACACAACCTCGAAGACATCAAAGGTGTCCATGCCGCTCGTGCATAGCAGAAAGTACGGTCTCACGTTTTGCAAATGATAATACGTACAGTGTATAGTGTATTTTTCTTGATATTCTTGTTGAATTTCAAACAAAATTAATTGTAATAAGAAAAAAAACAAGAAGAAAACGTGTTCGGGCCTTTGTGTCTTGCGGCTGTCACTTTTTTTTAAAAGTTGTTTGCATTGAATTTTTTTTTCTTTGGTCGCGACCAGATCGGCCCATTTGGTACCGGCCCACC
This sequence comes from Biomphalaria sudanica, assembly GCA_036873155.1. Classification (NCBI taxonomy): domain Eukaryota; kingdom Metazoa; phylum Mollusca; class Gastropoda; family Planorbidae; genus Biomphalaria; species Biomphalaria sudanica. Next base: position 2,380,150 of record JAZGLO010006566.1, on the reverse strand, counting down.
GGGCATTTGCCCGTTTGCCCATATAGCCAGTCTGAACCTGATTCAAGGTGTATAAATTATTAAATTGAACATTTTATAACTTAAAACAGATTTCCCGCGCCCTCCTGTCGATTTACCAGGAGCTTCTAGAAATCTCCCGAAATTGCAAAAGATACGAAATCCTTAAAATATTCGGAATATTAAGACAAAAATTGTCATTTTGGGGTGTCATTCAATATGGAAAACACCAATCCTACGCGCGATAAATAAAAACGGCATTATGCATTAGCCGTAATTGTGTAATCTGGTGAAAGAAGCTTTTCGCGCCTCAAACTAATGAAGAATTACTTGAGGTCAACAGTTCTCAAAGATAGATTGAAACATTTTGTAATTCTTTCTATTTATCGTGATTATGTAGGAAACAGAATTATTATGATACTTTATGATATTACATACACGCAAGGCTCGTAAAGTAATTCTGTACGTAGTAAAGAAAGAATAAAATAAATTAGACGAATTAATTTTCTAATACCAACTCTTAAATTTCACTTATTATCCGCTTCTCTACCCAAACTTGGCCCCGGCGAAATCCGTTTCGCATAGGGCACCACAATGGTTAAGTCCGGCCCTACTATTTAGTGATGGTGAATATACATATTGGATTACTTGTTCTCTTTCCATGACTTCTTGGTCACAATGGTTAAATCCGGCGCTGATATTTAGTCTTTGTAAAATGTTTCGGATGTTCCTTCAGAGTTGACGCTAGTTTACTTCCTAGTCCAAACCTCCCGCAGGACGAAGGGGGATGGGAGTGGGCAGGGTTTGACAGTCCAGCGTGCAGCCATCCTTAGCGACTTGTTCTCCCCCCCCCCTCTTGTTTTTTCGTGGGGTTACTATCCGCAGAAATAAAAGAGTGATCTTTCCTTTACTTCTTGCTCGTCCAAACTATGGAGGGAAGAAGAGAATTATACATATAGATTTAAAAATACACAGTACATTTCACTATGTTTACACGAGTAATTAGCTGCGATTTAACAAACTACACCCATGTGTTTAAGTATTAAATAATTAATACTCATTATTTCTATGCATCAAAACTTAATAAAACATGATTACAAACTCACAGGCGGTCCCCGTCGGAGTCGGATCCCTGTCGGTTCAGCCTATTCCCAAGGAATATTCAAGACGTGATTTAATTTTGATGGTCAAAAGTAATAATGTTTCAAAGATTTATTTGCCGTTGTAAAAAATTTTTTTCTCTTCTGTTTTACATTACATGTTTCGGATGTTCCTTCTAAGTTAAAAATAATTCACTTCTCGCTGGACGACGGAGAATGGCACTGAGCAGGGTAAGAGCCCTGCCTGGTGGTGCATAGTTAACTCAGGGGCGCCCCAGGGGGCTGTGACATCGCCATTGTGGTTCATTTTGTACACCAATGATTTTCAATCCGATAGTACTTTTTGCTCATTCACAAAATTCGCTGATAAAGCGGCTCTTCTTGCACTGCTCTCAGAGAGCTCAGACGTAAATGAGTATTTCAAAGAAGTAGAACACATTGAAAATACTATAAAGATAATTTTTTATTATTAAATGTAAAAAAAAACACAAAGAAATGATAATCGATTTTCGTAGGGAAAAGAAGGAAAACGATATTGTTTCTGTAGCTGGAGAAACTATTGAAATTGTGCAAACCTTTAAATACCTTGGTACTATCCTAGACAATGAACTAAATGTTACTGCAAATACTGATTATATCAGCAAAAAAGGGCAGCAAAGATTACGATTACTAAGAAAACTGTCATCGTTTAATGTTAGCGAAAAGGCCTTGGCTATATTTTATCACGCTCATATCTGCAATAGTTTAAGTTTCAATATCGCTGCCTGGTATGGCAATCTGAGCATTAAAAATAAAAATAAATTTTATAGAATCCTAAATGCTGCTCTTAAAATCATTGGCAAAAAACAAACCCCATTTGGGCAGTTGTTTGAGACAAACATTTATAAAAAAGCTTACAAGATCCTCGAAATAAAGAATCACCCTTTGTGTCAGGATTTTGTTACCATCACAAAAGAGATACAAGACAGCGATAGCAAAGACAAACAGACACAAACACTCTTTTGTTCCCCTGGCAATCAAATCATTAAATAAGAACACTCTGGTATAAACTTTGTCACATGTAAATTATGAGTGAGTCTGGTGTGAATATACACTTTGGTTTCTTATAGTTATAATGTTTTTTGTTTGGTGTAATGCACAAATTGTAGGACAAATGTACATCCTGACAATAAAGATTATTATTATTATTATATTACATTTACGTAATTGTTTTAGAATTGGTGTATTTCTATGAAAAATCGCTTGCATAGTTAATTTTATAAACTAAACGGTTTGCTTTTAGCAAACCAATAGTAGCCGTTGCACCTAAGCTTTTCAAGCCGCATTGCATAGTGAAATAATATTTTTCATCTCTTCTAGTTTTCGAGATCAGAGTGTAACAGACAGACGGACGGACATTTTGCACAAACCTAATAGCGGCTTTTCCCCTTACGGTGGCCGCTAATACATCAATTATCTTTCCATTAAACAAAACAAGTTCATCAATAGTAATTCATTTGAAATACTTAAGCTAATAGTTTAACTAAACTAATCTTCATGATCTGTTCCACTTGTCCAGTTCCTTCCCTTGACGTCAGATTACAATATACTGTTTATTGTTTGTAAATATAAAGCTTAAGACATGACTGTCACGTGTTTATTATGTTCATTTGATTTGCAGATCTTGATGCTATAAAACTTGTGACATATGTGGGTTCGGAGGTTCAAACACTTTAATAATCAATGAAGTAACAAAGTGCTGATATGTTTTCTTGAGTTTTAATTATTTAAAACTTGAACTTGAAACAATAAATGTATGTACAAAGATATATAAAACAGATACAGGATTCAGTGAAAATAATCAATAAAATGAGTAAATATTTACTTTAAACTAGCGACTTCTAAGTCTAACTTTCTAGCTCTCTCTCTCGTCTCAAGGTAACACTCCACCTTTTATATCTTTCTTTAGAATAAAGAACCGTGACATCTCAATACCCATCCTTGACTCCTTGACCCGTTTACATTTAATTTTTCTTTTAATTGTTTTTGTAATTTAACTTACGTTAATTATGTTTCCCTGCTGTAGTCTTGAACTAAGTTTTAATCGGCGTCTTTCTGGTATTAAAGCGTGAGTGCGCTGACCTGATTTGAGATAGGTACAATGTCCTCATTTTGTAAACAATGAGGTGTCACTAGGGACGTGACAATGACCTCCGATGCTTCTCAATTATTGATAAGACACTGTTTCTTGCAAAATATAATTATAAGATAAACAGTCCAGTCAATGTAATTAAGAAATAACAGTAGTAACTTCATGGACACGATGGACATAGTTGAACAAACATACTGGATTGCTGAGACATGCTTTGTCTGAAAACGTTGCAATACCAGGAGTGCTTCTGACAGAGACAATCATGAGCTCAAACTGTCAGCCTTGACATTGGGTCAGCCCAAACATAGTCAACGTTAGCTGGGTATGATTCTTGCTAGACGTCAATGTCTGACTTTCCGTGTTGGATGAGTGCTACACATGAGTAGGTTGTAGCCAAGTCAATTTTGAAGCCTGGTGTAATAGCTACGCTAATAGCTCGCATTAGCATTAGCGAGTAGATATGTAGATCAACTATACCAACACTAAATTCCTATGTGACATAGTTTCCTACTTAGGAACCGAACTGAATGTAGTGCAGTATGTTTCCCAGACACTCTAGAGACTGGAACAGCCGTGTCCGAAGCATTCGCTGTAAATAGAAAGGTTTAATCGGATCAGGCATATTAAACATGGGGTGAGGAGTCAAGCATGTTTGCACACGCTCCAGTGCAACTTCCACCTCTACAATCTTAAACACACCCCGGCTCTTGACATGATGACCAAATAGGCCTACTACAAGAGGTCTCACTTAACATGAAGATAGTATTACGCTAAATACGCCTAATAAAAATACACTTACGCTACTTGTGCCTCGATTGTCAGTCACACTTCAGAATCGGCCCTTGCCCCCATTTTACTTTATTTTACTTAATGTGACCTGCCTTTTTTAATAGGATGACCTGCAGATGTCAGGAGAATGCGTTTCTAAAGTGAAGAATGCAAAAAAAAAAGGTTTGCCCCAAACCCCATATATATATATTAGGGGTGCACCGGATAGTCGCTCCGGCCCGGCTTCTGCCGAGTATCCGGCATTTTTTACTATCCGGTGTTATTCGGCTCCGGTCGGTTATCACTACCGGACAGTAAACCGTATAGTAAAAAAACACCTATTTAATATGCATAAAGTAGACCTCGTTCCATTAATGCCTGTTGTAGAATGTATTAATGTTTATATTAAAACAAAATATTGTGCTTAAAAATAGAGCCATTATGAATATGCACCAAACATCATTTATTATAAAGACAAGGCGTGTTAATAACTTAATATAAATAGAAATGAAACTTTACATCATAAATGCGCTTTACATACAGAGCAGCAATGGCTGGCACTTTTTTCAATTTGTCTTGACCTTTGAGTAGGTTAGTTAACATGTTAAAATGCTACATTCGTTGATTACGTCATGCTGACCAGACGTCTGTCTAGCTGTGCGGGTATATCTCCAGAGGTAGAGATGAACAACTCCCACCCCCTTTTATTTGTTTAGTCCATCACATTGAGGGTTTTTTATGGGCAGGTGACCACAAGATAAATACGATGGACGTAGGTTTAATGTCAGCGTATTTTATTTTATTTCTTTGGTCCTTGACACCCAATTTATTGATAGACATTGACCATTTTTTAAGCCAGAATGAAAAAACACAACGTGCTAACAAAGGATATTACTCTGTCAATAAATATTACGGTTAAATAATTTTTCTAACTTGAATATTACTCATCCAGTTAAATGTCTTGATTTGATAACAATATTCTTAATAATTTGTGACAGTCAATTAACTCCTTGTTATTACTATTTTTTTTACTTAAGATGCGTACTTAGCCACTGTGTATCAGGCATATAATAAATTGAATAATAGTACCGCAGTTAGATCTAGCAAACAAAGAAACAATATGCTGGAGCGTAAAAACAACAACCCTTGACCTCTAACTAGTGGACGGGTATAATTTATTTACATGCTTGACTGACCGTGCCAATGTGTTATCTTTTTTTGACTGACACCCAACTCTATTGCGTGCGTATGCTCAAGGAAAAAAACAATGCTTGATGGTTAACACAAACAACTATACACACTACACTAGGACAACATGTGTAGGCTCACTGCGTATATCTGACCAGGCTGTTGGTCTGAAATTCATGAACACATACATACGACCACTATACAAGGCAGATTGCACTTTACTTATGAGATATTTACATTAGTAACTAGTTAAATATATACTAACATTATTTACATTGACCTTCCTACACACATCCTTTACAGTTGGTGGCATCGTACATACACACAGACACAATCATACTATACAGATTTTTAGAAATACTGTTAAGTTTGAATAAATCAATCAGTAACAGAGTTTAAAACAATAAGGTATATAAAAGGAAAAAAAAAACAACCAACCAATAAAGGTATGTTATTTAACAGTTTTGTAAAATATTCAGCAACACAAGCTATTAACAAGACACTTAGGTATCCGGATCCGGCCGAATATCAAATTTTACTATCCGGTCATATCCGGCCCAGGCCGGATATCAAAAAGTACTATCCGGTGCACCCCTAATATATATATATATATATATATATATATATATATATATATATATATATATATATATATATATATATATATATATATATATATATATATATATATATATATTGTTATGACATGATTAGGAATTAGTTATTTGTTTCGGGAATAAGGGTAAAGTTTTACTTAGCGACAAATGACGTGACAGATCTTTAAAAAACAAGAATACTCTTAGTGACGCTAGAAAGAGGATGCTTTGTGTAGAGCAGTAGAATATAGATACGGATTTAGGGACATAGCTGACATAGGACGATTCCCTTCTTAATTATTAAATGGATTTGTAAATAGCATCAGCGTCGACTACATATTTTGTTTGTTTCGGCTTTTCGCCGGTGTTACTGAAGTAGTTTTGAGTTCGGCATTACCTCCAGTCAGACGTAGATCTACACTAGATCCATCTACAAGCATCAACACCGCGCGGAAGCCTGAACAACGTGGCGACCCCCGACTCGGAGCTTACTGGCAGCAACATCAAGAAGAATAGAAGCCCTCTGTTAGGAGGAGGCAGAAGTTAACGTCATCGGCCTAGTCTGCAGCTAGACCCTGATTATACAGCCACGTCGGCGAAGGAAAGCCAGTGAGATCCTGGACTCGTAGAACTAGGAGGTAACGAAATATAGATCTAGATCTACAGTTGTGATTTGTAAGTGCCCATACTTGTGGCATCGTATTGAAGCTTCTATCGAGAAGGCTACAGTTTTGTGGAGGGAAGAAAACCGTCCTGTCGATTCCGTACTGAAGAGATATCGCCTGCCCGGCATAGTGAGAACGAACGTGAAGGTCACCGTCTGCAAGGCCAAGATCGACCGTTGGGGTCACGCCAAAGAACTTTTGACGTAGGAGACATCGTACTGCTTACGGCACTTAAGTACAGTAGTGCTTATTTGATCTACAGCTCGGCTGAATTCTGTGCTTCACGTTAGATAGCCAGATAGCCGGTAGTTTAGCACTGGACTTTGACTTTGTCGCTGTGTCAATAGTTGGACCGTTCCAGGTTCACTTTGGACAGACGACCACTTGGAACCACCGTACCTGCGTCGGAACCAGCAGCCGGAACCAGACTCTACGCCACCGACGAACCGGAGCCAGACGACAGATCACCGTGAACACCAGAACCAGACGCCGTACCACCGAAGAACCGGAGCCATTGCAGACCAGTACCGGAGGACCTTGGAGAGCCGAAACGTTCGTTGTTCTTGTCTCACCGCTAGGGAAGACATCGCCGTGAGCCTTGCCGCCGGGACAGACATTAGCGTAGGAAGAGTGGACCCGATACTGACTGTCGAGTTATCACCGCTTCTTAGACAGATAAGTCAAGTGTTATTTAACTACTTTCTCCTTAGAATAATTAGAGTCTGTAGGGAAGTGACCACTCGCTAGATTATCACTACCAGGTTAAATCGTGGTGGATTGGGGATATCCTTAAAATTAGGTGTAATCTAGCAAGAGGTCCATATATATGTTTAGCTGTTAATGCGTCCTGTATGTGAGTGTGAATCATTTAGTTAAGCATTTGTTAGTAACGTCATGTATTAATTGTTTGCAATACTCCCGTCTTAAGTCTTACTGTCAGACGAAAGTCTCATTCATTAGAACTAGATCTATAGTTTGGTGTTTATCGTATTTAAGTTTATTTTCATAGTTTATTTGTATGAGGTGTAAGTTATATACACTCCTGGCTGTGAAAGCAGGTAAGAAGTAACTAACTAAGATCTAGCGTAATCTAGACTAGATCTGGGGAACAATCGAGGTGAAGCCTGATTGCCCAGTTGTAATTTTGGTATTTGTAAATAGACAGGTTGGTCTATTTACCGGCCACTAGTGTTGAGTAACACGTTGTCGGTTGAGGGTGCGTGTGTCGCACAGCGTATTCAGTCGGGTCAAAGTGTAGCCTACACACTTGTACCAAGGATACTAAGTGTATCTTGAGAAAGGGTAGAAGTGGTTATTAGTCTAAGTTGGTAGTTAGACGCCAAGGGTTTTGTTTGTTGGTATAAGAGGTACCATAACGTAGGATAAAGTAACAATTAAGGAATATGGCAACTACTTTAGGTTACGACCTAGAAGAATTTAGAAAAAAGCTAATCCATGAAGCCAAGACAGAATTAGAACTGCGAGGCAAAGAACTAACTGCCTATGTGCAGCAGATGGTGGCGGCGGAAGCAGAGCGCTTGGAGAAGGAGAGAATTAGGGAAGCAGAGCGCTTGGAGAAGGAGAGAATTAGGGAAGCAGAGCGCTTGGAGAAGGAGAGAATTAGAGAAGCAGAACGCCTAGAGAGAGAGAAGGTTAGAGAAGCGGAAAAGGCCAGAGAAAAGGAAAAAGAAGAAGCAGATCGCAGAGAGCGGGAACGAGTCAGAGAAACTGAAAGAGCCAGAGAAAAAGAAAAAGAAGAGGCAGACCGTGTAGAACGGGAAAAAGTCAGAGAAGCGGAACGCATCGAGAGGGAGAAGAAAGAAGAGGCGGACAGAAAAGTGAGAATTCAAGTTGAGCAGATGAGGATAGAGGCTGGTGTAAGTGTGCCCATTGAAGGGAACAGCAACAATAGCGCCAATATAGAAAGCCATGGTAGCGCCGCATGGATGAAAAAGAAAATACAACCTTTTGCGGAAGACAAGGACGACATCGGCGACTATCTGAAACGCTTTGAAATTAAACTAGCAAAGTTTAATGTCCAAGAGAGGGAGTGGTCCGAAATCTTGTTGGACTTCGTACATGGGAAAGCCCTCACGATTTGCCAGAACCACGATCACTCGATGCAAAACAGCTATCAGGTGCTAAAGAAGGAACTGCTAAACGCATACGGGCACAACGCGGCAACATTCCGAAAGAAGTATTACGAAAACACTCCATCCAGCCAAGTTGATCCACAAACAACTATCAACTCAGAGAAGGACTTCTTCACTAAATGGCTCGGATTCGAAAATGTGGAGAACACCTACGAAGGGTTGAAGAACTTTATTCTAATTGACAATTTTATCAATAAATGCGACCCTCAGCTACAGTCTTTTATAAAAGAAAGAAACCCTAAGGTAATTGAAGACTTGGTAGAAATTATTAGGATCTTTAAGAATGCTTATCCAAACAACCCACTTTCAGTTAGAGACCACAAAAAGGTTATTGACCTGGTAAATTATGTAAAGGGAAATGATAGCAATGATAGGGAGTATTGTAGAAGGAATGATGTTAGTGATAGGGACACCTATGGTAGGAGAAATGGTAGGTCCAGGGAACGTGGGAACAATAGTCGGGATAGTTATGATGGCATAAAGGATAGATCCTGGGAAAATGAAAACAATGGCAGGGAAAGTTATGATAGGAGAATAGATAGACCTAAAGCAAGTGATAGAAACCTTAGGGAGGTTACATGTTTTAACTGTCAGGAAAAGGGACACATGGCATACCAGTGTAGGAAACATAGAGGGAATGGAGCTGGCAATAGGAATACACAGGATAATAGTGGCCCTAGTGATAGGAGAGGTAATCAAGGAAACCGTAGACAAGAGAGGGATAATCGGTCACCAGATAGGGTTAATTTTGTAAGGAGCATCCAAGACAGGGATCGTGATAGTAGGGATAGTGAACCAGATGAAGAAATTAACTACGTTGATTGTGGGGAAGAAAGATTTAAATTATATCCGGGCATGATAAATAATAAACAGATAAATGTGATCCGGGACACAGCTAGCAGTACACTCGCGATTAGAGGGGGATTAGTTAAGTCCAATGATTATTTAGGCTATACCAAATCAGTCAGATTGGCAGACGGCGCAGTTAAGAGGTTCGAAGCGTGCAAAGTGTTCCTTCGATCTCCATTGTACACAGGGTATTGTGAAGGGGTAGCCATGCCGAGGTTATCTAGAGATGTTTTACTTGGAAATGTAGCAGGTGTCAGAGACGCTTCTGACAAACAGGTTAGAAGTTGGACAAACAGGTATGGCAACATGAGGCGAAACAAACTTAGAAAGGACAGAATTTGTTTTAACTGCCATAAACATGGGCACATCGCTAAAGACTGTTGGAGTAGGGCAGAACCGTCTGAACAGAAGATTGCGAGTTCGGATAGGAGGCACAGGTCTGTATCCGACATTGATGATAGAAGCGATGACTGTGGTAGCGGTAAGCGCACGTCATACAGAGGAAGAAGGACACACGCGGGCTATAGTGGTGTAAGAAGAGATGTTAACTCCAGTTGGAGAGAACAAATGTATGGGTCGTGTAGATAGCCTGTGAAACATAACACTATACAACCGTAGTGTAAATAAGTTGGATTTTATTTAAATTGTTTATTCTTAATTAATTGATTTGGCTAGTAGTCATAATCAGATGGGTATTATGTTGTTGTAGTATTAGTTAGTATTAGATTGACTCATGTTAGTTATTTATTATGTATGAATATTAATATGTATGAATTGTATGTATGGACGTATGAATAGATAGGGCATTTATAAGGCGACGAGGTATTGATATCAAGGGAAAGTAAGTTTTATAAGTTATTCCTTGTTGTTGATCATGATCATACATCAGTAAAGAGTTAGGTCGCGCTGGGACAAGTAAGTGGAGAGAGGAAATAAAATACACTTGTAAATGCCCGAACGAACGTTAGGTGTATAGTGGGAGAATGATTATTGATAAATGTCAATTTGTCATATTAGGTAAAATGTCTGTCCTGACGTGTGAGGGAAAGTGGTGTAACCTCTGGAACGTGATGTGATAAAGTATAGCTAGACACCTATGTCTGCGGTCACCTATGGCACATCACATTGGACAGTATCACTTTGTGACATTTGAGGGAAATAGGTGTTCAGATCAACTTGAGTTTGGGACAATGATGAAGAAGTTGAAACCGAAATCAAGACTCAAGTTGTGTTGTCTTTTATGTTTCCCTACATTTTGGCCCTTGCACAATGTAAGACTAAGACAGTAGATAAAAAATTGACTGGCAATTTTTTTTAGCGGGAGGGGGAGGAGTTGTTATGACATGATTAGGAATTAGTATTTTGTTTCGGGAATAAGGGTAAAGTTTTACTTAGCGACAAATGACGTGACAGATCTTTAAAAAACAAGAATACTCTTAGTGACGCTAGAAAGAGGATGCTTTGTGTAGAGCAGTAGAATATAGATACGGATTTAGGGACATAGCTGACATAGGACGATTCCCTTCTTAATTATTAAATGGATTTGTAAACAGCATCAGCGTCGACTACATATTTTGTTTGTTTCGGCTTTTCGCCGGTGTTACTGAAGTAGTTTTGAGTTCGGCATTACCTCCAGTCAGACGTAGATCTACACTAGATCCATCTACAAGCATCAACACCGCGCGGAAGCCTGAACAATATATATATATATATATATATATATATATATATATATATTGTAATAACTTAAGTAATAACTCAACGAGGCACATATATATTTATCTACACGACATCACAGGTACACAAAACAACATCTTTCTTAGGCACAGTCTTTTCACTTCAGCTCTCAACTTGGGCGGAAATCGTTCTCTCATCTCTTCCTAATGTTGACATCCTTCTCAGTCTAGTTTATCACAGTGCGCACCTTCTAGCTGAGATGGCGGTGCGCATGGCAAAGTTACATATATATAATTCTCTATATGACTCAACCATTCCTGACACCACCAAGAACTCTTTTATTTCTGCAAGTCGGACTAGAGTTACTCCACGTAACTTTAACGGCGAAAAAAAAAAGGGGGGGGGGAAGTAGTATTTACCCGTCAATAAATAGCAGAGCTGGACCACCATTGTGGGGCCTATGAGAAACGAGTTGAGCAGGGCCCAGTTTGGGTAAGTGAATATTTAGAGTATTACAAAATAAATTCGTCTTTGCATTTCATTCATTCTTTACTAAGCACAGAATTTCTTTACGCTCAGTAACAAGAATTACCGAATCTATCTTTGACAATTGTTGACCTCAAGTAATTTCTCATTAGTTTGAGGCGCGAGAAGCTTCTTTCACGAGATTCCAAAATTACGGGTATTGCATAATGTCGTTTTTTTATCGCGCTTAGGGATGGCGTTTTCTATATTGAATGAAAACCAAAAATAACAAATGTGTCAATATTTCAGGAGATTTTTATGAGTTTTCAAAAGATTTAAATAATTTCCAGAGATATATTTGGCAATTTCAGGAAATTTTCAGGTGCCCTTGGTTATCAGGAGGCCGCGGAAAATCTGTTATAAGCTATAAGATGGCTGAATTTAATAATGTACACCTAGGATTAGCGTGTGGCCTATGAAAGTGCGGGGCCCATTACGGTCGGATAGGTTGCAGTGCCCAAAAGGCTGGCCCTGCAAAATAGCGACGTATACTACGCGTGGGTCGACTAGTATATATATATATATATATTCTGTGTGTGCGTTAATGTATTGAGTTAGGGTTTACTGGTCGTTAGGGTTAGGGTTAAGAAAAAAATCGCCCCCCCCCACTCCAAAGTTCTAGATCCGCTAGTGGTGTAAACATAGATCTCAATAATAGGTCTAAAGACTGCAATTTTAGATTCCAACCATTAACTATCTGTATTAAACCCTCGATGCCAGTAGCAGAAACGGTTCATGGCCTTTAAATTACAAGCTTGATGACCTTTTGATGGTCATGAACTTTACTTTTGAGCAATTTACATGCGTAACTAGTTAAATATTCATTTACATATTTTACATTGACATCCCACACACCTCACACACACAGACGTGTATATATATACTTTATATATGTATATACTTCTGGAATCTTATATATAACTATATAATATTTATATTATATATTTGCTTTCTCTTTTTCCAAGCTGATGTAGTACTTTTACAAGAAGGCGATGTCATCCCTACCAGCTCTGCTATAACCATACAGAACAACGATCATTACCATTTCCATATAATTTTACTGCTTGAATTTGACAAATGAACTTCAAACGTCCATGAAGACAGGTGATCACAGATAAACTTTGTACTTTACGATCCCTCTGATGTAATGAATTGACTTCTATTATAAACGGCCCTCAAGCTTCTAGATATCCATAGAATCACCTCGTACCAGGACCTTAAAAAAAGTCACGTGATAACATCAAAGGGCCTCCCATACACAATTGTACATTCCCAAACGTCCATTCACACGTACAGTCGATCATTAGCTTTTTCTAAAGGAAGCATTTCAGTTCAATCTTTCTTGCCTAAAGCATTTCATGATTTCAATTCAACTTTTCTTGCCTAAAGCATTTCATGATTTCAGTTCAACCTTTTTTGTCTAAAGCATTTCATGATTTCAGTTCAACCTTTCTTGTCTAGAGAGTTTCATGATTTCAGTATTCGATTCCCACACACTTTCCATGTCTAATACTTAAAAAAACTACACAATTTTGTATTTATTTTCTGATTGTAAATTCAGTTTATTAAAGAAATTTTCATTACCACCTTTATTTTTCATGCTACTTTATAAATAAAGATCATTCTCATTATTAACCCACAATATATTCCAAACATTTTTGTTTCAATTATTTTAAAATCCTTTGAAAACCTATAAATGATTTTTAAATTTGATTAAATATCTAGTAAATAATTAGTAAACAAAACTAATCACACAATATAAAGAAATATCGTTTCGTGTTGACAAATGATTTTTTTTATTAACATAAAGTATTTAAAAATAATTAAATTGAATTTTCGTAAGTATAAAATGTATAAAAGTAAAAACAAAATATTTTTGAACACAATGGTTAATAGAAATAGATTATGGTTTATAGAAATGGATCACTATTTCATTGCAATTATACTACTACTACTACTAATAATAATAATAATTCTAGTCTTCGAGTCGGAAGATCAGTAAGGAATGCAGTAGTTCCCGTGGCTGCGCAGTCCCAGCTGTGAACTACATATTTGACACATCCAGGGCAAGTATAACCATTGTCCGCAGGTGGTTGATTTAGATTTACTTTTGCCGTCAGCGTTTGTCCTCGGCAGCAGATCAGGCGTATTAAGTTTGAAAGGATTTGAAAGATGAAAGTATACAATTTGTTTGGAACTAGAAACATCTTTGAGACATTGAATAAGACACAGTGGAATATAAAAAGAGAAACGAAGAGCCCAGGGTCGTATAAAACATAGATCTAAATCTAAGACATTAACGCATTTTCCAATCTGGTTGATTAAATAAAAGAACTTGTATAAAAGTATATGGTATTTGTATTTACAATATAAAGTGTTTGACTTACAGAATGTGTGGAAAATAAATGCAAAAATAAAACAAAGCACATTCACAGACTAATGAATGGGAAGACATCTCCAGTCAAATAGAATACAGTTTGACCCACCCCATAATGCCCACATTTGTTAGTGTAACTTATCGAAAATGGTACTAAATACTGGAATACCAGTTAAATGCTTACCATGCAATAAAGGCTTCAAAAGTACAATCTATGCAATTAAACAAAACAAAATGTCTCTTATAAGTGATGAACAACATAAACCTACAATGTAGAGAGGAAATGAACAACATAAACCTACAGTGGAGAGAGGAAATGAACAACATAAACCTACAGTGGAGAGAGGAAATGAACAACATAAACCTACAATGTAGAGAGGAAATGAACAACATAAACCTACAGTGGAGAGAGGAAATGAACAACATAAACCTACAATGTAGAGAGGAAATGAACAACATAAACCTACAATGTAGAGAGGAAATGAACAACATAAACCTACAGTGGAGAGAGGAAATGAACAACATAAACCTACAGTGGAGAGAGGAAATGAACAACATAAACCTACAGTGGAGAGAGGAAATGAACAACATAAACCTACAGTGGAGAGAGGAAATAGGTAAAATTATCAAAAGTATTAAGTCATTTAAAAAAAAAAAATTAAATGTGAAAAAAAAAACATTTTTTTCGGTGTTTAAGTTCCTAAATACATTTTCAATGATAATTTAAACCAAGTTGAATCAGAAGTGTAATTCAATTTGAAAAAAAATCATTTCAAAGCTTTCTTTCTAAACAAGAGTTTTAAATATCAGTTTGATTCAACCTTCTTGTGTACAAAACCTACAGTACTCTTTTTGTTGATGTTTTATCATCACAAGAATTTGGATTTAAAATGTTAAATGTCAAAGTTTGTTTTCTATTAGAGTGAGTCTTCTGTACATGACAGTGATTCAATCAAATACAACAAGACGTGGCAGGAATATTGATTCTAAGGAATGGTAACAAAAATAACAATATACTTATACTATATCAACAATTTAAAAAAATAGAGTCAGAAAACCTAGGGTCCAGGTAAATAATACTCATTAGCACCTGGTCTAATGAACACAGCAAGGGTGTTTATATACATATTTACATAATATTTACATTTATCTGTTTCTTATAACGAGTCCTCTTTTTTTGTAGTATAGAAACACTAGTAAAAAGAGAAAGTTTGGTTACTACCAATCAACACATTGGTCAATAAATGGATTGCTAACAATTGGTTTATAAATGTCCTTAACCAGTGAGAAGCTATAGATATACATAAACTGTTAGTTAACATAGACCAAGACACAAGAGTTGTCTAAATACATGGTTCCGTCAGCGCCTATTTTATGTACACAAAATTAATTACATTTACGAAAGACAAAGAAAACATGCTACATTACAGCAGGCAAATATCGTAGTATAAGAGAAGCTGTAAACTAGCAACATGCACATGTATTAAAGATAAGTTTCTTTGATTATCAGCATGTTTTTAAAACGTGACATTGGTTGCTTGCTTCTAATGTATTTTATATATCAAATAAAGGCAAGCTATACATTAGCGCACTATTACTTACGTTTAAAGCAAAGGTCAAAAAGGTTCCAGCACATTGGTACACACCATATTGAAAAGTCAAGACCTGAACCACACATCATAGCACACATCTACTATATTGATTCAGGTGATAGTCGTATAAACCCACACGACAGTCATATCCGACATAAACTTGACTTATTGCCTATAAGGCATAGTCTACCACCACTATCATAACAGACCAGTGAAATCACAGATAGACATTATAAAGTTGTTGTTTTTTAATCTTAGAATTTAAAATTAAAAAAACAATTTCTATTATGCCATGCAGAGTCTTGTATTCTTTTGTTTAGACTGGACCAGTGTTACGAAATGTAATTAAAAAACAACTTGTTATCATATCGCAGTGGAATGTTTTATGTTGTCATTTCTGAAGAAAAAATGTTTCATTTAGAAATATAACTATTCCTTCCCTTGTACAAACCTTAGCCAACTCGTTAAGGGGTTCTAAAATAAATTGGAGATCATAGCTAAACAGATGAGTAACTATACATCTAGATTTTGTTCTTTTAGGGATCTTCTAGTCCTTCTTTTAGCAGGACAACTTCTAAGTAAGAAGAGATGTGATTGTACTTGATCAGTTCTTGGCCTGTGGTTTTGATGTATACGTCATCGCTTCTCAAAAGCTGGAAGATGCCCCCTGGAGGAAGAGAATATAATCATGTATCAAACAGGTATGAAACATTGAAACACAATTTTCTATGTTATTAATAGATGGTTGCTACTCAAAACAATATCGGACAAAACAGTTCAAGTTTTTTTTTTACAATTAAATGATTACACTGCAATGTGGTTTCTTGTATGCCTTGTCTAAAATGTTTTTGTTAACAGCCTGCTCTAGTTGATTGGACATTTTTAAGCCTAGATATATGTTTGAAATTATTCTGTAACAATATTCATAAGTCTACAAACTATGGGGCATATTATTGTTTAGTTGTTTTTATTGTACTGATATACTTCTCAGTCAAAACATTGTTTGTATTAATATTTCATTTAAAACTTTTCCTAAAACAGGTTTCTAAAGTATAACAAATGATTCCTAAAATAAAAGTTATAATGACACCAAACAATGCTATATTAGGAGATGAGCTTTTGGCATGCTTCAATGAAGAAGCCAAGCAACACAAGTACTTACTGACGTAACTGATTCCTGAATGATTGCTACAATCATCGCAACATTTCTGTTCACCTCGCAAGAGTTCTATTTTTTCATCTTTTTGCGTATTATGTCTGTCTCTAATACGATAGACCAGCACTTTGTGAACAAAATTCTAGAAGAAAAAATTGAAAAGTTTAATTAAAGTAATGAGCATTGAAACCATTGTGAAACTGTACTGATGCGCTTAAGTTTTTATTTATTTTTTTCATTTTAGATTTAGACTTTTTTTTTCTGAATTTACAGTCAAACATAAATGTAGCGTTAGAGTGTGCAGGATGCAGGCAATCTATGTCATTTGGGGATTTGCAGCACAGCTCATTTATCTAGATTAGAGTCTAAACTGTTTGCTATTATATGGATCTTATTTATGCAATTGTATTTTGTTTTCGTAATTTTAAAAATTGTATGTTTGGTCTTTTCAAATGAAGTGCGCCAATGTGAAGGAAGAAACCCCCATGACAAGACTAGTTTCCAGTTGGACAAGTTATTTAACAAATTGTGCTATTCGTTAGTGTTTTACACTAGAGGCTTGATCCATTAATGTTATTTTATTAATGACTAGATTTGAAGTAAATTGATTGCAATAAGAGTTACTTACATGCTGTTGACTTGAGGGACAAATCGACGAACAGTTTGGATTGTAGGCGAGTCTAGATTGAACCATATACGTGCCATCTATTTTGATATCCAGAGAACTGTTATTGTGGACTATAATGCCTTTCCTGTTCTGTCTTTGTCTAGTGTCCAGAGAATCATTCAAAAGTATACCACGCTCGTCTGATAGATCTGCACCTACAAGAGACAAGAATATCTCTTCATACACATGTATCATCTAATTTAGCACACATACACATGTATCATCTAATTTAGCACACATACACATGTATCATCTAATTTAGCACACCTACACAAGTTTAAGAATGCAGAATTAATATTTATTATGACAGACATGGTCTCTTGTTAGTCAACAATTGGCCCAATGGTTGTAAAAAAGAAAAGGACTGGCCGAGACAATTTTGAAATCAAGAGGCGATACTCTAAACTCTTAATCATTTATTGAAATAGAATCATGACTTAGATAAAGTTTTAAGATGAACATGGGACATAGGGCGTGCCGCCCGGACACTTTATTGTGGGACAGGCGATCAAAGGAGGGGACGACTGGTCACCTTAATTTAACATTAAGTTATTTAAGTTATTATTATTAGTTAAGTTATTAGAGTTAAGTTACTTTTTAGAGTTCAACAAATGCTAAAAAATTATGCCAGAGTATAATTTTTTTGAAACAAGTTCAACCTAAATTATCTGTGATTCATATTGAATGAAATTATCATAACCCGTCCAGCACAATAATCAATGGTCATTTACTTTAACAAACGTCAGTGCAGAAAAACAACATCCAATCTCAATTTTTTGAACTGAGAAGCCAGACAAGTCTCTCTCAGGTAACGAAATCTTTTGAGCTATTAATTATAGAAGATACTAAATAACATTGAAGCTGCGAAGACTGTTGGATAAACTGCAAATGAAGTACTGCTGTAAACACTTATACTCTGCGAATAATTAGCCAGATGTTAATTATTAAACATAAACTGATTTTAGTCTTTTTTTCTCTTCAGTCTAGAATTGAAATAACAACAAAATCTATTTATTGCGAGTCGATCAAAACCTACTTCCTAACATCATCAACTTACATTGTTTTAAATCGTCAGGGATTTGTATGCCAACACGAGCACACGCTGAGCCAAACACACACACATCGTTAGCACTTTGTCGGCTCGAATCAAAGTTAGCTACATTAGAGAGAGAGAGAGATATAATAGATGATATAACAAATAATTTCATTCAAATCATTAGTATAAAGTGGATTTTTAAAAGTGTCACTGTTTTTGTACGGGTAAACAAAAGTAATATCCTGAATGGCTGGAGGTCTATGAAACAAATATAGTGTCCCCTGACTGGCTGGAGGTCTATGAAACAAATGTAGTGTCCCCTGACTGGCTGGAGGTCTATGAAACAAATATAGTGTCCCCTGACTGGCTGGAGGTCTATGAAACAAATGTAGTGTCCCCTGACTGGCTGGAGGTCTATGAAACAAATGTAGTGTCCCCTGACCGGCTGGAGGTCTATGAAACAAATATAGTGTCCCCTGACTGGCTGGAGGTCTATGAAACAAATATAGTGTCCCCTGACTGGCTGGAGGTCTATGAAACAAATGTAGTGTCCCCTGACTGGCTGGAGGTCTATGAAACAAATGTAGTGTCCCCTGACTGGCTGGAGGTCTTTGAAACAAATGTAGTGTCCCCTGACTGGTTGGAGGTCTATGAAACAAATGTAGTGTCCCCTGACTGGCTGGAGGTCTTTGAAACAAATGTAGTGTCCCCTGACTGGCTAATATGCCTTAATGATATTTTTTAAATAGCAAAATAAAATGTATTGGGTTCAAGTGACTTTGTAAGAAAATAAAATATGTTCCAATTTTGCTGGATTTAAAATATTCCTCATGCTATATCTAATCAATATTGTTTCAAACAAGAGGGGAGGGGGAGAACAAGTAGTATTCACCCATGACTACGGATGGCTGCCTGGTCGTGCGGTTTGCGCGCTGGACTGTCGTTCAAACCCTGCCCGCTCCCATCCCCCTTCGTCCTGCGGGAGGTTTGGATTAAGAAGTAAACTATCTTCAACTCTGAAGGAACATCCAAGACATGTAAAACATTTACAAAAAAAACATTTTACAAGAAGTCATGGAAAGGGAACAATCAATCTACTATGTATTTTCACCCGTCACTAAATAGCAGGGCCGGACTTAACCAATGTGGGGCCCTATGCGAAACGGATTTCGCGAGGCCAAGTTAGGATAAGGAAGCGGATAATAAGTGGATAATAAGAGGTATTAAAAAATAAATTTGTCTATGCATTTTATTCATTCTTAACGACGATTATTTTACGAGCCTTGCGTGTAGCGAAGTCATACAGTATATCATAATAATTCTGTTTCCTACATAGATCACGCTCAATAGCAAGAATTACCAAATGTTTCTATCTATCTTTCAGAATGTTGACCTCAAGTTTGAGGCGCGAGAAGCTTCTTTCACACAATTACGGCTAATGCATAATGTCGTTTTTATTTATTGCACATAGGATTGGCGTTTTCCATATTTTTGTCTATATATTCCGAATATTTTAAGGACTTTTTAGTAAATGTCTATTTTTCGTACATATCAAAGACAAAATGGACGTAGATTTTTAATTCGGTAGATGCTTTGTAAAAGAAATGAAAAAATAATTCCTTTTTTAAAAAGCAAAGCTTTTCTAATAATGGCAAGATCCGCACTTACAACTAAACCTATATCTTTCTATAATGTAGGAGATACTAAGTATTATTTAACAAAATAATTAATTACCAATAATTAATTGACTAAATGGTTAATTTTTAAATGGAATCATGTTTTGTTTGGTACAATAAATAATTCTTTACAAGTTTTAACTTGATCCGATAATGGGTGTGGTAGAAATAAAGTGTACAATTATCTAAGGGGACCAAACCCTACATATTTGTCATATCTGTTAATACTGAAGGTCTAATTCCCATTGTTGGTATCAAACAAAATCAATAAATTAATTAAATGTAATCATTTACTAATTGGTAATTTTTTAAATTGCTTTATGCCTTGTCTATGATAATGAATAATTGTGTACAATATCAACGTGATTCGAGATTGTGAGAGGGAGAAATAACGTGTGCAAACTTTTTACCAGACAGACAAATAGACAGACAGAGAGTTGATATAAACTTTGTAAATACGAATCAGCTCTTGTGTTTTCAATGGGAATATCATTGGGAATTCATTTCCACTATATAACTTCAAGTAGAGAGTTATATTCAAAAGTAAATACTAAAAATTTATTTCAGAAATAGTAAATGCTGTGAAAAAATAATTACCGAATGGAGTAGATATTGATGCCATGCGATTTAATTGACCTCTTGATCGATCTTGATTGACTAGAAAACAGAAAAAACAGATCATGTGATGGAGAAATGAAAACAACGAACACAACATTTGATGAATTCACATTTTATGGACAAATTAGTTCTGTACAAATCTGATGTATGTAAGTGCTATAGTTTCTTTCCAAATGTTCAATGCTAAGACATCCTAGCCGGTATGTAATTGTGAAAGAAAACGTTTTCATATTTATTGACTTGTTTTTGTTTTTAAAGACTTACATATTAAGATTGTTTTTTGTTGTTTTTTTTTTTGCTTTCTGTCTGTAGATTTAGACCTTGAAAACTACATTCAGCGATTTTTTAAAATTTGATTTAACAAAACCATATGCTGGAAAAAAAAGTGCAACATTACTTTTGGTACTTTGTTTTCAATGTCTGCATGCATATTCAAAGAAACCTTTTAAGAAATGAAAAAAATGGTAGTTTGGCGCTGTCTGTTTTAAAAAAAAGAACAGAATTACTACTAATATGAGAATTGAATTTTGCAATGCTACTTGCTGCGACCCTGCTTTATGTCCTATGTATCCTACATTTCATAGACGTGTATTTCAGTCTTCAGCGTGTTTAAAACATGGGAAATAGGGTAAAAGGTACAACTACTTAGGATGTGACTAAAGCAAGGGATTTGGTTTTCAAGGGCATGGAGGACACTTCCACATTTTGAAGAGATGTCATGGGAAGTTGGTGAAGAGATGTCATGGGAAGATGGTGAAGAGATGTCATGAGAAGTTGGTGAAGAGATGTCATGAGAAGTTGGTGAAGAGATGTCATGGGAAGTTGGTTAAGAGATGTCATGGGAAGATGGTGAAGAGATGTCATGAGAAGTTGGTGAAGAGATGTCATGGGAAGATGGTGAAGAGATGTCATGGGAAGATGGTGAAGAGATGTCATGAGAAGTTGGTGAAGAGATGTCATGGGAAGTTGGTAAAGAGATGTCATGGGAAGTTGGTGAAGAGATATCATGAGAAGTTGGTGAAGAGATGTCATGGGAAGATGGTGAAGAGATGTCATGGGAAGATGGTGAAGAGATGTCATGGGAAGATGGTGAAGAGATGTCATGGGAAGATGGTGAAGAGATGTCATGGGAAGTTGGTGAAGAGAAGTCATGGGAAGATGGTGAAGAGATGTCATGAGAAGTTGGTGAAGAGATGTCATGGGAAGTTGGTGAAAAGATGTCATGGGAAGATGGTGAAGAGATGTCATGGGAAGATGGTGAAGAGATGTCATCGGAAGATGGTGAAGAGATGTCATGGGAAGTTGGTGAAGAGATGTCATAGGAAGTTGGTGAAGAGATGTCATGAGACGTTGGTGAAGAGATGTCATGGGAAGTTGGTGAAGAGATGTCATGGGAAGATGGTGAAGAGATGTCATGGGAATAATTGGTGAAGAGATGTCATGAGAAGATGGTGAAGAGATGTAATTGGAAGTTGGTGAAGAGATGTAATGGGAAGATGGTGAAGAGATGTCATGAGAAGTTGGTGAAGAGATGTCATGGGAAGATGGTGAAGAGATGTCATGGGAAGATGGTGAAGAGATGTCATGGGAAGTTGGTGAAGAGATGTCATGGGAAGTTGGTGAAGAGATGTCATGAGAAGTTGGTGAAGAGATGTCATGGGAAGATGGTGAAGAGATGTCATGGGAAGATGGTGAAGAGATTTTATGGGAAGTTGGTGAAGAGATGTCATGGGAAGTTGGTGAAGAGATGTCATGAGAAGTTGGTGAAAAGATGTCATGAGAAGTTGGTGAAGAGATGTCATGGGAAGTTGGTCAAGAGATGACATGTGAAGTTGGTGTTTAGTGGAAGTTGAGATTCTCATTTGATCCTAGAATTTCTTTGGGTGATTATGAAAATTAAAAAATTCTTCATGAGAACAGGGAAGTCACTATTACAAATTCGCTGTGTATGTGGCGGGTAATCAGTGTATGGAATACCAACTTTGTCATCTTTTCTTTTTTTTATTTCTGATCTAGGTTTTAAGTATCATAAGTGAATAGCGTGTTTTATTATTATTTTATGTTATTTCATTGAATTACCGAAGTTCTAATGAACAGAGACAACATTCATTGTGTACATTAATTGTTGTTTTTTTTTTAAGTCTACACTAAATATAATTAACTAGATATGAAAAATATAGTTAATGTATTAAAATGTGTGATTTTAAAATACGTCAATCTACTGCGTCGCAACTCTTATAGTGTAGAAGGAAAGTAAGCAGACAGTAAGCTTAAATATTTTTTAAATCTCAGTAGAAGATTATGAACAATAAACTAAGGCTATGAACAATAAACTAAGGCTATGAACAATAAACTAAGGCAATGAACAATAAACTAAGACTATGAACAATAAACTAAGGCTATGAACAATAAACTAAGGCTATGAATACGAAACTAAGGCTATGAACACGAAACTGAGGCTATGAACAATAAACTAAGGCTATGATCAATAAACTAAGGCTATGAACAATAAACTACGGCTATGAACTCCAAACTAAGGCTATGAACTCCAAACTAAGGCTATGAACTCCAAACTAAGGCGGACTGAGGAAAGTCGCCCTGGAACCAGATCCCTTTCAGCACAAATAAAAAAAAATTTTTTTATAATATACATTTATTAATCTTGCTTTAGAATGCATTGTTCGCCAGTAATGTCAAGAGGAGTCACATTAAATAATGTCAACAGATATCACCCTGAGTTACCGAAGAGGACATGACTAGTCTACTTTAATTAGGATTCTGAATAATTGGGAAATTTCGCCCCATTAAATTCTATTAGGTCCATATTTGCTAATTTGACTTTAAAACAACAACAGCAACAACATAAACAGAAAAAAAAAAATAATTAGGAGGTACACCAGGTAATCAGTTTGAGATCCCTTGTTGTAGATAATTTACATAGATATTTTCCAACTTTTTCACGTCTTACTTTTCTCATGAATATAACATAATATTTAGAAATAGCCTAAAACATTTACTGCAATTATTTATAATTTCTTGCAGACCATTAGAAAGTATACTTGAAAATGACATCACCAATCCCCTTCAGAAATAATAGTCTGTCAATTAAAGAAGTCACCCCATATACAAGCAATTATTGGAACTAAGTTTTAAATATATTTCAAAAAAATAATATATACGTATTGCAATACTGAAATTTCAAAATTCACTCTGAAGTGTCATAAATCTAATTGATCATTTGGAGAGAGTTGGTTATTTGTTTTAATGTAAGAAAGTATTTGTAAAGTTTTATTAGTAGAAACCATGGGCATAACCAGGGAACGGGGTCATTTAAACAATCACTTGCCCAAACGGAACCAAGGAGAAGTTGAGTTTAAACCCCAACTGCAACGCCAACTGCATCACCAAATTCTATGAACGTAGCAAAGGGGTGTGAGTTTAAAACCCCAAGCAGAGAGTTTTGGGTTCAAAACCCCTCCAGTTGATTTTGAGGTTAAACCCCCTGTTATATAAAAGTAAAATAAACTAGTCATCAAACTCTATGAACGTAGCCAATGGGATACAAAAGCAACTCGATCACGAAGGAGGAGCTATATACACCAGACGGACAGAAAGACAGAGCGAGTTGATTTAAGTTTTGTAAAAACAAAAACGGGCATGAAACGAAAGGTATTCAGATTAGAAATGAATGCTGCTCTTTTCACTGAATGTCTCTAGTCTAGTGTCTATTTAATTATGAAAGACATGAAACAAATTTTTACCTGGTACATTTCGGCACATATCACAACAACAATGTATCTCTGGGGTAGATTTGGTGACAGTACTTTTGAAAGATTCTGTCACAGGCATTTGTGTAGACGTTAGATGTTCATCTCCCATTACAGTTTCATTATATCTGATAATCATCTCATTGATATAACAGCTGTTTGTGTCCAAGTAAAACTTCAAGGCCAAAAAGATGACACCAATCAGGCAGAAGACCAGGAAGATGCAGGCCACAAAAAGTACCTTAAACATGTTGTTATAACTCTTACGGACACTTTTCTTTTTTAAAGAATCTGGCCGTGGTGGAAGTTGTGGAGCCGAGACTTGATATGGCATTGTATAGATGTCAGACAGATCTCTGGAAATTTTATAAGGCTCAAGGGTTGGGGGCGGCAATCCTTCCCTAGATAGCTTCTCCAAGAGGCATTGTAAGAGGTATGCCGTTGTTTTTATGTCGCCATTTTGAACACATCGAATAGATGGTTCCGTGTAGTCAGTGCTAAAGATGCTGCTTGTTTCTTGCAGCAGTCGGCTCTGGGAAGAATCATCTTCTATCTCTATTTGGAGGTCGTTTCTGTTCATTGTCCAATGTAGCCTTCAAAAAGTATTGAGAAATATATGCTATTTTTAGATTTAATAACTTTTGTTTTCTGTTCAAATAAAGCTTTCACGTTGTCATTGTTCCTTATAAACTGAAATGTTTCTGTACAGAAAAGAACAGACCAAAGGATACAAATAAATACATTTGAAATGTATAGAGATACCGAGATGAAATATTTTATTTGGTAACTAGTGAAAGTTGTTGATACATTTTTTTTAAAAATAATTTTTAATGACGTGTCTTTAACGTTTTAATAAAGATTTGGTCATTGCTAACTTGAATCACATTGACACAACAATGTAGATGTAGGTAAGACTAAGGGCAGAAGTCTAGAAAGTTCATAAGAAATTATATCTGGACGTAAAACTGGAGTATGAACAAAGAAAGAGAACATTTCGCGTCGTGATTCTCTAGTTGAATTGTAAAGACTTCTTGAATTAGCTCGATTCAACATGGAATTAGAGTCTATGAGAGACTATGGTGTGTACACAAATCTAGTTGTAATAAGGAGGAGCAAGAGTGAACAAAAACAAAACAAAAAAAAAAACAACAACAAACAAATGGAAACTTTTAGTTGAAGTAGTATTCTGTGGTTATTAAAATATATTAAAAACAAATAAATATTCTGAGACTTTTGTCTCACATAAAGAAAAGTTTTTGTTGTATTTTTAGGAACCTAATGTAGATCTAGATCTGTAACGTCTGCAAGTGGGATCGCGTATTACGACACTTTTAGTGAACCAAGATTAAGAAACAAAAAAAAACGCATGTATTTCATTTTTAGTTACAGTTTAATATTTTAGATATTCTCACAATAACAAAACTAGATGTCAGACTAAATAACAAATCAAGATGTCAGACTAAAAAGGCATTAGAAAAAAAAAAGAAATGAAAGTGTTCTAAAGCAAAATAAAAGAAAAATAAACCAACCTTTGAAAACAACTTTTTTCTGTGCACAGTGCAAGCATCAAATTAACTCTAATACTACAGTTGAAATGCTTAGATGTTATAACCAATCCTAGATCCAGGTTGGTAAGGGGGCAATGAGGAGTGCCTTTTTTTCCCGCGTCTTGGAGGTCAAAGGTAAACTCAGGTAGCCTGCTTTTTTTTTATTATTCTAATACCAGATCTGTAGAGTAGGCCTACCTGAGAAAAAAAAACGAGGTTTGGATTGGTCGGAGAACTTAGGAGGCTCGTTGTACAACTGGTTGAGATTTGTACCCTAGACATTACGAGCCTTACCTTGGACCACCACAGCATTCCCTGCACGTAAGGCTTATAACCTAGGCAAAATGGACACCAGCACGTTCTGTGCACAACTAGTGAGGAAATAAAAGAATAAAAGGAAGTTTGAAACTGTTGATGCAGAGAGAGAGAGAACAGAGGGGGGGGGGTCTATTAGTTTCTTAATTCCAAGTTATATATATATATATATGCAGGCCAGTCAGTAATGATGAATGTTGACTTTTTCCACACTAAATATTCAATTAACATACTTTTGACCATTCAATTTAAATCAATGTACTGATGTCTCGAAGTCCCATGTTGAACTAGAGATTTAGCAGCAAACGAAACCGGAACTTCAAACAGCGGTCGCAATTTTTGTATTCGAATATTTACTCGACTCTAAGGCATTGTCTTCAATTCAGAAGAATAAGGAGGGCTGCAGTGTTCACGAAACTGCGCCTCTCTTTTTCTTTGGGTATCATATGTGTATGTGTGTGTGTGTGTGTGTATGTGTCCTGACAGAGCCGGCCTTAGTTAATTGGAGGCCCTAGGCAAAGTGAGTTTGCAAAAAGCAACATAAAAATAAAACCCTACAAAATAAATTAGCACTGAAAAATAAATTCCTGATTTTATAAAAAAGAATATGTACCAATATCTATATCAGTGATTCCCAAACGCTTTTGTCTCATAGACCCCTTGACATGTTTTCTCATTTTCGGTAGAGCCCTGCTTAACTTGCAAATTCATCATTTAAAAAACAACAACTAATTTCTGAATGTAGTGAGTTGAATAATGAAAAAATAATTTAAAGCTACATATTAAGTTATAGAAATCTTTTTCATTGATAAAATTTAAATTTAAACCAATTAAAATAACAATTAATATGTATTGCTGGAATCATCAAACACATTTGAAATGTTTTGTTATTTTTGTGTAGGTTTATCATCCGTTGCCACGGATATTTTATATAGGAATGTGTTGTTCTATGATGTAGTCCTTCAAACATGAATAATTAATTAATTAATTAATTAATTTGCCTTAAGTATCATTGCGAAAATTTGAACAAAGAGCAGTTTCTCATGTATTTCTTGATCTTTCAAGTGTGGCTCAAATATTGAGTTCAAGGAACTGTTTTCTTTAACAGCAGAAGGACCCGAGGGGAGTAACTGTTGCCTAAAGCTGTAAGCTTCGAGCAGGAATTGCTCATTTGAGTTGGCTTGCTACCCATCATGCAGAAGGAAAACTAAATTCAAAACTCTGCTGTCTTGCAGTTATACCCTAAACATGGGAAGGTTTCGTGGGTCAACCCTGAGGAAAAATAAAAAATAAGGAGCCGGCGTTAGTTAGTTAGTCTCCTGTATGCCTGTGAGAGATACATTGATTCAGTTGGTCTCATATATAGGAAATTCCGAGTTACTTTTAAAATGTGTTCTAAAGATCATTTTAGTTGATACATTGTGGGCGTTATTGAAAGAGATTCTATTCAAGGCAAAAAACAAAGAAGAAAGGAGAAAAACGGTCGACAGATCATGTGCGGTGCCCCAACGGTTCAACAGACATAGGGATAGGTAAAGGTGAAGGTAAAGATTATTTATAAATTTGGTGTAGTTCTGATAATCAACCCTCCCTCCCCCCGACAATTTTTCGATCCTCCAAAAATCAAACTTATGTAATGCATCAGTGTATCGACCAAGGCGCAAAGAAATTCATTGCGCCCATAACCATGCGAGGCCTAGAAGTGCGATTCCCCTTTGAAAAAGAAATGAGAGAAAAATGTATTGAATTCATGCATTGCTCTTTAGAAGTAATTACTGACATTGTACACAGAATCACGTGGATCTGTATGATTTTAGGTAAATGTACTGAACCATACAGGATGACTCACATTGGTTTTAATTACATTTAATCTACTGGTGTGGGCCCACGGGTACTTTGCTGTGCCAAACTTAAAATGCTTGTTTGATGCCCCAGCTTGTCTCGCATCTCCTTAGTTTCTCTTATCCCTCCCCTTCTTATATACTCATAGATATCCCCCCCCCTGTTGGTCATCTGGACTAATTGTTGACATCAGAAAGAGTCATTGTTAAAGCTTGTATATATAATTATGTACGTGACAGACATGGATTTAGAGCTAAAGATACCAAATCTATTTTTTTTCAACGCTGATCTTGATCAAGACATTTTTCTTAGTCGTGTGATCTTTGTAGACTACAAATATTTTGTTTCAGATCCAATTAATAAGTTGTTCATAACAAATTCAGCCGGTTGTACAATATAAAGCAGAATAGGTGTGAACTATGTAACATCAACTCAAAGCACAACTCTCTCATTCAATGTATTATAAACATTTAGTCAATTGGACTAACCAGTCGTGCTTGGACTCTGGATTTCTGTGGGACAGGAAATGACTATTTCAAAGCGCCGTTACGGCCATTTTGCCTTCACGGTGTAAAGTGAAGTGCCCTTAGATTTACTACACTAAAGAATGTTTGGCCAAAATATCCGGGCACAAAACGATGGAAATGAAATTCTCTAAGCTCTTCGCTGAAAGGATATTTGTAATATCAAGTGAAATTCCTTTTATGTTTTTATTATTTTTTATTTGAAATATTTATCGAACGCCTTTTTTTTCTCTCCTTATTTACAGGTCTCAAGTTGTGTCCTTGCAGACTGATACATTCCATAGACTTTTATGTCTCGCGCTTAGATTTTCTTTTCAACCTCCCAAATTCACCACACAAACCATGCCCGATTTGACTCTAGTGCAAATAAAACATTGTACGCAGACACAATTGGTTGACAAAGAGATAAAGCTATTAGCTAGAACTAGACTTGACCTGGCGTCTTAAGTCAGAGACGTGTTTCACGTGACCTGATAACTTTTTTTTTTCATGCCTTTTGCAATGTCCCACCACTGCATGAGCACTTGCTCTACGTTATTGTTGTGCTGGTTGCCTATTGACTTCAAGACCTAGTAACAACTGTGTCAGGATGTCATAAACATGGGCCAACTGTTGCAAGGTATCCTGCCCTGAGCTGTTAATACTTCCCCACTCTTGAGGAATGAGATAGCAGCTTTTAAAACTATTTGTTCAGACTCTTGTTACTAAGAGGTATTGCAGTAGTTCAGCACATCTTACGCTTAGCTTCAATAACAGACGATGGGGAAGGGGGCGTAAGATCAAAGTGATAGCGTCTTATATGGAGCACTAAGTTATTGATTTGTTAATTAGTTCTATATGATAATAATGACTTATATAATAGGTTACTATTGTAATAGAATTTTAACTTCATGTTTGTTGAAATATCGGAAACTGTCTTTTGAGCTGCAAAGCCTTACCACACAACGGATATACAGGGGCCGCCTATGAGTTTGTTATCAATCAGTTTTCAAGTTTTAGATCTTGAGGCCGATAAAGTGAAATCCTGTAACCTCTAAATAGGAAGCACTGTAAATTACTTCAGGAGAGAACGCAAGCAATGCTGTTCTTAGGGAAAGCTTGACATATATATAGACTTGTAGGCCTATAAAACAAAACAGCTATACTTCACCTAAAATATAACTATAAAACATAACTACTTAATTGCACGCAAATTATTGTATACTATTACAACACTAACAATCCATATAACTCTATAATAACGGACTGATGATTACAACTGATACTTACAAAGTAATGTTGCTAACAAGGCATGACTTTTGTGTTTCCGTGTTATCCTTTTCTTTTACGAGCTCAAGACTTGGACAATTTCCTAGCTTTAGATTGTCAATGAATATCATCAAACTGGTTGGACACACACATATAGACATTTGAGATCGAAACCTATGACTCTATTAAGAATCATTCGGCCATTACTTCAAAATGACTTTTACCTTTTGTCACTAACAAAACTCGTAGAAGTAAAAAAAAAAAAGTAAAATCTACAAAAATATTTGTTCAAAATAAAGTTTATAGTAAATGAAATTTCATTAGTTATTTTAAATTAATCATGTAATTAATTTTTAATTTTTAGACAATAATAAATTTGTGTGATTGGAAATATTTTTATTAACTTTTTTGTTTAGTGCAACTTTTATGATTATGACATTCTTAGTGCGTTCTGGTCCAATCACCTTTGTGGGTCTGGGGAGTGAGGTGGGGGAGCTGGGGAACAAGTTTCCGTGCTGCCCTTTCAAAAGCTTTTCTTTGTTGAAGTTGTTCGAGTCTCAATTTGAACTTGAGGTCTCGAGCGTCCATAATGAAAAGCCGATGTGTTAGCCACTGAGCTATTCAAGTACTTATAAAAATAGAAGATTTTATAGTCTATTGTTGACTTAAAATTTTAAGCGAATGACCTAATCAACTCTACAAAACTAATCTCCCCTCAGCTAAGTACATTTTATATATAAAATAAAATTAATTCATTACAACTAATTTAGCGAATTTTCTAAATTGGTTAATGTGTGGTCATCGACATTCAATAATGGTGCAAAATTTTAACTTGATCAGAGAAAAGTGGGAGGACTAACGTGTACAAGATTCCACCCAGACAGACAGACAGACAGAAAGAGTTGATATAAGCTTTGCAAAAAATACAACAATCACATTGTTCCAAATATCTCAATACTTGTCATTTCGATCTGTAATGTGTTCATAGAGTTGCTGTCTTATATGAGACTTTTTTTTACAATAGAATAGTGAGACACCAAGAAACTACGTCCCTTGTTAATTTAGACCAAAGATTGTCTTGACATCCTTGCTAGTGTACAGAGTTAAAAAAAAGGTTTGATAAACACAAGAAAGATTAAAAAAAGAATTTGTTTTACACAAACTTGCAGCCACCGACAGGATCAACAGAAGTAAACATAGAATTCGAATTAGGAAGAACTGTATAAATTGGTAATACAAACATTCGATCATCACATGCATCTCTCTAACAAGATATAAACATCTATATAAACATCTATATAAACTTCCATAAAAACATCTATATAAGAGCCCCCACCACTAAAAGCGCTATAAAGATCAATTCAGGTGCCATTATGCCCTCAACGGCATGCAGCTGACAGCAGAGAAGAGACAGCTGAAGAGCTCTCAGAAGGTTTCAAACACACTATTGAGTCTCAAAGAAAGCTCTTGCCGAAGACAGGCGGAGACGACGAAAAGAAAAGTGAAATAGACCCCAGGAGGGCAATAGATGTGCCAAAAAAAGTAGGTCAAGGCTGAGTTGTATGGCACGTGAAATACTGCACTCAACCTTAACCTTGGGAATCGAAGACACTGCGTCCGTCAACCTCGTCGCATTCGTTGTACAGGTTCAAGCCAGCCAAGACATCTACTAGTCATGCCAATGCGGATATCCTGGCAATTTTCAGGACTTCTTCGTTCGTGATTTTATCCTGCCCCCTTATTTTTTTAAATCATGATCTAAAAGAGGGCAGGAGAGATACATATTGATGTTCAGGTTTGTCGTTCCAGACAGCTAGTCCAAGTAAATGTTTGGTTGTAGCTCCAGAAGCAAGTCCAACTAAATTTTTGTTTGGTTATAGCTCCAGACAGTTAGTCCAACAAAAGCTTTGTTTGGTTATAGCTCCAGACAGTTAGTCCAACCAAGACTATGTAGGTGCAACTATATGAACACATTTCATTCTATACAGCTTTCTTTTCTAAAGTAGACAAACACGTTTAATAACAAGATGTTGAGGCATGTAAACTCACGACATAATGACAATAAACACACTTGGACTTTGTCCCTATTTATTGTCTGCCACGACGTACTCATTATTACATCAGAACTCATCACTCAATGCAATCACGCGCACACACTCCAATGATGTCAGCCTGACACTAAGCAGTTCAAGACTCAGTTGGGACTATAAAGCAGGCCTACATGGGGAAAAGCAGAAAGACGGGACGGCGGACTGTGGACACACTAGAAGTTGGAACAAAGTTTAAACGCATCAACTTCTACATGAAGTTCTAAAAGCTAAGGTTTTATTTGGAGACCTATAACACACATACACACATCTCTCTCTCTCAGTCTATATAGATGTATATTAATTTAATAGTTTTCTATTTCAACATATTAAGTCAATGTAAACTGTGATTATTACCTTATACTTCAATTGTTTGTTGTATTTTGTATTACTTGAAATCCAGAAAAGCTTTTCATCCCAATCTGTCCATGAAAAGAATGCATTCCAATCTCGTGTCTCTAAACCTAATCTCTTCATCTCATCAACTAGTCTAGTCTAGAACACTGAATTAATACGTACATCTGTCGCACAAGAAGTGTTCTTTTGTAAATAAAAAACTTAAGCATTTAAATAAATGATGTATACTCATGAGATTAAATTGAAATGTCTGATATGGATATGACTGTCCAAAAATGCTTAGCGTACCTAGACTGCATCTGAACTGTACTTTATCCATTTTGTTGTTATCGTACATATAACAAAATAGAGTCATTATAAGTGAATAGAATAGAAAACACATAGTTGGTGAAAGCATTTGTTTATTATACTTATAATACCTCAATGTTGCTGCATTTATAGAGCCGAGACTTCCAATACTTAGTATTTCACAGACACTATACACAGACCTTCGCTATTCATCCGGGTCCTACTTATGAAATCAGCAGTAAAAATAGAATTATGGCTCAGTACAGGCATGAAAACAAATTTCAATAGAACCAAATACAAAACTGAATTGATAGATTTTTCTTTCAATTTCACGGGGTTCATGGTGCCCTCAACATACTCATGCTACAAAATGTGGACAGTCTGATTTCTCCAATTCTTGCATTAGTAACTGAATTTTTTTTTGTCAGAATCTTCTTTCACTAGGCGACCACCTCTATATTCAGTGCTATCTTCATGTCAGTTTTAGAGAGGAACATCGAACATGCATTTTTGAAGCAACTAATGAAAGATTAATATCCTATGCGCTGTCCATTACGAACTAAGGTCTAAGAGACAATGAGTCGCGTAGATTTGTGGAGAGGGTTGTCTTAGTACGGATTCCCTCCAAGATTCCAAGCCATTCTCAAGCAGCTTCATAAAGGACTAAAAGGTCAAGTGACGATGGCAACCTTTCAAATTATTTCTCTATATAGAATTTTGTAAAATAGGGGAGTGAACTTTCTCAAAACCTTTTTTTTTATAAATCTTATTTACTACTAGCCTAACATTACCCACGGCCTGCGGGTCTAAGTTTGTGTTTACTAATCTAGTGGATTGGATTTAGATGTATATTAAAGTTAGCTAATGATCCTTTCAAGTTTTTTTCTTTTTCGCTTCAAAAATAAAATTAGTTTTGCGAAAATGGGTTTACCCGAAGCCGATACATTCATATCTATTAAAAACGAAAAGAGCGAAAGCTTTGTTACATCAATGGAGTTATAAAGTAAACAATTAAACGAAATAATTTTTAGTACCCGATTCATGAATGAATATAGATCTAGGCCTATCTCAACTCGCTCGGCTTCGCAGCTTTCGTAAACGAATGTAGTCTCTTAAAAATTCTTTAGAAAACCAAATTTGAATGTTTATTTGATCAAATTTGAAATGAAAGGACTATAATTAGTATGTTAATGTGTTAAAGTATAAAACTAGGGTCTTAAGTTTGTTTTAGGGCTACAATACATACACTAAGGTCTAAGTTGGTACCCAAGAAACATTTGTAAACAATTAAACGAAAAAATAATGTAATAAGTAAAGCGAATGTGTCAATGTAAAAATAGTGTGAATGAAGCTATCAAATCAGAATAGCTAATAGGCTTAAATCCATTTTTTCAAATGGAAACATTTGCTTGTAGGCCTACATATATTTGAATAAAATTTGAGATGAATAGACTTAATTTTGTATGTTCATGTGTTAAAGTAGAAAGTAGATCTTGAGGTAGACATAGATCTAAATCTACACTATTCTAGAGTTAAAAATTGGCTTTTATAGAGTTCATTCCGTGTTGCGCATGCGTGACCTTTTTTCATGAATGAATATAGGCCTATCTCAACACGGCTACGCAGCTTTATTTAGCGAGCGAATGTATTTAAAATGCTTTAGAAAAACAAATTTGAATGTTAATTTGATTAAAATATGAAATGAATGAACAATAATTAGTATTTTTATGTGTTAAAGCATAAAACTATCTTTGCGAAAAGAAGTTTTATCCTCTTAGAGTTCAATAAGAGTTTTAGACCTAGGCCTAGGAGTAGACTCAGTAGAGAGATGTGTTAATCACTGTTAATGTGTAACCATTTGGTAATGTCTAATGAAAGGATGTTCGTCAGACATTACCCGCGGCCTGCGGGTCTAAGTTTGTGTTTACTAATCTAGTGGATTGGATTTAGATGTATGTTAAACTTAACTAATGATCCTTTCAAGTTTTTTTCTCTTTCGCTACGAAAATAAAATTAGGTTTGCGAAAATGGGATTACCCGAAACCGATACATTCATATCTATTAAAAACGAAAAGAGCGATAGCTTTGTTACATGAATGGGATTATAAAGTGAACAATTAAACGAAATAATTTTTAGTACGCGATTCATGAATGAATATAGATCTAGGCCTATCTCAACTCGGCTTCGCAGCTTTCGTAGATGAATGTAGCTTTAGAAAACCAAATTTGAATGTTTATTTGATCAAAATATGAAATGAATGGACTTTAATTAATATGTGTATGTGTTAAAGTATAAAACTATCTGTGCGAAGAGAAGTTTTATCATCTTAAAGTTGAATTAGAGTTTTAGTTCTAGGGATGGGATTATAAAGTAAACAATTAAACGAATTAATTTTTAGTACGCGATTCATTACGGTATTGTCTAATGAAAGAATGTTCGTCAGGAAATCTTTAGTCACAGATATAAGGAACTAATTTATGTAAACAATGCTTTTGAAACACAAAATTGAAGGTTAATTTTATTACATAATGAAATCAATGGACCTTCTTTTGTATTTTCATGTGTCAAAGTAAAAAACTATCTGCGCAAAGTGTATTTCTTAAAATTAGATCTAGGTCTAAATCCTTTCGATCTTTTCTCATGTTAACAATGTTAACCATGGCCTAGATCCATAAAATACTATAGCTGTAATAGAGTCGGACAACTTTATTATTTTTTTTTTTGAGGGTCTTAAGTTTGTTTTAGGGCTACAATACATACACTACGGTCTAAGTTAGTACCCAAGGAACATTCCTGCCTAGTTTTATCAAGATTGGTCAAGCGGTTTTGATGTCTATAAGTAACATACATACATACATACATACATACATACACCTCACATTCTACTTTATAATATAGATAATGTTATCCCGATTCTGCTCTATCTGTAATGTGTCCAACATACAGCACTTTCTCTCCCACACATGAGTGTCACACATTTCTCTATGAGAATACATTCGCTCTCCTTGTTTACACTGAGCAGATTTGTCTTGTTGTCAACGTGGCTGATGATTAAATTCTAAAAAAAGATATTTACTTCAAAAACAGAAACATAAATTTAGAAGTTAATTACAAAAGAGTTTGTGTTTTCAAACAAACTTAGAGGCGGGTCCACTCGTTGGTCCGCAATGCAGATAAAAAAGCATGTCTAGAAATGTTCCGCACAAATATCAGAAAATATGGACTTGAAACTACCGGCGGTCACAATCCTTTCTCCGTCCACAAAGAAAGGTCTATTGAAAGTATGATTGCCTGCAATGACTTACACCTAAAACTCACGAGGTCTTTGTCGCCTGTCTGAATACGGGGAGCGTGGACACTGTAAGATTTTCTAAAAGTAGATAAAGATATGAGTGTGTACTAAGCACGTAATTACATGTGAATCATACATGGCAGTTTAATGGCTAGTGACTAGTATTTACCTGAACACTAAGAACCACTCTCTTGGACTTTTTACCAAAGGCAACAAAGAGCTTGAAAAAAATGTAGAATTATTTTCTAGGAGTTATGATCGGGGGGAGGGGGAGAAAAGAGATAATAGAATTCTAGGGACAGAAGTTTGTGTTAGTGTTATGGAGTTCGATATAAGCGGGCCGTTATAATGCAACGTAATAAATAAACTAACAATCATAATACAAAATTATGTGAGGGAGCTTTAAAATAGGGGAGTTTCGGGTTAGGGTTCAATATTGGGAGAGTTCGATGCAAAGGATGCTAAAATCAAAAAGGTCTCCGGCTATAAAGTATTTTGCAACCTTTGAAGTAGTTTGAGAGCCAGCTAACTCAAATGGTACGTGACATTAGTTAGAGAGTAAAGCTGGTTGGTCGTTGTGCTGGCCACATGACACATGATGACAGTTGGCCAAATAAAGATGACCTTTAGATCATCTGACTCATAGATTGAAAGGTTTGAGAGAAGTACTTCACTTTTTTAAATAAATAAAATGTATGTATAAATGTTTCAATGATAAATAAAAAAAGCTTGCATAATTAATTTAAAAAAAATAGGTTCGCTTTTAAAAGACAAAGAGTGGCCTTTCCACTTAAATTCATCAATCTGTAAAATATCAAATTGGATTTTTAATTTTTTTTTCTTTTTTTTTTTTTGAGATCTAAACGTGACGGACAAACTGACCACACAAACTTTTCTACTTTCTGCTTCCCCGTTAAAACATTTAAAAAAAAGCGAAATGATAAAACAACAGAAAAAGAAACACTAAAAAATTCAGGCAAGGTTGTTTTGTTTTTAAACAGATGCTTTAAAAAAAGTAGCTCTTTAAAAAAACAACAACAAACTTTTAATTAAAAAAAAACGATTTTAATGCACAGCTATAAAATGTCACCCAAGTGGAGAAAGACGTCACAGCTATTCCATCCGATCCCTCATTGGAAGGCGCATTTCTATGTGTAAGATTTTTATCCAACTCAAAGGCCGCTCTTAATATTTTCGTTAATCTTGAAGATCTAGGTCTTCTTAGCTGCTACCCAAATAGTTTGCTGGCTTTACTTCCTCGGCCCTATATAATCCTTGGGGATTTCAATGCTCATAACACTGTGGGGATCCAACAATACAGACACAAGAGGTCGTATGATGGAGTATATCCTCATCCAACATGATCTATGCATATCTAATAATGCATCACCGACCGAACTGGATCTCTCACGTGCATTGACCTCATCGTATGCGTGCCCGGACTTCTAGACGATTTTAAATGGTCAGTAAGCCGAGGGAGTTTTTTTAAATAAGGTTCTCCATGTCTGTTGGGTTCAATGGAGCGCCTGGAAGTAGATATAGGCTGCAGCAAATGATGGCCAGGTAATTCAGCTTCTTGTGGCCTCCTCCTTTTTTGTCTCTATTTGAAGTCTATTGCCCAGACACACATCTGGAGCAAGTAGTTTTTTTTTTGGGGGGGGGGTTGTCCATGGACATTAGTAGTAATTTAGCACCTGTGCTCCCCACCCGCCATCGAGTCCAACAAGTACGGGCCATTCAGATGTCCAGAATGAGCCTGCGAGGGCTACACTGGTGCTATACTCAGTCAGCTGCTGCATCGGACATATGTCCGATACAGCTGCTCCCTGATTGACCCTCCAGTAACTGCCCTCCTGCATAGGTCGATGACCTTTGCTGTTAGCTCAGCGTGACAAGCCGGTTGACCCACAGCGGGCCCTCTGGGCCTCAGGTCTAGAGGAATTTAGAGCCAAAGTAGTGTATTGTGGTAGTTTATCCTCGGATAGACACCTACTCAAATACCAGGATCTCTTTATCCCCCCTTACCCGTCGCAGTCCACGGCAAACAGACTGGTCTAGGACGTAGGGAGATTTTAAAGATAATGAGACAGAGTGATGATCAATGAAGGCAGACTGAGAGAAATAGGAGGCAGACACAATGATAGAAAAGAAGTAGGACACTTTTGAGCTCCAAAAGTGCCAAGGAAAGAGGAGCGCAGTTTAACGTCATGTCTCGGGACGGTAATTTCCTTTGCCTCTGGTAGATCATGAGAATCACATGTTAAGAAAGAAAGTGTAACACTGAGAAACTCGGTCGAACGTATCTTAGCAGCATCTTCACCATTCTCAGACGACGCTCTCTGCGTTGACTTGGTGGAGGAGGAACGTATTCTTTATGGACAAATCGCAATGGGCACAAACAAAACTGGTCGTAGCCATCTCAATGTAATCTAACGGGACATCAGTGGACATCGAGGGGAAAACATTATCCTAGACCGTTGAAAGAGAGACAAAAGGAAGCTATTGACAGTGACATATCATTTAGTCACTGGAACAAAAGAGAGCCAAACAAAATGGCTGGTTCATCTACCACCAAAACAAAATCCGTCCTTGACCTGTGTTGTATGAGTACGAGAGTGTCTCTTTGTAATACGGCTCTCTAGAACCTCATGAAACAAACATGTTCTACGAGATGAATCATTAGATGAACCATTAATCGTTCTGTGAGATGAACCACAAATACTGTTCCGCGCCAATATATCTAGTTCACTGAGCTGATATTTCTTCTAGATACTAAATTCTGTTTCTTCTATGAATCATTCATATTAACAGCAGTACCGAAACCAAAGATCCTGACACGTTTGGCGAGTTGTGCCCTGCACTTATTTTAGCCGCCCAAGCATAAAGTCCATTATGAGACCTTTTGGAACTTTATTTTAGTATTCTAGCTGATTACTATAAATTATATAAGGTTTATCACTATGAATTCCAGTAACTAATTAAGGTTCGTTTGACGTTTGTAGATTCGGAATTGAGACCCACTGGTCTAGTACAACGAAAGTGGCGCGCTGAATACACATCCACTGGAGCGTTCAGGTTGATTCAGTACGCGTACAGCGTTTTTAAACCCGTTAACACACTTACACTTTGTACAATAAAACACATTCACACACACACACACACATGCTGTCATGCTTCAACGAACAAGCGTGACTGTAAAGGAGGATTAAAACTGCGTCTCACAGTAGTTTTTTTTAAAATTACAAAATGAATATCTTTTCCCCCTTCCTCTCTCTCTCCCCTCCTTTCTCTTTCTCTCCTGTCTTCCCTCTCTCTCTCTCCTTCTTTCCTCTGTCTTCCCTCTCTCTCTCTCCTCTCCTTTCTCTTTCTGTCCTCTGTCTTCCCTCTCTCTCTCCCCTACTTTCTCTTTCTTTCCTCTGTCTTCCCTCTCTCTCTCCTCTACTTTCTCTTTCTTTCCTCTGTCTTCCCTCTCTCTCTCTCCTTCTTTCCTCTGTCTTCCCTCTCTCTCTCTCCTCTCCTTTCTCTCCTCTGTCTTCCC
Organism: Biomphalaria sudanica; assembly: GCA_036873155.1. NCBI lineage: Eukaryota > Metazoa > Mollusca > Gastropoda > Planorbidae > Biomphalaria > Biomphalaria sudanica. Next base: position 2,340,573 of record JAZGLO010006566.1, on the reverse strand, counting down.
TCTCTCTCTCCCCTACTTTCTCTTTCTTTCCTCTGTCTTCCCTCTCTCTCTCCCCTACTTTCTCTTTCTTTCCTCTGTCTTCCCTCTCTCTCTCCCCTACTTTCTCTTTCTTTCCTCTGTCTTCCCTCTCTCTCTCCTCTACTTTCTCTTTCTCTCCTCTGTCTTCCCTCTCTCTCTCCTCTCCTTTCTCTTTCTCTCCTCTGTCTTCCCTCTCTCTCTCCTTTCTCTTTCTTTCCTCTGACTTCCCTCTCTCTCTCCCCTCCTTTCTCTTTCTCTCCTCTGTCTTCCCTCTCTCTCTCCTCCCCTTTCTCTTTCTTTCCTCTGACTTCCCTCTCTCTCTCCTTTCTCTTTCTTTCCTCTGTCTTCCCTCTCTCTCTCCTCCCGTTTCTCTTTCTTTCCTCTGACTTCCCTCTCTCTCCTTTCTCTTTCTTTCCTCTGTCTTCCCTCTCTCTCTCCTTTCTCTTTCTTTCCTCTGACTTCCCTCTCTCTCTCCTTTCTCTTTCTTTCCTCTGACTTCCCTCTCTCTCTCCTTTCTCTTTCTTTCCTCTGTCTTCCCTCTCTCTCTCCTTTCTCTTTCTTTCCTCTGACTTCCCCCTCTCTCTCCTTTCTCTTTCTTTCCTCTGACTTCCCTCTCTCTCTATTTTCTCTTTCTTTCTTCTGACTTCCCTCTCTCTCTCCTTTCTCTTTCTTTCCTCTGTCTTCCCTCTCTCTCTCCTTTCTCTTTCTTTCCTCTGTCTTCCCTCTCTCTCTCCTTTCTCTTTCTTTCCTCTGACTTCCCACTCTCTCTCCTTTATCTTTCTTTCCTCTGTCTTCCCTCTCTCTCCTTTCTCTTTCTTTCCTCTGACTTCCCTCTCTCTCTCCTTTCTCTTTCTTTCCTCTGACTTCCCTCTCTCTCTCCTTTCTCTTTCTTTCCTCTGACTTCCCTCTCTCTCCCCTTTCTCTTTCTTTCCTCTGACTTCCCCCTCTCTCTCCTTTCTCTTTCTTTCCTCTGTCTTCCCTCTCTCTCTCCTCCCCTTTCTCTTTCTTTCCTCTGTCTTCCCTCTCTCTCTCCCCTCCTTTCTCTTTCTCTCCTCTGTCTTCCCCCTCTCTCTCCTTTCTCTTTCTTTCTGTCTTCCCTCTCTCTCTCCTCCCCTTTCTCTTTCTTTCCTCTGACTTCCCTCTCTCTCCTTTCTCTTTCTTTCCTCTGACTTCCCTCTCTCTCTCCTTTCTCTTTCTTTCCTCTGACTTCCCTCTCTCTCCCCTTTCTCTTTCTTTCCTCTGACTTCCCCCTCTCTCTCCTTTCTCTTTCTTTCCTATGTCTTCCCTCTCTCTCTCCTCCCATTTCTCTTTCTTTCCTCTGTCTTCCCTCTCACTCTCCTCCCCTTTCTCTTTCTTTCCTCTGACTTCCCTCTCTCTCCTTTCTCTTTCTTTCCTCTGACTTCACTCTCTCTCCCCTTTCCCTTTCTTTCCTCTGACTTCTCTCTCTCTCGCCTTTCTCTTTCTTTCCTCTGACTTCCCCCTCTCTCTCCTTTCTCTTTCTTTCCTCTGTCTTCCCTCTCTCTCTCTCCTCCCCTTTCTCTTTCTTTCCTCTGTCTTCCCTCTCTCTCTCCCCTCCTTTCTCTTTCTCTCCTCTGCTTCCCTCTCTCTCTCCTTTCTCTTTCTCTCCTCTGTCTTCCCTCTCTCTCTCCTTTCTCTTTCTCTCCTGTCTTCCCTCTCTCTCTCCTTTATCTTTCTCTCCTCTGTCTTCCCCTATCTCTTTCCTTTATCTTTCTCTCCTCTGTCTTCCCTCTCTCTCTCCTTTCTCTTTCTCTTCTCTGTCTTCCCTCTCTCTCTCCTTTATCTTTCTCTCCTCTGTCTTCCCTATCTCTCTCCTTTATCTTTCTCTCCTCTGTCTTCCCTCTCTCTCTCCTTTCTCTTTCTCTCCTCTGTCTTCCCTCTCTCTCTTCCCTTCTTTCTCTTTCTCTCCTCTGTCTTCCCTCTCTCTCTCCTTCTTTCCTCTGTCTTCCCTCTCTCTCTCTCCTCTCCTTTCTCTTTCTCTCTTCTGTCTTCCCTCTCTCTCTCCCCTCCTTTCTCTTTCTTTCCTCTGTCTTCCCTCTCTCTCGCCTTTCTCTTTCTTTCCTCTGTCTTCCCTCTCTCCCTTCTCTCCTTTCTCTTTCTTTCCTCTGTCTTCCCTCTCTCCCCTTCTTTCTCTTTCTTTCCTCTGTCATCCCTCTCTCTCTCTCCTCTCCTTTCTCTTTCTTTCCTCTGTCTTCCCTCTCTCTCTCTCCTCTCCTTTCTCTTTCTTTCCTCTGACTTCCCTCTCTCTCTCCTCTCAATTCTCTTTCTCTCTTCTGTCTTCCCTCTCTCTCTCCCCTCCTTTTTCTTTCTTTCCTCTGTCTTCCCTCTCTCTTGCCTTTCTCTTTCTTTCCTCTGTCTTCCCTTTCTCTCTTCTCTCCTTTCTCTTTCTTTCCTCTGTCTTCCCTCTCTTTCTCCTTCTTTCTTCTGTCTTTCCCCTTTCTCTCCCCTTCTTTCTCTTTCTTTCCTCTGTCTTCCCTCTCTCTCTCTCCTCTCCTTTCTCTCTTTCCTCTGTCTTCCCTCTCTCTCTCCTCTCAATTCTCTTTCTCTCCTCTGTCTTCCCTCTCTCTCTCCTCTCCTTTCTCTTTCTCTCTTCTGTCTTCCCTCTCTCTCTCCCCTCCTTTCTCTTTCTCTCCTCTGTCTTCCCTCTCTCTCTCCTCTCCTTTCTCTTTCTCTCTTCTGTCTTCCCTCTCTCTCTCCCCTCCTTTCTCTTTCTTTCCTCTGTCTTCCCTCTCTCTCGCCTTTCTCTTTCTTTCCTCTGTCTTTCCTCTCTTTCTCCTTCTTTCGTCTGTCTTCCCTCTCTTTCTCCTTCTTTCCTCTGTCTTCCCTCTCTCTCTCCTTTCTCTTTCTTTCCTCTGTCTTCCCTCTCTTTCTCCTTCTTTCCTCTGTCTTCCCTCTCTCTCTCCTTTCTCTTTCTTTCCTCTGTCTTCCCTCTCTCTCTCCTTTCTCTTTCTTTCCTCTGTCTTCCCTCTCTTTCTCCTTCTTTCCTCTGTCTTCCCTCTCTCTCTTCTCTCCTTTCTCTTTCTTTCCTCTGTCTTCCCTCTCTTTCTCTTTCTTTCCTCTGTCTTCCCTCTCTTTCTCCTTCTTTCCTCTGTCTTCCCTCTCTTTCTCCTTCTTTCCTCTGTCTTCCCTCTCTCTCTCCTTCTTTCCTCTGTCTTCCCTCTCTCTCGCCTTTCTCTTTCTTTCCTCTGTCTTCCCTCTCTCTCTTCTCTCCTTTCTCTTTCTTTCCTCTGTCTTCCCTCTCTTTCTCCTTCTTTCCTCTGTCTTTCCCCTTTCTCTCCCCTTCTTTCTCTTTCTTTCCTCTGTCTTCCCTCTCTCTCTCTCCTCTCCTTTTTCCTTCTTTCCTCTGTCTTCCCTCTCTCTCGCCTTTCTCTTTCTTTCCTCTGTCTTCCCTCTCTCTCTCTCCTCTCCTTTCTCTTTCTTTCCTCTGACTTCCCTCTCTCTCTCCTCTCAATTCTCTTTCTCTCCTCTGACTTCCCTCTCTCTCTCCTCTCAATTCTCTTTCTCTCCTCTGTCTTCCCCCTCTCTCTCTCTCTCTCTCTTTCCTCCTCTCTCCACTCTCTCTCTCTATCTATGACAGTGTATGTTGATGTAAAGATTATATATATCAATTATAAAGTAAACTTTTTCTACAGGTTTCATGATAAACGTTTTCACAACCATTTTCACAAATGATTTTTTTTCTACAAAACATTTTAACTTCCATGTCACAGTGGACATTTTAACTTCCATGTCACAGTGGACATTTTAACTTCCATGTCACAGTGGACATTTTAACTTCCATGTCACAGTGGACATTTTAACTTCCATTTCACTGTGGACATTTTAACTTCCATGTCACAGTGGACATTTTAACTTCCATGTCACTGTGAACATTTTAACTTCCATGTCACTGTGAACATTTTAACTTTCATGTCACTGTGAACACTTTAACTTCCATGTCACTGTGAACATTTTAATTTCCATGTCACTGTGAACATTTCAACTTTCATGTCACTGTGAACATTTTAGACACCAAAAAATAAGAAAATAGAAAAAATTTTTTCTTTTCGTGGAACCTAAAGCCTTTTGTGTGGGCGGGCCTAAAACCTGGGCACGGATCTCGAAAACGACTCTCAGTTGATACATAATACTACATCGTTGGAAAAATAATCACTAGTTCGTTGGCCACACGGGGAAATCTTTAGTTTTACTGTTATATGTTTTCAAAGTATAAAAAGAAATATATTTAAATTTGGCTAGAGAACGTGAAAATATTTTGCATGAACGGACTACCCTATACGTATTTTCGCTTGTAGGCATTTTAGTATTCAAGAGTTGAATAAATTACTGTTCAGGGGCACTTTGCGCACCATCCTCTAAGTGTAGATATAAAGGTCTATCTTTAGAATATAATAAAGTGTAATATATGTCTGTCTGTCTGTTTACCTACTGTCCGTCAACCTACCTACCTAATCTATCTCTTTTTCTGTAGTTCTGTCTTTCATTCGATCTGTCTGGAACAATTACTTTTAAATATACATGCATTTAAATTTGATGAAACTATATATTTGAAACTTTTTTTGTTATTAAAAATACGAAACATAAAAATAATAATTTATTCAATCTTCACATAACTTTTTTTTGCAGCAAGTTTTCAGTGTCCTATAAAAATATGTTTCACAGAAACCGAAACCTGTTTGAAGCTAGATCTTCCCTTTAAAGGAAAGTGGGGCCTACAGGGAAGTCAGGACAGACATTCATTTTTTAAGTATTTTTTTTTATTTTGCTTGTTTTATTGGAGGATGTTTTATTGGAGGATGTTTGAACCTAAATCCCCCCCCCCCCTCCTTGGCTGCCTTTTGCAGTACAAAACTTAAAATTAGGTTGGGGTGGTTTGAACCTCAATTCCCCCTTCCCCCAATGATCAGGCTAACGCAACAACTTCTGGAAGACGTATAGTGCTTGAGTGCAGTGGGGAGCTTGTCTCAATGTTTCCCTACATCTCAGGCAGTTTCCAGGAAAGTATTTTGTGGAGTTTTTGTGTGTGTGCTTGGGATTTACCATGTTTATGATTTAGTTTTTTGAATATATTTTTTTTTGTTACCAAGAAAATGAATCATTAGTGCCAGAGGGGGATTAACTGTGCACCATGCTCAGAAATACCAAGTGCTATTACCATTTGATCAATTTAGCTGTTAGAAACTTTTAACTACTATTACATCTACTTTGATTATATATATATATATAATTCTTTTGAACACATTTTATTGAAGCTTGTAGAAATATTAAAAGCTGGAAAGGAAAAAAAAAATTTTTTTTAAATTAAACATTTGTCTGTAGACTCTATAATATATTTTGTGAAAAATTAAACTACTGCCGTTTCGACTGTGAAAAATGGCTAGTTGTTCAGTCACATAGTAACTGATAACAGTTAAATTTAAATATTTTCTTGTCCAGCCCAACTTGGAGAATTTCTGGTGAATGAATCAGCTTAATTCTTTATGCTCGATTTCAACCCAAAATGTTTTTGAAAGACGACATAATCACAAAATGAGCACTTCCTGTTTGCTTCAGCTTCTAGGCCAAATTTTAATTCTCTACATTTAGACTTACTCTTTTTTTTTAACCATGTAGATGTAAAGTCTAGACAAAAAGTCTTTGGTTTCTGAAGGACTATTTCATTACGACTATCGTCTGTTCAAAAGGAACGTCTGTAATTTATAATAAAAAATCTAGAGGGACGTGTATTCTAGACCTATAACTAAAAATCCAGTAAATTGTTACACATTTTCACAATAGATATGAGGCATATAAATCTAGATATTTCCCATATTACATTTCTAAAGCACTTTATTTTTGTACGTAATGTACTATAATTTTAATAACTTTCAGTTAGATCGGTCTCTAGAACATTGGATGGCCAGAGGTTTAAAACCCTTTTCATATATTTTTTTAAAGCTATTCTAATTTTATTAATTCGATTTACAGAAAAGTTGAAACGGAAGATGATACGAATATGATTTTTAACTATTGATTTTAAAAATGAATGGTGTTTAAAAGCACTCTTCAAATATTTCGATAAAAAGCCGAAAAGTCGATGAATACTTATAGGCTGTATGTAGGACTATTTTCTGAGGTGTAGTGTGTGTGTGGAGAGGAGTGGTGTGGGAGGAATAAGTGATTTCGGTCACCAAACTCACTGGCAACACCTATGTGTTTGTAAGGTGTAGCGTTACAGGCCAGGAGAGTTACATGTAGATACTAACATTCAAGTGTTTTGCGGGGCGGGGAGAAGGGAAAAAAAGGGGGAGGGGCGGGTGAGAAAAATCCTATAGGCCAGAATTGAGTAAGTTGTGCGTTTGGGAGGGCGATTAAAAGCGGGCCGTTCCAATTAAACGTAACATATGCTAGCTAGCATACACTAAACAAATGGTGGAGGTTGTTGAAATGCAGGCAGTTTTGTTGAAGCATGAACAATAAGGTCAAGGGGTATTATTTGAACATTTCCAGGGTGTAAGAAGAAAAAAAAAGATCCAAGACCAGAAACAAATCCTAGAGCCTATCAAATAGTTCGAATAAAATCTGAAAAGCAGAAGAAAAGTCATTTAGTGTCAGTAGGCGCTAGTTGGTGTGAGAGTTGGTAAGTGATATTCGAATGTACGGGCTGGTCCCATTCCACGTAGTAGATCCTAGACTTAGCTAGTCAAAGGAACATACGGGGTTAGAGTTAAACTTTATATCGTTATAGTGTTCAAAGTACGTGGGAGAAGTCCATGACATAATAACCATCGACTGAGAAACACGTCAATGGGTAAAGCCGGTGGGTAATGCTAGTATGTACAAGTAACCTATTCTATTTATTTCTTTAAAAATATGAAATTAGACTTTTATATCTTCTAATATTAATAAATGCATTTATGGATATCAAAACTTGAATAGTGTATAGGCCTCCACAGAAAACTCTGCCTATGGCCTCCATTTCCTAAAATCCGGAAGAGCTTGAGAATATTTGTTGATTACGGATCTTTAAGGCACGGTGAACATTTTTATCACTCGTACAGTTAACACGCAACTGTTATTAACAGAAAGAACACATCTTTAGAAGGGATATGTGTATTACTTATCAGCTGCTAGCGGGCTTGGAGCGATCAACTCTAGACACGCAAGGAGAGGTCTCTGTTGACGTGACTGATACGTGATTTAAAAAGAAAAGAACCTTATTCCTGGCAGCTATAAAAGTTAGTATTTTTGGAGACCAGGTGTGGACTCGAATAGTAATGGGCAATTAGCATGCAAGGCTCACTGACAGCCATAGCAACTAATGGGCCTTACACATAATAGGAGAGAGGGGAGGAAGTACATTCTAAGTTTAGACTTTCTTCTATCATTTCTGATGTGTCGTTTCCAATTACCTCCCTCCATGCACCACTCTTATATCAATATACTCCCACCATGCAGTGATCTTAGAGAGGGACAGTATTACAAGTAAGCTTCTCATAACAAAGTTTTCATTTTTTATCAACATCTTGTAGTATACCGAAACAAAACATTGACTGAGTGGTCAGGAGCAATGGCAGACGACATAAGGTCAAGGTCATTGTTTTCCTGTTCCCGACTCTCCGATTCAAGTCGTGGAGAAGTAAAAGCAAGATGTCTGCCCCTGAAGGCCAACATAACACTGCACACTGTATCTGTGGAAACCTAAAGGCGGGATATCTGTGTCGTACTTTGACCTAGATTCACTTAAACCCGGTCTTTCAAGCAGAAACTACCTGAAGAATGTAAAAACTGGGACAGCAACCACCTGTCTGGGTGTTGACAATATCGTGGCCCAGGGATTCTCACACTGAGTGTTATCAAGGGCGCAACAAATTTTCGAGACGCATTAAGAAAGTAGCAGTAAGATATGAAAGGGTATATGTGTGGAGCGTTCTCTTTGATGGAATTTCTGATTTAAAACAATTTCAATTTAAACACACACTCACTGTTCACACAAACACTGTCAATTAACATGCACAAACACAGACATACATACGAATTAGACGCACACTGTGTCAGACTGCAGTAACAAAAGTAATTTTCCACAGAGAAGTAGATCTTTGGTCTGTATCAATGTCTGGTAGCTAAAGAAGACAATTGGATGAGTTTATACCGTAACAAGCTACATCTTGTTTTTAAAGACAACTTCTTCTATTTGAAGCCTATCTACACTACGAAGAGCTATTGGCTCTGTATAATTACTGAATGATAGATTTAAAAAAACGAACATTTGTACCTTGCATCGGTTCCTCCTTCTGTAAACGTTCCCGGTTAAATAAATCTACTCAGAGTAAATAAACTTCTAATGATAGGCCTAAAGATGGTGCGCAAAATGTATTTTTTTGATTTTACACATATGGAAATACCCGCTAACGTACGTTCGAGATATAGATTGTCTAGACCTCCAGACCAAATTTAAATTTAATTTTTATTATACTTTGAAAAGTTATAACGGTCAAACCCGAGTTTTTCATGTGTTCTATTAGTTTGTAATTCGTTTCCAAAAGGTATACATTAACGGTTAAATTTTTAAGAAAATGGTTATAATTTTTTTTGAGATGTGTGTCCACCTAGGTTTTGTTTTTTGAAAGATTTTTTATTTAAATTTTTTTACCCGATGAAGAATTTGCAAGCTGAAAAGTGAAATAGTAAATAAAATAAGTCAAGAACACAAAATATTCATTCATAAGAATAAAAATACTTTAGGAATGAAACGACGCAGCCAGCTTTATGTTTGAGTATAAAGCATTTTGTCAGCGTAAAAGAGAAGAATTTCAAACAACGCAAAAGATAAACTTTGACCTTCTTTGCTTTCGATTTGAAAAGACAAACTAGAACAGTGGCTTTCCTCCTTTTAAAACTCTAGAGGTTATGGAGCACAATTAATATTGTTTTTATCAGAGCATATCTTTTGTTGATTCAGCTGCATGACAATGGCTGAAGTATAAATGTACCAACCACCATACCGATAACTCTTGCAAAAAAAAAAAAAAAAAAACTCAAGAAAGATAATTCAATTATTTCTTTCTGTAAGATTTGTACAAGTTGTTCCTCTTTATTTCTTTCCGACAGACAGAAAAAAAAGCATTACCACTGTAAAAAAAACTTTATGTCAAGTTTAGAGCTATGTTGTATATGATGTAGAACACGTGAAGACCACACACAGATGAGTAAGCAACTATCATCTAGTGATGCAGCTGAAGTGTCAATGCTATAAAGGCTACTTAAATACTTATAAATTGAATACAACATTGAGGCTGGAGAACAGTCCCTACAATTTAATTGGTAACAGTAATCTTTCCAGAAATCATCTTTGACATTGTTTTGTTTTCTGTTGTTTACAAATCTCCCCAATCTTTCCACTGTCCAACTTTTCCCTTTAAGTTACTTTCTATCGCTCTCTCACGACGTTATATTTTAACAAATTCTATTTCTATGTTCCTGTAATCTATTGATGAAATCAAACCAAACCAAAACAAAGATGAGATACTTATGCTTATAATTGAACGAGTAACTCCCCATTCTAATTTGGATATGTGACTGCACCTCCTTTAAATCACAAATATTTCTATATTATAAGCACAAAATACCACTTTCTGGTATATCCAGCAAAAAGACTCATCCACTGCCGCAATAGATTCGAATAATTATTAAATGGTTAGATAAAAAGAAACATACATAAACTATTTAAACCATACGGGTATCAGCTAATACATATATATATATATAGATTAATGAGGAATGCAGTATTTCCCGTGGCTACGCAGCCCCAGCTGTGACCTACATATTTTGCCACATCCAGGGCAAGAATAACCATTGTCCGCCGGTGGTCGATTAAGATTTTCGTTTCGTTGTCTGCGTTGCGTCTGTCCTGGGAAGTGGATTTTCTTTTGGTCTCAAATTTGTATACCGCGGCCTTTGTGAGTGACCTCCATCTGTCTCTTTCTGAGGCCGCATGCAACCAGGTGCTCTCTTCTATGTCAGCCAAGGCAAGTTGGCGCCTAAGCTGGTCTTTAAAGCGTTTACGTGGGGCACCTCTGTTACGTTGACCACCTTTTAGCTTACCAAAAAAGACTGGTTTTGGCATACGCTCGTCCCCCATTCGGAATACTTGGCCTGCTCAGCGTAAATGTCGGACCATAAGAAGTCCATACCGGCGTTCGCAAGGACATCGCTGTTTGTAGTCTGGCCACTGTATGTCTATAATGGGGCACAAGCATTTTTGGTGAAAGCATTCAAGTAGTCTTAGTTGCTTTCTGTATAGTATCCATGTCTCAGATCCATATAGAGGGGTTAAGAGAACCCTCGCTTGGTAGACATTGATTTTTTCTGACCATTTCTTGTGTTTTTGTATGGGATAGTAGACGCCGAAGATGAAATATATTGCCGTCAAAACAAAACCTGATGTAGATGCCTTCGTGCAATCACTGCCTCATTTGACCCAGCATTACGCCAAAGAAGATGGCGAATAGAGTAGGAGCAAGTACACAGCCACAACCCTGATTCACGTCATTTTCTTTTGGGAATTGATCAGATAGGTCACCATTGTGTCTAATCTGACCTTTTTGTCCCACATGAGACTGGATGGGAACGTAGGTGGACATCCTGCACCTTCCTAAAAGCTGCACAAACCATCGCAAATGACCGCGTCATAAGCCTTGGTGAGGTCCACAAAGGCAGCGTATAGGCTTGGGTTCTGCACTTTGCATTTTTCTTGTAATTGTCGCAGAACAAATATCATGTGTCAGAATGATCTCTACCGTCTCTGAAGCTACATTGTCTCTTATATCTTAGATATATCTATATTGTTGTAACGGTGGTGGTGGCGCGGATAGGGGTAGTAGTGTTTGTGAAACCACCCGAAGCCCATCGCCCACAGACGAGGGGTCAACCGTGACGAGTGACCGCGGCTAGTGACAACACGACGGTTCTGGAAGAAGCTTTGTTGTGAAAAATACTCAAGCCATTCACATCAGATGTAGTCATGTGATGATTGTGATCAACCAGAATGGTCAAGAGACGTTCCGTCGATTTCTGGAAGGCCCGCGGGGACACTATAGAAAGAAAAAAAAAGGTGTTACCAGTCAAGTGGTCGACTACAGCACAGTTTAGTTCAGAGTGTGGTTCTGTATGGCCCATTACGACGGTTAGGTAGTGTCAAGACATCTCGCGAGTACGAGACGGCGTCTTGGTTTTGATCTAGAGCCCTAGACGATCGAGTTCGACATAACGAACCCAGTGCGTGACGTTAGTCATGAGTATTTGAACACAGTGTGTGACGTTAGTCCTAAATAGTTGAACCCACTGTGTGACGTTAGTCCTAAATAGTTGAACCCAGTGTGTGACGTTAGTCCTAAATAGTTGAACACAGTGTGTGACGTTAGTCATGAATAATTGAACACAGTGTGTGACGTTAGTCCTGAATAGTTGAACACAGTGTGTGACGTTAGTCCTGAATAGTTGAATCAGTGTGTAACGTTAGTTCTGAATAGTTGAACCCAGTGTGTGACGTTAGTCCTAAATAGTTGAACCCAGTGTGTGACGTTAGTCCTACATAGTTGAGCCCAGTGTGTGTTGTTAGTCCTACATAGTTGAGCCCAGTGTGTGGCGTTAGTCCTACATAGTTGAACCCAGTGTGTGGCGTTAGTCCTACATAGTTGAACCCAGTGTGTGACGTTAGTCCTACATAGTTGAGCCCAGTGTGTGACGTTAGTCCTACATAGTTGAGCCCTGTGTGTGACGTTAGTCCTACATAGTTGAGCCCAGTGTGTGACGTTAGTCCTACATAGTTGAGCCCAGTGTGTGACGTTAGTCCTACATAGTTGAGCCCAGTGTGTGACGTTAGTCCTACATAGTTGAGCCCAGTGTGTGACGTTAGTCCTACATAGTTGAGCCCAGTGTGTGACTTTAGTCCTACATAGTTGAGCCCAATGTGTGGCGTTAGTCCTACATAGTTGAACCCAGTGTGTGACGTTAGTCCTACATAGTTGAGCCCAGTGTGTGACGTTCGTCCTACATAGTTGAGCCCAGTGTGTGACGTTAGTCCTACATAGTTGAGCCCAGTGTGTGGCGTTAGTCCTACATAGTTGAGCCCTGTGTGTGACGTTAGTCCTACATAGTTGAGCCCAGTGTGTGACGTTAGTCCTACATAGTTGAGCCCAGTGTGTGACGTTAGTCCTACATAGTTGAGCCCAGTGTGTGACGTTAGTCCTACATAGTTGAGCCCAGTGTGTTGCGTTAGTCCTACATAGTTGAACCCAGTGTGTGGCGTTAGTCCTACATAGTTGAACCCAGTGTGTGACGTTAGTCCTACATAGTTGAACCCAGTGTGTAACGTTAGTCCTACATAGTTGAGCCCAGTGTGTGACGTTATTCCTACCTAGTTGAGCCCAGTGTGTGACGTTAGTCCTACCTAGTTGAGCCCAGTGTGTGACGTGAGTCCTACATAGTTGAGCCCAGTGTGGGACGTTAGTCCTGCATAGTTGAACCCAGTGCCTGTCCGAAAGGAAACAGGCCAGTAGAGTTTGATACAGCAGTGAAAGAGTTGATACGGCGGTATAGTTGTTAACGGTAAAATATGTGTACAGTCAGTCAGTATGACGTGTTGCCAATTGTACAGTCAGTCAGTATGACGTGTTGCCAATCGTACAGTATTGGCATTAAACTATTATTTTGGAGCCCTAAGTTTTCAAGTTCTTTGAGTTGGTATTGTCGTGTGGAGCGGGTTGCGAGATCTTCAATAGTGAGAATAGTTTAATGTGTATAATGTTATAACTTTGGTGATAGTGCGGGTAGGAGTAGTAGTGTGTGTGTAGTCTGCCGACAAAAATCGCCCCAGGCCAGCGCTTGTCAACCGTAACGAGTGACCACCGTCAACCGCGATGACTGGCGAAGCTTCAAGAAATATCTTAAGTCTAAAGTAAACAATACTCAGGCCAGTGACGTCGGATGTTGTCATGTGAACAACCAGAATAGTCGAGTGTCGGATCGTTGGTTTCTGGGAGGCCAGCAACAAAGTGTCGCAGTCATGACAGTTCACTACAGGCTTGACTTGTTTCCGTTCAGTGCGATTCAGCGGGTCTGTACGGTGCATTACGACGGTTCGGTGTGAAATAGAGTCGAGACACCTTGCCAGGACGAGTGGTTGATCTATACCAGTGGTTGATCTATACCAGTGGTTGATCTATACCAGTGGTTGATCTATACCAGTGGTTGATCTATACCAGTGGTTGATCTATACCAGAGGTTGATCTATACCAGTGGTTGATCTATACCAGTGGTTGATCTATACCAGTGGTCTTCAACCTTTTTTGGTGTACCGCCACCCTTTTCGTATTTTTTTTTCTTTGAAAAAATCCGCCAGCGCCCCCCTCTAAGAAAATACTACTAAGAGAAGGGAAATTTGAATAAAATTTCATTTATTAATTAATTCTCATGCTGTTATAATATTATTATTATACAAAAAGTATGCCATGACTGATTCAAATACTTTGAATAATCCCTTTAAAAGTTATTAAATATTATTGCCTACTATTTTTAGGTTTTATTGTAAATTTATTTTTAAGTATAAATATTAGGTAAGTTATGGCTCAGAGCGAAAAAGGGTTAATCTGTCTAGCAATGGTAATTGGAACAATACTTAACTACATTGCTACAATAGTTATGGTAATTGCCATGTGGCTAACACAATGATCTGCTCTTTTGTTTCTCCTTCAGCTACTCATTAGAGTTGAGAACATTTAGGGAAGTTCTGAAATCTAAAAACCATCAAAATCCAGACTTCATTTATTTATAGTGCAATGCTTTTTGTCCTTTTCGCCTAGAAATTGTGTTAATTTTATTTCAGGATAAGTGTATGAATACGATTGAATACACAGAATTAGTAGTGCACACGTACACAGAAAAACTCAACACTTTACTGGAACTAAAAAAAAAAGACTTAGTTTTCAATATTTAGAGAAATCTATTAATAAGGTGATAATGTACAAGTAATAATAGAACGAAGGCATCGCCTTTAAGTCTGAAGACTAAGGAAGTGTGCAGTATTCTATGGCACTACTCGGATATATTTTTTCACATTTAATCAAATATAGTATGCTTTGCCAACTAGACACAGGCACAGAACATTGCAGGGCAATAGCCCATGGCACAGTTAGTAGCACACCATTGTTCTATATCTGGATTGCCCGAAAAGGCTTCGTTGGAGCTACACACATTGACCAATCCAACGGAGCACCAGCAATGTGATGCTGGACAGTTCCCTGCCCAGCAGTTAACTTTGCACCAGAAATCCAATTCTGGTTGGCGGCTCAAGCTTCTACAGCCATACGCGTTCTCAAAGTAGTTGACACTGTTCGATGCCTGAGTGAGAGATTTAGTGGACCCCATTTTAATTGAACCTCGTGCTTGTGTAGGACTTGAAGTAGGACTCTGAGTAAGTGAGTTTTGAGTAGGAGTTTCGTTTGGTGCTTGGCTCAGTCCTTGTAGACGTCCTTTAGTGAAACTCTGAGTGGCTGCCTGGGCCGGAACAAAATAGCTTAACGATGAAGCAGGCTGACCATTACTTTGAGAATCTCGGGCAATGATTCTGACATCTGCACATCCATAGAACTCTTCTTGAGGACCACAGCCTACACAATGCACTCCGTTAGGATCCTCTCCCCAGCTGTTTCCTGTGGTCAAGAGAAAGGTGTAGAATCTTAGTTCACAGTACATAAGATAAGATAAGATAATTTTTATTGATCAAATCAAATGGAAATTCAGTTTGACTACAATTGACAACCTCAGCGTAACTACTGTACAATGCCAATATAGATGCAAATACGAACAACATTCACAACACACTCACAACCAGCACTTGAATTAGACTTCTGTGTACTTCTCGATGACGACAGATGATCTTGTAATACTCTGACCGAAAGTGGGATAAAGGAGTTTTAAAATCTTTCTGTTTTAGTTCTATTGGAAAGGAGACGACCACTTCGTTCAGATCTTATGAAACAGTGGTTTAATGGGTGCAGGTTGTCTTAAGAATCGTCTTTAAGAATCGTGAGTGAGTAAGGCATCTTTCACGAAAAAGCTCTTCTAGAGATTAAGCCTAATGCTACGAAATATCATTTATTCCTTACTGTTTCTGTGCTCCTTGTGAAAAAGATCAAGATGTTTGTTTGCTTTAGTAAATAAAAGTAGATTTCCCCTTTCAGAACTAGTTATCTATAGGGCAGATGTTCTATTTCTGTGGCCCATAATAGGGTCTCCTGTGGCCAGCACAACGAACATCCGCCTTTACTTTTCCCCAACTAATACCAGGTACCCATTAGAGCTGAGTGGACGCCCAAATATCACGAAATTTAAAAGCCCAGTCTTGACTAAGATTCGGACCTATGACCCTCTGTTCGGAAGCCAAGCGCTTTACCGCTCAGCCACCGCGGCTCCCTTTTAAGGACTCTTTGAATTTCTTTGACTGTCGTACGCATTCCGATTTGTAGTTTTCTATGGAATGTTCTGTTTTTACTTGAAAAATAGTTTACGTAATCATAACATACTTTTTAAAGTACGATTTAGGAGTCTTTGTCTTAATCTTACCAAAACAAAGCACTTGTTAATAATTTGGAAATATTTATGTCTTGGCATGTCTCAGGATTTGAAATTTTAAACTACAATGGTACCTGGCACTATGACTCTTTTTTATTGTCAGGTAATATCTGACATTAGATTACAACACAGCGCTTTTGGTTTTCGACCTATAAATGTTAGTATGTGACCTACAGGAGTAATTGTTTATATATAAAACTAAGTCTACTGTTGTGATTGTTGTGAACTCCTTACTGGAATTATACTTGACACAGAACGTACTAGCAATACTTCTTTCAACAACTCAAAGAGACGCCAGAGATGAATTAACAACAAAAATATAACTTTAATAAAAGTACTCAGGGTAGCTGTAGCTGAAGACAACGCATCAAACGTTAACTAACTGAATATATACATAATTATAAAACTGACTTCTTTATTTCTCATATCGTACGACTAGGCTCCATAACCCAGGCCTCTAACGACAACAATAAAACTTCAAGCGCTGTCACTCTGTCCCCACCAATGGACCAATGAAATAATAGTACAATTGATACAAAAAAACATAGAATTCTTTAAGGTTTACAACCCAGTTTTTGAAGTGCCGTTTACGATATCTTATACAAAACATAATCACCACACAGCCCTTTTGGTTTTCGACCTATAAATGTTAGTAGTGACCTATAGGAGTAATTGTTTATATATAAAACTAAGTCGACCTATGGGTTAACATATATATAATATGTGGAATTAAAATCTACGAACTATAAATAAATCTAATTATCCATACTAAAAGTGCGAACATTACAAATAGATGGTCAAATGGATGTCAACATTGACTGGAGAACGTACCAACTAAATCTTGTTTAGAACAGGTTTGTACTGCAGCACGTAAGGAATGTAGGCCTATTCTTATTTTGTCATAAATTGAAACTTTGAGTAGCTAATATACAAGAAAGTCATTCCCTATTCAGTTCAATAAAAAGTTCGGAACCCTCTCCCATCCTTTTTTAAATTGCATCTTGCGCAGTGCACCACTCTAACACATCAAGAAATAGCAACATTCAGGAACATCTTGCGCAGTGCACCACTCTCACACATCAAGAAATAGCAACATTCAGAAACATCTTGCGCAGTGCACCACTCTCACACATCAAGAAATAGCAACATTCAGGAACATCTTGCGCAGTGCACCACTCTCACACATCAAGAAATAGGAAAATTCAGGAACATCTTGCGCAGTGCACCACTCTCACACATCAAGAAATAGCAACATTCAGGAACATCTTGCGCAGTGCACAACTCTCAAACATCAAGAAATAGCAACATTCAGGAACATCTTGCGCAGTGCACCACTCTCACACATCAAGAAATAGCAACATTCAGGAACATCTTGCGCAGTGCACCACTCTCACACATCAAGAAATAGCAACATTTAGGAACATCTTGCGCAGTGCACCACTCTCACACATCAAGAAATAGCAACATTCAGGAACATCTTGCGCAGTGCATCACTCTCACACATCAAGAAATAGCATCATTCAGGAACATCTTGCGCAGTGCACCACTCTCACACATCAAGAAATAGCAACATTCAGGAACATCTTGCGCAGTGCACCACTCTCACACATTAAGAAATAGGAACATTCAGGAACATCTTGCGCAGTGCATCACTCTCACACATCAAGAAATAGGAACATTCAGGAACATCTTGCGCAGTGCATCACTCTCACACATCAAGAAATAGGAACATTCAGGAACATCTTGCGCAGAGCACCACTCTCACACATCAAGAAATAGCAACATTCAGGAACATCTTGCGCAGTGCACCACTCTCACACATCAAGAAATAGCAACATTCAGGAACATCTTGCGCAGTGCACGACTTTCACACATCAAGAAATAGCAACATTCAGGAACATCTTGCGCAGTGCACCACTCTCACACATCAAGAAATAGCAACATTCAGGAACATCTTGCGCAGTGCACCACTCTCACACATCAAGAAATAGGAACATTCAGGAACATCTTGCGCAGTGCATCACTCTCACACATTAAGAAATAGCAACATTCAGGAACATCTTGAGCAGTGCATCACTCTCACACATCAAGAAATAGGAACATTAAGGAACATCTTGAGCAGTGCATCACTCTCACACATCAAGAAATAGCAACATTCAGGAACATCTTGCGCAGTGCACCACTCTCACACATCAAGAAATAGGAACATTCAGGAACATCTTGCGCAGTGCACCACTCTTACACATCAAGAAATAGGAACATTCAGGAACATCTTGCGCAGTGCATCACTCACACATCAAGAAAAAGGAACATTCAGGAACATCTTGAGCAGTGCACCACTCTCACACATCAAGAAATAGCAACATTCAGGAACATTTTGTGCAGTGCACCACTCTCACACATCAAGAAATAGGAACATTCAGGAACATCTTGCGCAGTGCATTACTCTCACACATCAAGAAATAGGAACATTCAGAAACATCTTGCGCAGTGCATCACTCTCACACATCAAGAAATAGGAACATTCAGGAACATCTTGAGCAGTGCACAACACACACATCAAGAAATAGGAACATTCAGGAACATCTTGAGCAGTGCAACACTCTCACACATCAAGAAATAGGAACATTCAGGAACATCTTGCGCAGTGCACCACTCTCACACATCAAGAAATAGGAACATTCAGGAACATCTTGAGCAGTGCATCACTCTCACACATCAAGAAATAGCAACATTCAGGAACATCTTGCGCAGTGCACCACTCTCACACATCAAGAAATAGGAACATTCAGGAACATATTGCGCAGTGCATCACTCTCACACATCAAGAAATAGAAACATTCAGGAACATCTTGAGCAGTGCATCACTCTCACACATTAAGAAATAGGAACATTTAGGAACATCTTGCGCAGTGCATCACTCACACATCAAGAAATAGGAACATTCAGGAACATCTTGAGCAGTGCACCACTCTCACACATCAAGAAATAGGAACATTCAGGAACATCTTGCGCAATGCACCACTCTCACACATCAAGAAATAGGATAATTCAGGAACATCTTGAGCAGTGCATCACTCTCACACATCAAGAAATAGCAACATTCAGGAACATCTTGCGCAGTGCACCACTCTCACACATCAAGAAATAGCAACATTCAGGAACATCTTGCGCAGTGCACCACTCTCACACATCAAGAAATAGCAAATTTCAGGAACATCTTGCGCAGTGCACCACTCTCACACATCAAGAAATAGCAAAATTAACGAACATCTTGCGCAGTGCACCACTCTCACACATCAAGAAATAGGAACATTCAGGAACATCTTGCGCAGTGCACTACTCTCACACATCAAGAAATAGCAACATTCAGGAACATCTTGCGCAGTGCACCACTCTCACACATCAAGAAATAGCAACATTCAGGAACATCTTGCGCAGTGCACGACTTTCACACATCAAGAAATAGCAACATTCAGGAACATCTTGCGCAGTGCACCACTCTCACACATCAAGAAATAGCAACATTCAGGAACATCTTGCGCAGTGCACCACTCTCACACATCAAGAAATAGCAACATTCAGGAACATCTTGCGCAGTGCACCACTCTCACACATCAAGAAATAGCAAAATTCAGGAACATCTTGCGCAGTGCACCACTCTCACACATCAAGAAATAGCAACATTCAGGAACATCTTGCGCAGTGCATTACTCTTACACATCAAGAAATAGCAACATTCAGGAACATCATGCGCAGTGCATAACACTCACACATCAAGAAATAGCAACATTCAGGAACATCTTGCGCAGTGCACCACTCTCACACATCAAGAAATAGCAACATTCAGGAACATCTTGCACAGTGCATCACTCTCACACATCAAGAAATAGCATCATTCAGGGACATCTTGCGCAGTGCACCACTCTCACACATCAAGAAATAGCAACATTCAGGAACATCTTGCGCAGTGCAACACTCTCACACATCAAGAAATAGCAACATTCAGGAACATTTTGCGCAGTGCACCACTCTCACACATCAAGAAATAGCAACATTCAGGAACATCTTGTGCAGTGCACCACTCTCACACATCAAGAAATAGCAACATTCAGGAACATCTTGCGCAGTGCACCACTCTCAAACATCAAGAAATAGCAACATTCAGGAACATCTTGCGCAGTGCACCACTCTCACACATCAAGAAATAGGAACATTCAGGAACATCTTGCGCAGTGCACCACTCTCACACATCAAGAAATAGCAACATTCAGGAACATCTTGCGCAGTGCATCACTCTCACACATTAAGAAATAGGAACATTCAGGAACATCTTGCGCAGTGCATCACTCTCACACATCAAGAAATAGCAACATTCAGGAACATCTTGCGCAGTGCACCACTCTCACACATCAAGAAATAGGAACATTCAGGAACATCTTGCGCAGTGCACCACTCTCACACATCAAGAAATAGGAACATTCAGGAACATCTTGCGCAGTGCACCACTCTCACACATCAAGAATTAGCAACATTCAGGAACATCTTGCGCAGTGCACCACTCTCACACATCAAGAAATAGCAACATTCAGGAACATCTTGCGCAGTGCATCACTCTCACACATTAAGAAATAGCAACATTCAGGAACATCTTGAGCAGTGCATCACTCTCACACATCAAGAAATAGGAACATTCAGGAACATCTTGTGCAGTGCATCACTCTCACACATCAAGAAATAGCAACATTCAGGAACATCTTGCGCAGTGCACCACTCTCACACATTAAGAAATAGCAACATTCAGGAACATCTTGAGCAGTGCATCACTCTCACACATCAAGAAATAGGAACATTCAGGAACATCTTGAGCAGTGCACCACTCACACATCAAGAAATAGGAACATTCAGGAACATCTTGAGCAGTGCAACACTCTCACACATCAAGAAATAGGAACATTCAGGAACATCTTGCGCAGTGCACCACTCTCACACATCAAGAAATAGGAACATTCAGGAACATCTTGAGCAGTGCATCACTCTCACACATCAAGAAATAGCAACATTCAGGAACATCTTGCGCAGTGCACCACTCTCACACATCAAGAAATAGGAACATTCAGGAACATATTGCGCAGTGCATCACTCTCACACATCAAGAAATAGAAACATTCAGGAACATCTTGAGCAGTGCATCACTCTCACACATTAAGAAATAGGAACATTTAGGAACATCTTGCGCAGTGCATCACTCACACATCAAGAAATAGGAACATTCAGGAACATCTTGAGCAGTGCACCACTCTCACACATCAAGAAATAGGAACATTCAGGAACATCTTGCGCAATGCACCACTCTCACACATCAAGAAATAGGATAATTCAGGAACATCTTGAGCAGTGCATCACTCTCACACATCAAGAAATAGCAACATTCAGGAACATCTTGCGCAGTGCACCACTCTCACACATCAAGAAATAGCAACATTCAGGAACATCTTGCGCAGTGCACCACTCTCACACATCAAGAAATAGCAAATTTCAGGAACATCTTGCGCAGTGCACCACTCTCACACATCAAGAAATAGCAACATTAACGAACATCTTGCGCAGTGCACCACTCTCACACATCAAGAAATAGGAACATTCAGGAACATCTTGCGCAGTGCACTACTCTCACACATCAAGAAATAGCAACATTCAGGAACATCTTGCGCAGTGCACCACTCTCACACATCAAGAATTAGCAACATTCAGGAACATCTTGCGCAGTGCACGACTTTCACACATCAAGAAATAGCAACATTCAGGAACATCTTGCGCAGTGCACCACTCTCACACATCAAGAAATAGCAACATTCAGGAACATCTTGCGCAGTGCACCACTCTCACACATCAAGAAATAGCAACATTCAGGAACATCTTGCGCAGTGCACCACTCTCACACATCAAGAAATAGCAAAATTCAGGAACATCTTGCGCAGTGCACCACTCTCACACATCAAGAAATAGCAACATTCAGGAACATCTTGCGCAGTGCATTACTCTTACACATCAAGAAATAGCAACATTCAGGAACATCATGCGCAGTGCATAACACTCACACATCAAGAAATAGCAACATTCAGGAACATCTTGCGCAGTGCACCACTCTCACACATCAAGAAATAGCAACATTCAGGAACATCTTGCACAGTGCATCACTCTCACACATCAAGAAATAGCATCATTCAGGGACATCTTGCGCAGTGCACCACTCTCACACATCAAGAAATAGCAACATTCAGGAACATCTTGCGCAGTGCAACACTCTCACACATCAAGAAATAGCAACATTCAGGAACATTTTGCGCAGTGCACCACTCTCACACATCAAGAAATAGCAACATTCAGGAACATCTTGTGCAGTGCACCACTCTCACACATCAAGAAATAGCAACATTCAGGAACATCTTGCGCAGTGCACCACTCTCAAACATCAAGAAATAGCAACATTCAGGAACATCTTGCGCAGTGCACCACTCTCACACATCAAGAAATAGGAACATTCAGGAACATCTTGCGCAGTGCATCACTCTCACACATCAAGAAATAGCAACATTCAGGAACATCTTGCGCAGTGCACCACTCTCACACATCAAGAAATAGCAACATTCAGGAACATCTTGCGCAGTGCATCACTCTCACACATCAAGAAATAGGAACATTCAGGAACATCTTGCGCAGTGCATCACTCTCACACATTAAGAAATAGCAACATTCAGGAACATCTTGAGCAGTGCATCACTCTCACACATCAAGAAATAGGAACATTAAGGAACATCTTGAGCAGTGCATCACTCTCACACATCAAGAAATAGCAACATTCAGGAACATCTTGCGCAGTGCACCACTCTCACACATCAAGAAATAGGAACATTCAGGAACATCTTGCGCAGTGCACCACTCTTACACATCAAGAAATAGGAACATTCAGGAACATCTTGCGCAGTGCATCACTCACACATCAAGAAAAAGGAACATTCAGGAACATCTTGAGCAGTGCACCACTCTCACACATCAAGAAATAGCAACATTCAGGAACATTTTGTGCAGTGCACCACTCTCACACATCAAGAAATAGGAACATTCAGGAACATCTTGCGCAGTGCATTACTCTCACACATCAAGAAATAGGAACATTCAGAAACATCTTGCGCAGTGCATCACTCTCACACATCAAGAAATAGGAACATTCAGGAACATCTTGAGCAGTGCACAACACACACATCAAGAAATAGGAACATTCAGGAACATCTTGAGCAGTGCAACACTCTCACACATCAAGAAATAGGAACATTCAGGAACATCTTGCGCAGTGCACCACTCTCACACATCAAGAAATAGGAACATTCAGGAACATCTTGAGCAGTGCATCACTCTCACACATCAAGAAATAGCAACATTCAGGAACATCTTGCGCAGTGCACCACTCTCACACATCAAGAAATAGGAACATTCAGGAACATATTGCGCAGTGCATCACTCTCACACATCAAGAAATAGAAACATTCAGGAACATCTTGAGCAGTGCATCACTCTCACACATTAAGAAATAGGAACATTTAGGAACATCTTGCGCAGTGCATCACTCACACATCAAGAAATAGGAACATTCAGGAACATCTTGAGCAGTGCACCACTCTCACACATCAAGAAATAGGAACATTCAGGAACATCTTGCGCAATGCACCACTCTCACACATCAAGAAATAGGATAATTCAGGAACATCTTGAGCAGTGCATCACTCTCACACATCAAGAAATAGCAACATTCAGGAACATCTTGCGCAGTGCACCACTCTCACACATCAAGAAATAGCAACATTCAGGAACATCTTGCGCAGTGCACCACTCTCACACATCAAGAAATAGCAAATTTCAGGAACATCTTGCGCAGTGCACCACTCTCACACATCAAGAAATAGCAAAATTAACGAACATCTTGCGCAGTGCACCACTCTCACACATCAAGAAATAGGAACATTCAGGAACATCTTGCGCAGTGCACTACTCTCACACATCAAGAAATAGCAACATTCAGGAACATCTTGCGCAGTGCACCACTCTCACACATCAAGAAATAGCAACATTCAGGAACATCTTGCGCAGTGCACGACTTTCACACATCAAGAAATAGCAACATTCAGGAACATCTTGCGCAGTGCACCACTCTCACACATCAAGAAATAGCAACATTCAGGAACATCTTGCGCAGTGCACCACTCTCACACATCAAGAAATAGCAACATTCAGGAACATCTTGCGCAGTGCACCACTCTCACACATCAAGAAATAGCAAAATTCAGGAACATCTTGCGCAGTGCACCACTCTCACACATCAAGAAATAGCAACATTCAGGAACATCTTGCGCAGTGCATTACTCTTACACATCAAGAAATAGCAACATTCAGGAACATCATGCGCAGTGCATAACACTCACACATCAAGAAATAGCAACATTCAGGAACATCTTGCGCAGTGCACCACTCTCACACATCAAGAAATAGCAACATTCAGGAACATCTTGCACAGTGCATCACTCTCACACATCAAGAAATAGCATCATTCAGGGACATCTTGCGCAGTGCACCACTCTCACACATCAAGAAATAGCAACATTCAGGAACATCTTGCGCAGTGCAACACTCTCACACATCAAGAAATAGCAACATTCAGGAACATTTTGCGCAGTGCACCACTCTCACACATCAAGAAATAGCAACATTCAGGAACATCTTGTGCAGTGCACCACTCTCACACATCAAGAAATAGCAACATTCAGGAACATCTTGCGCAGTGCACCACTCTCAAACATCAAGAAATAGCAACATTCAGGAACATCTTGCGCAGTGCACCACTCTCACACATCAAGAAATAGGAACATTCAGGAACATCTTGCGCAGTGCATCACTCTCACACATCAAGAAATAGCAACATTCAGGAACATCTTGCGCAGTGCACCACTCTCACACATCAAGAAATAGCAACATTCAGGAACATCTTGCGCAGTGCATCACTCTCACACATTAAGAAATAGGAACATTCAGGAACATCTTGCGCAGTGCATCACTCTCACACATCAAGAAATAGCAACATTCAGGAACATCTTGCGCAGTGCACCACTCTCACACATCAAGAAATAGGAACATTCAGGAACATCTTGCGCAGTGCACCACTCTCACACATCAAGAAATAGGAACATTCAGGAACATCTTGCGCAGTGCACCACTCTCACACATCAAGAATTAGCAACATTCAGGAACATCTTGCGCAGTGCACCACTCTCACACATCAAGAAATAGCAACATTCAGGAACATCTTGCGCAGTGCATCACTCTCACACATTAAGAAATAGCAACATTCAGGAACATCTTGAGCAGTGCATCACTCTCACACATCAAGAAATAGGAACATTCAGGAACATCTTGTGCAGTGCATCACTCTCACACATCAAGAAATAGCAACATTCAGGAACATCTTGCGCAGTGCACCACTCTCACACATTAAGAAATAGCAACATTCAGGAACATCTTGAGCAGTGCATCACTCTCACACATCAAGAAATAGGAACATTCAGGAACATCTTGAGCAGTGCACCACTCACACATCAAGAAATAGGAACATTCAGGAACATCTTGAGCAGTGCAACACTCTCACACATCAAGAAATAGGAACATTCAGGAACATCTTGCGCAGTGCACCACTCTCACACATCAAGAAATAGGAACATTCAGGAACATCTTGAGCAGTGCATCACTCTCACACATCAAGAAATAGCAACATTCAGGAACATCTTGCGCAGTGCACCACTCTCACACATCAAGAAATAGGAACATTCAGGAACATATTGCGCAGTGCATCACTCTCACACATCAAGAAATAGAAACATTCAGGAACATCTTGAGCAGTGCATCACTCTCACACATTAAGAAATAGGAACATTTAGGAACATCTTGCGCAGTGCATCACTCACACATCAAGAAATAGGAACATTCAGGAACATCTTGAGCAGTGCACCACTCTCACACATCAAGAAATAGGAACATTCAGGAACATCTTGCGCAATGCACCACTCTCACACATCAAGAAATAGGATAATTCAGGAACATCTTGAGCAGTGCATCACTCTCACACATCAAGAAATAGCAACATTCAGGAACATCTTGCGCAGTGCACCACTCTCACACATCAAGAAATAGCAACATTCAGGAACATCTTGCGCAGTGCACCACTCTCACACATCAAGAAATAGCAAATTTCAGGAACATCTTGCGCAGTGCACCACTCTCACACATCAAGAAATAGCAACATTAACGAACATCTTGCGCAGTGCACCACTCTCACACATCAAGAAATAGGAACATTCAGGAACATCTTGCGCAGTGCACTACTCTCACACATCAAGAAATAGCAACATTCAGGAACATCTTGCGCAGTGCACCACTCTCACACATCAAGAATTAGCAACATTCAGGAACATCTTGCGCAGTGCACGACTTTCACACATCAAGAAATAGCAACATTCAGGAACATCTTGCGCAGTGCACCACTCTCACACATCAAGAAATAGCAACATTCAGGAACATCTTGCGCAGTGCACCACTCTCACACATCAAGAAATAGCAACATTCAGGAACATCTTGCGCAGTGCACCACTCTCACACATCAAGAAATAGCAAAATTCAGGAACATCTTGCGCAGTGCACCACTCTCACACATCAAGAAATAGCAACATTCAGGAACATCTTGCGCAGTGCATTACTCTTACACATCAAGAAATAGCAACATTCAGGAACATCATGCGCAGTGCATAACACTCACACATCAAGAAATAGCAACATTCAGGAACATCTTGCGCAGTGCACCACTCTCACACATCAAGAAATAGCAACATTCAGGAACATCTTGCACAGTGCATCACTCTCACACATCAAGAAATAGCATCATTCAGGGACATCTTGCGCAGTGCACCACTCTCACACATCAAGAAATAGCAACATTCAGGAACATCTTGCGCAGTGCAACACTCTCACACATCAAGAAATAGCAACATTCAGGAACATTTTGCGCAGTGCACCACTCTCACACATCAAGAAATAGCAACATTCAGGAACATCTTGTGCAGTGCACCACTCTCACACATCAAGAAATAGCAACATTCAGGAACATCTTGCGCAGTGCACCACTCTCAAACATCAAGAAATAGCAACATTCAGGAACATCTTGCGCAGTGCACCACTCTCACACATCAAGAAATAGGAACATTCAGGAACATCTTGCGCAGTGCATCACTCTCACACATCAAGAAATAGCAACATTCAGGAACATCTTGCGCAGTGCACCACTCTCACACATCAAGAAATAGCAACATTCAGGAACATCTTGCGCAGTGCATCACTCTCACACATTAAGAAATAGGAACATTCAGGAACATCTTGCGCAGTGCATCACTCTCACACATCAAGAAATAGCAACATTCAGGAACATCTTGCGCAGTGCACCACTCTCACACATCAAGAAATAGGAACATTCAGGAACATCTTGCGCAGTGCACCACTCTCACACATCAAGAAATAGGAACATTCAGGAACATCTTGCGCAGTGCACCACTCTCACACATCAAGAATTAGCAACATTCAGAAACATCTTGCGCAGTGCACCACTCTCACACATCAAGAAATAGCAACATTCAGGAACATCTTGCGCAGTGCATCACTCTCACACATTAAGAAATAGCAACATTCAGGAACATCTTGAGCAGTGCATCACTCTCACACATCAAGAAATAGGAACATTCAGGAACATCTTGTGCAGTGCATCACTCTCACACATCAAGAAATAGCAACATTCAGGAACATCTTGCGCAGTGCACCACTCTCACACATCAAGAAATAGGAACATTCAGGAACATCTTGCGCAGTGCATCACTCTCACACATCAAGAAATAGCAACATTCAGGAACATCTTGAGCAGTGCATCACTCTCACACATCAAGAAATAGGAACATTCAGGAACATCTTGAGCAGTGCACCACTCACACATCAAGAAATAGGAACATTCAGGAACATCTTGAGCAGTGCACCACTCTCACACATCAAGAAATAGGAACATTCAGGAACATCTTGAGCAGTGCATCACTCTCACACATCAAGAAATAGCAACATTCAGGAACATCTTGTGCAGTGCACCACTCTTACACATCAAGAAATAGGAACATTCAGGAACATCTTGCGCACCGTCGTCTACGTGTGTATTTATTGGCCTATAACAAAACTAGAATCTTCTA
This sequence comes from Biomphalaria sudanica, assembly GCA_036873155.1. NCBI lineage: Eukaryota > Metazoa > Mollusca > Gastropoda > Planorbidae > Biomphalaria > Biomphalaria sudanica. The sequence goes on along the minus strand of JAZGLO010006566.1, from coordinate 2,312,599 downwards.
TACGATATATCTACATACAGTAATGTAGTCTAGACTAATATCTTTTAATGTTGTCATATATGCATCTGTATCACCAAACTGGAATTTTATTAACTCTGAATAAATTTATACCTTTTTGGGTATCGGTTGGCGGAATTGAGGTGAATGTCGTGATCCATAAGTCACAAAATAAAACCTACTAAGCCCCAGACACTCAAGCATGTACCTGTATGATATCGCCACTGCAACACACAAAAATCACAGGTAAGTCCAGCTGGTAGAAAGACATCCACAGAATATAATTTAGATTCCCTTGACAGTTTGTACTTATATCCAGATCCGTCAGCTAGAGCCAATGGGTAACGGTCAAGACAGTCCTGAGTTGTTCTATCAGTTCTTCTGGTTTTAGGGCAAAGTTTAAACTCACAATAGCCTGAGAAAACAACACAGATTTAGTCTTTACAAATCCACTGAAATTGTATTCAATTAAATCTACATTAAACTAAATAATGAATGGTACCAAATAAATATTGCAATGCTAAGTTTTTTTTCTTTCTATTCAGTTAAAATCTCAATTACTTACACTATAACACTGGACAAACATGTTAAGGGATCAACGTCCAGACTGTAGAACACGGTCGAAAAGTTGCATATAATAGTCTAAAATCATGTCCATTGTTCATTGCTTTGTAATGTATTTAATGCCTCGCTGTTCTTGTCTGTATTACTTGTATTCACTGCGGATGTTTTATTTGCTTTTTTTTTTATTGCTTGTTGATATCTTTCTAGTATTTTTGTTGATATTTGTCTTACATGTATTTCTAGCTGATGTCTGTTTGCTTTTTCCTTGAAGAAGTCTGTCTAACTTGTAGTTATTGTGGATGTCTGTATTATTTGCTTTTCATTGCTAACAAATGTCTGTCCTGTTTTACATTTCATGCTGATGTGTTAATATCATGTTACCCGGTTACTTTCTTCACATGCCTTTCTCTCTATTAATTAAGACTGAGGCAATAGGATATTTGAAGTCAAATAAAGGAGTTACCAGTTTAGTTTTACTTTAATTTGATTACAAACAGAACCATATTTCAAAATGAATTTGTGTCTTTCCACTGGCAAATCTGCTTTGGTTCTAAAGCAAGTGTCTAAAGTCTAAACAAAGGGTTTACATTGACTCTACACTGATGTAGAACTCGGAATGAAGTTAAGGTTATAGTTTTGGTTCCTGCTGTGATACTAAAGCAATGGGCTAAACAAATGGTTTACATTGACTCTACACTGATGTAGAACTCGGAATGAAGTTAAGGTTATAGTTTTGGTTCCTGCTGTGATACTAAAGCAATGGGCTAAACAAATGGTTTACATTGACTCTACACTGATGTAGAACTCGGAATGAAGTTAAGGTTATAGTTTTGGTTCCTGCTGTGATACTAAAGCAATAGGCTAAACAAATGGTTTACATTGACTCTACACTGATGTAGAACTCGGAATGAAGTTAAGGTTATAGTTTTGGTTCCTGCTGTGATACTAAAGCAATAGGCTAAACAAATGGTTTACATTGACTCTACACTGATGTAGAACTCGGAATGAAGTTAAGGTTATAGTTTTGGTTCCTGCTGTGATACTAAAGCAATAGGCTAAACAAATGGTTTACATTGACTCTACACTGATGTAGAACTCGGAATGAAGTTAAGGTTATAGTTTTGGTTCCTGCTGTGATACTAAAGCAATAGGCTAAACAAATGGTTTACATTGACTCTACACTGATGTAGAACTCGGAATGAAGTTAAGGTTATAGTTTTGGTTCCTGCTGTGATACTAAAGCAATAGGCTAAACAAATGGTTTACATTGACTCTACACTGATGTAGAACTCGGAATGAAGTTAAGGTTATAGTTTTGGTTCCTGCTGTGATACTAAAGCAATAGGCTAAACAAATGGTTTACACTCAGTGTTTCCCAAACTGTGTTCCGCGGAACTCAAGTGTTCCAACGAGCTACTGGAAAACTCACATGAATTAATCTCTCTGAAAAAAAAAGTGGGAATTCGTTCTGCTAAATATTCAGAAAGGGCGAAATGTTCCGTTCATGAGAAAGTTTGGGAACCACTGAAGTTAAGGTTGGAGTTATGGTTCCTGCTTTGTTTCTAAACTTAAGCAAGGGACTTAACAAATTATCTAGACAGATGTAGTTACAGAATTTAAATGAATTAAGGTTAGGGTTATGGTAAGCACTCTTTATCCGTCGAACTTGATTTAAGGTGTGCAAATACCTAGATGATTTGAGGTGATTTCCACTTGAATATTTATGAGTTGACCCATCTCGTAGGTTCTGCTAATCTGACCAGTGGCATACATACCACCCTCCTCGTTTGGTTTCTCTCCATCATACGGGTCCCCACAGACACCACACTTGTAGCCTTGATCCAACTGATGCTGTGGGAATAGTTGACGTGATAGATAAACTAGTGTTCAGTCGATTCAGAATATAGGACTAATATACTTTTAATTCATGAACTAATAGATAGATCTGCTTGTTTTAGGCAGCATGCTTGGTACATAATAAGTCATATAAAAATATCTAGTAATAGTAGCTGCGTAAAAACGAAAAACAGTCGCGCCGCGGTACATTACCTCTACTGACCAGTGTGTTAGACGTTTGATTCACATTCAAACACAATTTTAAAATAAAGATTGAAAAACCTGCTGTTATGTTGTTAGCTTTTAAGATAAGATAAGATAAGATAACTTTATTGATCCAATGAAATGGAAATTCAGTTCGACCACAATTGACAACCTCAGCGTAACTACTGTACAATAACAATATAGATGCACGATATACATGCACATACGAACAACATTTACACACGAAAAAAAAACACATAGACACTCATAACCAGCGCTTATAAATAGACTTCGATGTACTTCTCGATGATGACAGAATGTTAATTTCTAATGTTGGTCATCCAGGGTTTATTATTACTGAATGTTTTTAATTTTCTTCTTTGATATAATTATGTTTTCACAGAACTGGATGTACGAAATAACAGTTATGGTAAGTTCATCTATGTCTGGGCATAGACATAACTCTAGCCCCGAGGCCAAAATCTTTGTCTTGCATTTTCACTGCAGAAACACATCCTTCTGACATCTACAGCTCATTATTTATCAGTGTGGTTCGTGGCGAGGCCCCGAATCCAAAAAGCGTTTTCTTGTATTCTTCACTGCAGAAACGCGATCTCCTGACATCTACAGCTCATTATTTATCAGTGTGGTTCGTGGCGAGGCCCCGAATCCAAAAAGCGTTTTCTTGCATTCTTCACTGCAGAAACGCGATCTCCTGACATCTACAGCTCATTATTCATCGGTGAGGTTCGGTCGAAGCCCTGATGCCAAAAGCGTTTTCTTCACCTAAAGCTCATTATTCATACTATTATTAAGTACCTTTTGAAAAATATTGAAAAATTGGCTAATATGAATTTATATGCCCTTAATACATTGCAAATAAAACCGATGTGTTCCTTGAAAAGATAAGATACCACACACAAGTAGATAAAGGCTTAGAGGATAGACACCGAAAAAAAAAAATTCATTTGATAAAATAATATTCAGTAAAATTCAAGCATAAATTGTGAGTTATAGTCCCAAATTTATTTATTTAGAAAAATATCAGATTGAGTAAAGGTTAAAAAGGCGACTAGGAAAACATTATCTGGGTTTAGAACTCATCTTAATCGTGACTCTTATACTGAAACATTTCGTTTGAATTATAACTTTTTCAAAGCAAAGTCTTTTCCATTTTATGTTTTCTAATCATAAAATTTAAGATTAGATTGTGGTGCGACATAATATACAATGGGTTCACATATCAATACGTAGTTTATATTATATAGATATTCGACTAATTTTGTTCACATACTATGATTTCTCCATAAAAATAGGACCCCCCCCCCCACCAACTCAGAGGGCTAGAGTGGGGAGGGTAGTATATGCAATCGTCCCCCCCCTTACCCCACCGAATCGGCCAAGATACCAGAAGGGGAGGGACATAATATAAAATGTATATATTAATTGAACTAATTTTGTTCACAAACTATGATTTCTCCATAAACTAGGACCGCCCCCTCCCACTCAAGGGTTTTAGGTGGGAAGGGCAGTAGAGGTATTCGCCCCCCCCCCTCAATCGGCCAACAGGGGAACGACATAATGTAAAGATCGGTTAAAATACCAATAACAAGTTTTTATCATATAGATATTTAATTGATTCTGTTAACAAGCTGTGATTTCTACAAATAAATTGGACCGCCACCATACTCGAAATTTTAGGGGGGGGGCGGGATCGAAACCATCGCCCCCCACCGACCCCAACATATCGGCCAACATATTAGAGGGTGGGCGAAATAATTATAAAATAGGTTGAAATATAAATAATTTGTATATATTTTAAACATAAGTAATAAATTCGTATACAAATGTGTGAATTCTATAATAAAACTCGTCCGCCCCCCCCTCCTGGATCCGCCAGTGCTGTCCTATTGGATTATTGAAGTCTGTCTAGACTAGATTTAAATAAAAACAAAACCCCCAAAAAAAGAACAAGATTACAAATAGAGTTTGTGTTATCACAGAAACTCAAAGGCGGCCCCCGAGAGACGATACATAAGAAATATTTCGAATGACGTTTAAAGAAAAAAAATCAACTATATTATACGGCCCATATAGAAAGTACAGTAAAAATGCATATATGTGACCTTTCCGGATTAATGGACGTTTAGGCCTCGAGGCCTTCATCAGCTACAAAAAAAAAAGACAAACAATTACCCTAAAATAGGTTTAAGCTAACTTATCTGTCCGATATATGCAATAAAATGCAATATCAAACAATCGTTTGACGTTTTTTTATATGAAACAATATTCAGGACAACTTTATAGATTCTGCAATATAAGTAATTATATAGATGAACTGTTCAGGACTGTCTTCACACACTGGCCTATCCTCCTCATCCCAGACTTCTAATGGGTTGAACTGTTCAGGACTGTCTTCACACACTGGCCTCTCCTCCTCATCCCAGACTTCTAATGGGTTGAACTGTTCAGGACTGACTTTACACACTGGCCTCTACGCCTCATCCCATACTTCTAATGGGTTGAACTGTCCAGGACTGTCTTCACACACTGGCCTATCCTCCTCATCCCAGACCTCTAATGGGCTGAACTGTTCAGGACTGTCTTCACACACTGGCCTCTCCTCATCCCAGACTTCTAATGGGTTGAATTGTTCAGGACTGACTTTACACACTGGCCTCTACGCCTCATCCCAGACTTCTAATGGGTTGAACTGTTCAGGACTGACTTCACACACTGGCCTCTCCTCCTCATCATAGACTTGTAAGGGGTTGAACTGCTCAGGACTAACTGTGACACCTCCGCTCTTTATATAGGGTCCCTGCTGGCCTTCTAGAAACCGACGGAACATCGCTCGACCATTCGGGTTGATCATATGACTACATTCAACGTGCTGTTAGGATGTGTAGTGTTCACTTTAGATGTTACTTGAAAGTTTAACAGTCACCGCTGTTGACCGTCACTGCTCGTCACGGTTGACCTCTCGACTCATGCTGGCCTGTGGCGATTTGTATCGGCTGACTACACACACACTACTACACCCTATCGCACCACCACCAGAGTTATCCACACAATCCTAATGCAATCGCAGCTGTGATGGGCAGGACACGTCTGCAGAATGGAAGACTATCCATCCCTTCAGCATTTACCCTGCCACCTTGGAGACGGAAGCATAAGATAGACCATCATGGAGTCGCGCTGTGAAAACTGGCGCACAAATAGCTGAGGAAAAGAGAACAGCGCTGACAGAAGAAAGGCGTCAGAAAAGAAAGAGCAAATCCAATGACACTAGCTCCAGCTGGAATAACCTGCCCAGTGTGCAGCCGAACATTCCGGGCTCACATGGGTTTCACCTACCACATGGGGAGGCACAAAACACCAGTGCAAAGCTCTCAGCCCCCCTGGAAGACAAAGGTGCTCATCATCAAATCATGATGTACGAAATTTATCAACTAAATTTTTGTCCATTTACACATGTTCAATCTATATCAGTTAATGTCAGTTTACACCTGTTCAGTCTACATTCAGACTTCAATCAATGAAAAAAAAAAATTAGTTAGTTAATCAATTAGTGAAAATTAATGAATTTTGTTTTATATAGAAAAAGGGAGCTTCAATATTGAGATATATGACAGTGATTTTGCGGTTCTTTGAACCTTGGATAAGCTTTGTTTTTGTAAAAAAAAATATTGTGCTTGTTATATATTTAATATAAGATTTGTCAATTTTTGAGGCTATCAAAGACTGTTTGGCATCGGAAGAAATAAAAGAAACCAATCGTATCTATTTTCTCATTTCAGAGGTCATCAATTAAACCAATTAATTACATTTGCCTAAAGCTATGTAGGTAAGGAGCAAGTACATTATGTTTCTATAAGTAGGTTATGATGTTGCTATATATTATGTGTTACATCGTAACGCTGGAGAGAAATACTAGTCTGTAGGGAAAAACGAGAACGTTGGACCAACACCTGTGCAAAGTTAGACCTAAGGGATAGCTCTAAGGCCTGGAAAATGCTGGGCGTACGAAAACAGCAACCCCATTATCTTCTACCAGTGGGGTAACCATTTCATCAAAGAAGAAAATTGCCACCGTGTTGAATAAATATTTTGCTAAGATCAACAAGGCTGCCAAGAAGTCCCCAATGTCCATTGTCCCCAAAGCCATTGATAAAGCTCGCAAAGCTGATGAAAAAAAAGACCGAAAAGAACCACAGACCGAAAGTGCTGAGGGAACGATGAACTCCCCCCTCTCGAAAGGCGAGCTTAATGCTGCCATAAGGAAATGCCAGTTCAAAAAAGCTCCCGGGCAAGATGGAATCACCCCCGAAATGCTCAAACATATAGGGGGGAAAGGAAGGGCCGTGATCTTGGCATTTGTAAATAGAACCTGGTCTGATGGTCATCTGCCCAGGGCCTGGGAACGTGCCACAATTTTACCTATACCAAAAAAAAGGGAAAAGATGCTTCCACTGCTGAGGGTTAGTGACCCATCTCACTCACATCTTGTGTGGGAAAGATGGCTGAAAAAATGGTATATGAGCGTCTGGTTTGGTACCTTGAGAGTGCCCGTCCTATAGCTCCAGAACAGGCTGGTTTGAGGGCTGGAATGTCCGCTATAGACCAAGTCAACATCTTTGTGCAGAGCGTAGCAGATGGATTCCAAAGGACCAAAAGCACATACGCAGTCTTCATTGACTTAAAACAGGCATATGATAAAGTATGGCGGCCTGGTTTGCTTCATAAGATAAGAGCCGTGGGGGTGCGGGGACGGATATATTACTGGATCAGAGACTTTCTAAAAGAGCGTGCAATAAGAACAAGGATGTACGGAGAAGTCTCAGGGGAAATGACCCTCGAGCACGGCCTCCCCCAGGGCTCCGTCCTGTCATGCGTCCTTTTCAGGGCCTTCATAAATGACCTACCGGCTCAGCAAAAATGCCAAAAGCTGCTATATGCTGATGATATTGTCCTTTGGAAATCCGTAAGGAGCGCAACCTCTATACAAAAAGTGTTGCAAGAGGATCTCCATATGCTCTGCTCATACACACAAAAATGGAGGCTAGAAATAAACACCTCCAAGACGGTCTATTCTCTGTTCACGCTCGGGACTGGCATTCTCGGGCAACCTTTCTAACTCTCACTTAACGGAGCGGCTCTCAGCGTGGAAAAGCTACCCAAGTACCTTGGTATAACTTTAGATCGCAAACTAAAAATGTGTGAGCACATCCAGGAAATTGCAAGAAAGGCCTCAGGGAAACTTTGCATTGTGCGGAAGCTGGCATCCACGAAGCGGGGAGTCCTAGCAGACATGCTCCGATCACTGTATTTAGGAGCAGTCCGATCACAGATACACTACAGCCTACCTGTGCAAAGTTATGGCTCTAGAACAGCTCTTGAACAACTTGATAAAATACAGTCCCAAGCACCAAGATTTGTCTGTGGAACCTTTAGGACAAGCCCTGTAAATGCGGCTGAAATAATGGCTAATGTAGTTCCACTAAACTTTAGCAGAGAAAGGTCAGTACTGACCTGCTTTGAGCGGTATAAAAGGCTGGATGAATACCTCCAAACTAAAAAATTAGTGGATGGTTGGAAATGCAGAAGACGTATTCAGTCTTTAATGCATCATGCCGCTAGACTATTTGATAAAGCTGGCCTCTCCACCAACTGACAAAACATTCAACGTTTTCATCCCCTTCCCCCTAGGTGTCGCCCAACGACCCCAGACATACGTTTGAAACTACTAGACCCTAATGCCACTAAGCTAAGTCGATCATCTAACGACTTTCAAATTCTAGCACTGGAGACCATTAATAGCTTCAAGCCCAGTGCAATTTTTGCATATACAGGATGGGTCTGCATTTATGGATTCTGGAAGAGCAGGCTATGAAGCCTTCATCGGCTTTAGTAAAAATCTTTGGACCATGTGGTAGTGTTTGCAGTTTTTATGCGGAGACCATGGCAGTCTGTGAAGCCTTAAAGGTCATTGACTCTCAACTCGGCGAGGGACATTTGAGGGCAACACAGATTGTTGTGGTCACTGACCAAAAATCTGTACTACAGGCTTTGCAAAGCCCTTGACCATGGCCACCCAATATCGACACTGTCATCATGGCCTCACACAACATAAAGCAGCGCTATGGCACACCTGTAACAATGCAGTAGGTACCGAGTCACATAAGTGTGACTGGCAACAGTATTGCAGATTCCTTGGCCCACCAGGGAGGGCAGACACCACCAACTGAACTGCCTGTACGTTTTCATCATGCTCTGGCTAGAATTTAAAAAAAATAAATGGAAAAGTGGTTTGAGTGCTGGGACAAGTCCCAAAAAGCCCGTGGAGTTTGGAAGCGCATGAGGCGCCCTGACCGCACTTCCCCGTGATGGAGGCAGTCCAGGCCTGAGCAGGCTATTATAGCACAGTGCAGGACAGGCGACTGTCCTGTTGGCTCATATTTCTCACGGCTATGGCCAAATTTCGATTCACGGTGCTCCCGATGCAGGGAAGAAGAGGAAACAGTGCCTCATATTCTGTTTGACTGCCCCAGACTTGCTGATCTCCGCATCGATAGGTCTGGGAAACCAAAAATTCTCGACCTGTATGGTAACGTGTACGCACTACGCAAGACAGCAGGGTTTCTGTTCAGGGCTTTTGTAAGAGAGGATTTAAGCCTCTCAAGCCCTTACTCAAATGGAGTTTGATGATGATTATGACTAGTTTTCTAGTTACCTCAATTATCTTATCTTATCTTATATAATACAAACGTTACTTCAAAAAAGAAGATGATAATGTCCTACGCGTCATGCATTTAGTCAAGCATATTAACCAATGACTTAAATTCAGCCAAGTCACTGGTTTTCCTGGCTAGCTCAGGCAACCCATTCCATGCTCTAATAGCACTAGGGAAGAAGGAGTATTTGTACAAATTTGTCCTAGCATATTGGATGAGGAATGTGCTTTTATCTTTGTGTCTTTCAGAGAATTTTATTAGATTTTGTTTTTGTATTTGAAGATTATGGTTCAGTGTTTTATGTATAACTGCTACTTTATTTTTGAGTCTTCTGTCCTGAAGGCTTTCTAAATTTAGAGATTTTACTAAAGGTGTTACTCTAGTTAAGTGTGAATATTTGTTTGTTATGAATCTCAATGCTCTATTTTGTGTCTGTTCCAGTTTCTTAATGTTATCTTGAGTTGAGGGGTCCCAAACGGAGGATTTTTAATTGATTTATAGAAATTTCTTTTAATAAACCCTAATGCTTTGTTTGATTTTTTTATAGTTTCACCAATATGTGGATTCCATGACAGTTTTTCATTTATTATAACACCTAGGTATTTTGCGTTTTTAGTCTGTGTTACTGGTTTACCATGAATAAGATAAGTGGAATTAATTTTTTTTTAGTTTTTTTGTTACTTTTAACAACTTACATTTTTCTGGGTGGAAAGACATGCTCCAATTTGATTCCCATTTCTGTAATTCTCTTTGTAAAATATCTGTGTCTTGTGTTGTTTTTATTGTTCTATATATTATGCAATCGTCTGCAAACAATCTGACTTTTGTTCCTGAGGTAATGCAATTTGGTAAATCATTTATGTAAATTAAAAATAGTAGTGGACCCAAGACTGTTCCTTGAGGTACACCTGAGTTTACTGTTATCGGTGTTGATTTAGAGACATTTATTATTACAGTTTGTTCTCTCCCTATCAGAAAATCTTTAATCCACTGATGCAGTGGACCATTAATGCCAAAATATTTTAATTTTTTAAGCAAACTATGGTGGTGAACTTTGTCAAAAGCCTTAGAAAAATCTAGTAAGATAGCATCTATTTGTTCACTATTATCTAAACCTTTAGGAAAATCATCAATTAGTCCTATTAGTTGTGTTTCACATGATCTATATTTCCTAAAGCCATGTTGGTATGGGGTGAGGACATTATGTTTGTCTAAGTGGTTTATAATGTTGCTACATATTATGTGTTCTAGGATTTTACATGTGATGCTGGTAAGTGATACTGGTTTGCAGTTTCCTGGGTCAGATTTTTCTCCTTTTTTAAATAGGGGGGTGACATTAGCTTCTTTCCAGTACTCTGCCCTGGTTAAGCGATGCCTGAAAGAGTATTTTGAACACTGGGGCTAGCTCATTGCTTAGTTCTTTGAGTAATCTAGCTGGAATACCAACATGTCCAGACGCTTTATTTGGTTTGGTGTTGGCTAATAGTTTTTGGATTCCATTTTCTTGTACTACTATATCTTCCATGTTGTCTACTTGAACCAAATTAAGTAATATATCTTTGTCTCCTGGGGCTGAGAATGCTGATGCAAAGTATTTGTTTAGGATGTTTGCTTTAGTTTCATTATCATTATGTATTATGTTATGTTCATCTTTTAATGGCGCTATGTCTGTTGTTTCCATTTTCTTAGACTTAATGTATGACCATAAGTTTTTGTTGTTATCTTTAGATATTACATTGTTTATGTATTCACTCTGCAGGTGTCTGCTTACTTTTTGGGTTAGGTGTTTAATTTTTATATACTTTTTGTAAACTCTTTCTGCCTTAGTTTTTTTAAATTTTCTATATAGGTTTTCCTTCTGTTTACAAAGCTTATTTAGTCTATTATTAAACCAGCATTTATTTTTTTTGTTTGATATGTGTTTAGTTGGTATATGATTTTCTATAATGCTTTTAAGATGGTTTTTAATGAAATTCCAGAGGTCATCAACTGGTTGGTTAATGTCTTTTTCTAATAAGAATGTTTGTTGAAAGTTTAATGCAGCTTGGTGTAGTTGTGTTAGGTTACATTTATTCCAGAGTTTTGAATTGGCTACTGCTTTGATCTGACTGTGTATTTTTATGATCTCATGGTCTGATAGACCAGGGATAAAATCATAATCAACTACTAATCCAGGTCTTTTGGTTAAGAAGAGATCTAATGTGTTGTTTAATATAGTTGGCTTTTTAATGATTTGATCTAAACTTAGGTTGTGTAAAGTTTCTATGAAAAGCTCATTTATGTCCTGTGTTGTATTACTTTTTACAATATCCTTCTTGATTTGTTGAAAGAAAACTTCTTTTACCCTATTGTGTTCATGAATGTAATAATGATCTCATGTAGTTATTTAGACACCATAGACCATAACACTTTTAAACAGGCACTTGACGAATGCTGAGATTAACCTCCTTTTCAACTCGTGTTGATAATAATGGAAACTTATGTACTTACATATGCCTATTTTGATAATAAAAAGTTAGAAAAGTGGTCGCTATTTTTAATGAGCTTTGTCATTGATGACGTCACCCACCAGTTCTTAGGTACTAGGGCTTAGTCTCTATACATGTCACGTAACTGGTTCAGAAAGCAAATATGATACACCATTTCGAAAGACATATTTGTATAAAAAGATCAACTTAGTTAATGGGGGTTAATGTGTAACTGTTACCTGAGGACAATCCAAATGGGTTGCCAAATGTTAAATGATGCGTAAAAGGTTGCCTATCAGAGCCATCTCGCAATCTGCCTTAAGATATATCCAATAGAGAGTGGGCTTATATCGTGTGTTTTGTAGCCTGTCAGTTTTAACTTGAGAAGGGAGCCAAGAAAATAAATCAGTAAGGAAAAAAAAACAACTATATTTGAAATGTAAGTGTTACGTGTACACTATGGGGTGGGGGTGGGTTTGAGATAATGCACGTATGAACCAATAAGTGCAGAGACAGGTCGGTACTGGCGATAGGCCCTCCCCCCTCCCACTCGGCCGAAATCCCCTTCCCACGAAAAAAGGGAGCCGCGAGCGGTAGAATTTTAGTAGAGAATTTTAGTAGAGAAATTTAGTAGAGAAATACACTTTGTATACGAACTCTTTATTATTTCGCTCCCTTCTGGTATGTTGGCCGATTCAGTGGGCTGGTGGGGTTACAAAAACATCTACCCTTTAAGTGGGAAATGGAGGTCCAATTCTTATTCAGAAATCATAGTGTGTGAAAAAAATTAGTTAAATATATATTTAATATAATTTTTATATTATGTCTCTCCTCTCTGGTATGTTGGCCGATTCGGTGGTGGTGGGGGGGGGAGCGATAGTATCTACTTCTCTTTCCACCATAACCCTTTGAGTGGGGGAGGATGGTCCAATGTTTTTTGCAGAAATCATAGTTTGGAAACCAAATGGATTAACATCTGTATAATATAATTTTATCTTATGTCACTCTCTCCGGTATGTTGACCGATTACATACTTATTGATATTTGACTCCTTTGGTATATTGCGTCGCGTCACACTCTAATCTCAAATTAAATCATTAGTAAATATAAAACGAAAGAGCGTGGTTGGTGCCAGAAGGTACCGTGGGAGAGGTGATAAATACAATCGCCCCCCCCCCCCACACTCCCTACTGGAAAGACCAAAACGTTTTCGTGTGTATTTTAGTAATAGTAAAAATATAATTACATTTTTTTTCTACAAAACAATCTGCCACTAATATTAGTTATATATATTATATATATATTAAATTCTTATACCGAGTCGCCCTCTATTCTCTTATGTCAAATGCAATCATTAGAAAAAATTATGAAAAGGACTGACGACTTCTATGATTGATAAATTGTTTTCACTCTACCGCCTTATGTCCTTTTCCGACGTAAACTTCAATGTAAAACATAATAGTCAACTATATAGGTAGTGTTTAGTAATAGCCTATGACCGGAAACAAATTCTTATCCGCGATTGATCGATACACAGACATATATATATATAGATTTTTCTGCACGTAAACTATTTTTCAAGCTCTATGGGAAGTCGCCCCTATCAATCTTTCCTGTCTTAGAAAAGTAATGATCTTTAGTTTTCAAAGTTTAGAAATAATGCAAAATCCTTTCTCGGATTTTCTTTAGAATGGGCTGTTAATCACAGAACTATACATTTAGGCTAATATATTGTTATAACCCTGTCATGCACACCGACATCCAAGAAAGTGCAGAAGGTGCGCACTATTAGTGACTAGACTAGGAAGGATGTTGACATTAACGAAGTGAGAACGATTTCCGTCCAAGTCTAGAGCCGAGATGAAGATGCTGTGCTCAAGGCAGATGTGTGTATTTGTCATGTCTCAATGTAAATAAACATCTATGTCTCGTTGAGTTGACTCCCTTCATTTATTACAATATGAAACAATGCCATTTCCTGTTTGTTTCCATTGAGATAATGTTTCAAAAATTGTAGATTGAAATAATTCATGTCTGTTGATTTTAATCATCTTATGTAAATTTAAATAGGTTGATTACCTAGATCTTTCTAGATTATGTATATAAAAATTGCAAAATAATAATTATGAGACGAGAGTACTCTTATTTTTGATGTTCAAGTACTAGATCTAGATCTAAAAATTAAATTATATATTACATAGGTTAAGGTAGGGTTGAATAAAGAATACAGCATAACTTTACTTCTTATAACTACTTTACAACTTTTTAATAACATTTCACATTTTTTGTAGTGTTAAAAAATCTCCATGTCCAGTCTAGATATAATATATATAAGTCTATGGGTCTCGCTTTACGTACAAAATAATATAACGATAAATACTTATACTACTTGTAACTCGGTTGACAGTAACAAGTTCGGTATTGCCATTGCCCCCCCCCCCCAAACGTTAATTCGTGTTACTTCATTTGGCTTGACCTTTTTAATAGAATAAGCTGTAGATGTCAGGAGAAAGCGTTAGAAAACGCTTGGCGTCGGCTGACGCGGGGGGGGGGGGAGCTCAAGTTACCAACGTAATAATTTTTTTAATTTTTTTTTTGAGAAAAACTGCTCTAATTGTAATATAGACGACTTTGTTTTTGTGATATAAATAAATAAATATATAATAAGGCTTGTTTTCGAATCCGAAGATTAGTGAGGAGTGCAGTATTTCCCGTGGCTGCGCAGCCCAAGCTGTGACCTACATATTTTGTCACATCCAGGGCAAGCATAACCATTGTCCGCAGGTGGTCGATTAAGATTTTTTTTCGCCGTTTGCGTCTGTCCTCGGCAGTGGATTTTCTTTTGGTCTCAAATGTGTATCCCGCGGCCTTCGTGAGTGACCTCCAGCTGTCTCGTTCTGAGGCCGCATGCAACCAGGTGCTCTCTTCTATGTCAGCCAAGTCAAGTTGACGTCTAAGCTGGTCTTTGATGCATTTCCGTGGGGCATGCCTACAAAAATCAATGTCTACCAGGCGGTGGTTCCAGGGGCGGACGGGGTATCAAAATCGGCCCGGGCATTACCATATAAACCGACCCACAAATGTCAAGTCATATTTTCGGTGTGGGGGGTCCGGGGCAAAGCCCCGGATCCAAGCATTATTTCCCTTATTTTAAACTTTAAAAAATGCATATTTTGAGGTATCTACAGTGCAATTAGCCTGCTACTCTTCCGCTAAAAAATCAAAACTAAATCTTCTATTCACTGGAGTCCAGTGACTGGTAGAAAAAGGTAAAATGCTTTAGTTTTGTATTGGAGGGGGGGGAGGGAAACCACAAAACCCCTTTTGGCTACGCTCATGAAATTTGGTGACTGTAGTTTGCTTAAGTTGGCTGCACTAGGGAAGTAAGTAAAGTTTCCCTTTCAGACAATGAGATCTGAGGCCGGTTATGGTTTGAACTTCTCCCCTCTCAGCTACGCCCATGTGTTTTATCATAGGTGTAAGCCTAAATCTATTCAAAATATATAAAGTTTGATAACGCATTGAAAACTGGATGTATGCTTTCGTAGGCTTACATAATGTATTCTATTTATACATGTATGTAGTCTGAAAACTATAAACACTACAATAGCAGCCTTAATGAGTTTTAAACTTTTTGGTATTACTTATTGATTACAGACGTTTCTTCCAAAAAATAAAAATAATTAGGTCTTACGCATTTCACGTGTCAATCTAGTCATGAATGTTGATCTGTGACTTAAAATATATATTAAGTCATTGGTTTTCCTGGCTGACTCAGGCAACCCATTCCTTTAAAGTGGTATCACCACAAATACAAAACTAGGGGTCTATCGAGCAGTCGTCCTCCCTACATTGCTCTATGACCCAGAAACATGGATAGTGTACAGTTAACATGCAAAGAAACTGAATCCCTACCACATGACATGTCTGCGAAAAATACTGAACGTCAAATGGCAAGTCAAAATACCAGATACTGAAGTCCTTCAAAGAGCGGGGGTGCAAAGCATTCACACAATCCTGATGCAGTCCCAGCTGCGATGGGCAGGTCATGTCTACAGAATGGAAGACCACCGCATCCCTAAACGACTCTTGTATAGCCAACTAAGCGAAGGAAAGCGCTTGCAAGGTTGTCAAAGAAAGCGTTTCAGGGACACCCTCAAAGCATCTCTGAAGGAGTTCAGCATAGACCCAGCCACCTGGGAGACAGAGGCACATGACAGAGCATCATGGCGTCGCGCTGTGAAAACTGGCGCACAGGTTCCTGAGGAAAAGAGAAGAAAGCAAGGCCAATGACACTAGCTCCAGCTGGAATAACCTGCCTATGGGCGGCCGAACATTCCGGGCTCACATAGGTCTCACCAGCCACATGAGGAGACTTAAAACCCCAGTGCAAAGCCCTCAGCTCCCTGGGTGACAAAGTGGTCATAATCGAACTACGATGGACGAACTATATATATATATATATATATATATATATATATATATATATATATATATATATATATATATATATATATATATATATATTCCTTTAAAAGATAAGAGAAAGCAGAACAGTTAGAATGTGAAAAGCTCTTGCTTCGTCCTAGTACATTCTCAAAAACGCGATTTGTATATGAATATATTATTTAAAATATAAATGATTCTAAATCTCCTTTCATTAAATATCGGATGTGACAGCGCTATATAAATTATTGTAATAATTTTCATCATTAATGACTTCATACTAAGCATAAGTTTGAGATTAATCATAATGGTACAAATCTTGATTTCGATCTAGATTTATGTTTTAATTAAATAATTATTTTTTTTTGTAAGCTTTAAGTGTAGTATCTTTAGATCTATGTTATTACAAATAAACAACAATAAACTTACTTTTTTCACTTCAAATCGCAGAAAGTAGAACTTAATACGGTTATACCCATATTGAGCTATGAATATGTAGGGTGGTTTGCAATTTCTCGGCTGTGTGTATGTGTTTAAGTTAACTTCTATTAAGTTTTGTTAAAGAGCTAATTGTCTCCCCTTTTGCCAATGTTTTCTAACTTAACCTCTCCCATCCCTCTTTTTCGTTAACTTTCATGCAACAATCAAAAAACGGGTGAGGGAAGGAGCAAAACAAAAATAGGAGTGCCATCAAAGGACCATGCCGACCAGCAAAATGATCAGGCCAAACACAGTCTTGAAGACATCAAAGTAGTGTTGAAGTCCATGCCGCTCGTGCATAGCAGAAAGTACGGTCTAACGTTTTACAAATGATAACACATACTGTGTAATTCTTACAATTTTATTCTTGTTGCATTTCAAACAAAATTAATTGTAATAATAATTTAAAAAAAAAAAAACACACAAGAAAACGTGTTCGGGTCTTTGTGTCTTGCTGCTGTCACTTTTTTTTTTTTTTAAAGTTGTCTGCATTAAATTTTTTTTTTCTTTGGTCGCGACCAGACCGGTCCATTTGGTACCGGCCCACCGGGCATTTGCCCCTTTGCTCATATAGCCAGTCCGCCCCTGGGTGGTTCTCTCAACCCTTCTATACGGCTCTGAGACATGGACACTATTGAAAACAACTAAGACTACTTGAGCGCTTCCACCAAAGATGCTTGCGCTCCATCATGGACATACGGTGACAAGACCGCACTACAAAGAGCGATGTCCTTGCGAACACCAGTATGGGCAGTATAGAGGGACTTCTTATGGTCCGGCAGTTACGCTGGGTAGGGCACGTATCCCGTATAAGAGACGAACGTATGTCAAAAGGCAGTCTTTTTTTGGTGACCTAAAAGGTGGTCGACGTAACTAATAAATATATACGATGTATACGATATATATATCTATATATCTATATGATAAAACCTACTTATATATATATATATATATATTATTTATATTGTAAAAAACCTGGTGGTGACACTGATGGGGGTAGTGGACAAATCGCCCTAGGCTAGCGCAAGACAAGCGGTCAACCGTGACAAGTTAAGACGGTCAGCCAAGACAGTTCGCGAAGAATCGGTGCTTTAAGTAGAGCTCAAGAGCGTCACGAAGGATGTTGTCATGTGATCCACCAGAAACGTACAGCGGTGTTCCGTCCTGTTCTAGAAGGTCATTAGGGACCCTATATAAAGAGCGAAGGTATCAGAGTTGAGTCAATCACAACGGTTCAGTACGACGGCTCAATGCAATATATATATATGGAAAAGAAATCAACCCCCGTCATCAAAAGTTCTGGATCCGCTTGTGGTTGAAAAAATATTGACAGAATCTTTGTATGGATTTAAGATCATCGAAATTTTTTAAAAATATTTATCTACTTCAAAGTTTAGATAAAAAAGAACAATGAATCCAAAAAAAATAATTAAATTCTTATTGAAATTATATTGACTTTCTAAGAAGACGACCTGGCCAGCAATACAAAGTATTCTAAAATCACACAGACTGTTACCTGTCTGTCCCTGTTTTAAAAATGTGCACGAATAGGTGCATACAGTGTGCATTCTTTGTATTTAATAACAAGGTTACAAAAACAGTTTGTGTGGAATTACAAACTCAAAAACGGCCTTGAATAGGTCCGCTCCGACAGTAAAAAAGCCAGGTTTCAATATTTTCAGAAATAATATAAAAAACAAACTATCAACAACTATTAAATAATACAAAAGACGTTCCCGTGTAGAAAGTGTTAGCGTTACAGTTGTTCGACTAACGACTTGATACGGAGATTTGTTAATGTTATTACTACGTTATTAAATATACAAAAATAACATCAATAAAGTGTTGAAGCAGAAGGAATTATTGTTTTTACCTTATAAATTAAAATGTCGGCTTTCAAATACAAAGTGGATATAAATAAATATATATAAAACTTGATGTATCAATATAAAAACTAGTTTGCACAATTCATTTTAAAACCAAAAGTCTACCCATCCAAAAGATCAAGGTTGTCTTTGTAACTTATATTAACATGCTTCAAAATATGGTGAAATTGGATTTTCTAAGGCGGATTTCGTTTTTGAGATCTGAACGTCACGAACGGACGGACGAACAGACAGACAGACAGACCAAGGAAAACTAATGGCGGCTTTTCGGAGGCCGCTTTAAAGACATTATGAAATAAGAAGTAAATTAAATTTATTATAAAAATATTTTTTTTCACTATCAAATCCATCGTTTCAATAGAGACATGTTTCAAGGGTGTTATATGGTAAATACAAACACCACCTTGATCGTTTTCATTTCATATGTAAATTTAAAACTAAGTAAGTATAGAATGAGTGTGTACATACTTTACCTAGAAAAAACAAAATGTGCCTCCTATTAAAGTAAAAAAAGTGATTTTATTTCAATGTAGGAAACCTACGTTAAAGCCTCCACAGTTCAGTTCGTTGTCGTTGTAGTTGGTTGGGGTCTTAAAGCCTCTCATCCACATAGTGCTACGGCTGGGTGGCTCCCACAGACGACCGTGTCCATCCACAGGAGGAACCAGTGAATGATGGGCAGCAGTAAGGACAAAGATCAAAGAATGGATGGAGGTCATTGGTGTTCAGGCAGTGGACTAGAGGTCAATACAAATAGGCAAATAGAAATAGATTCGAATAAAATAGAATATCTCATTTTACAGAAGATTAAAAAAAAGTTTTTAGCTCTCTCTATCAATCTCTTTTTCTCTCTTTTTTCTCTTTGTTTCTTTCTCTTAGCATTGCATGCCACAAAACATAAATATCATAAAAACAGTTACAAAAATGAACTTACTGAAGTAATGTTAGTTTGAAAGTATTTTTATTTTCATATGCCTCAAATGTTTAGTGAGATGTTAGCCAATTTATAAGAAACAAATGATTGCTATTAAAATCTTGTTTTATCCAACATATTTGGCTTTTGAACAGCCAACAATTTGTGTACTTATTTATAGATGCATTTTTTCAAGTGCGGGCCAAACGACTTGAACCTCTCCCCCATCCCCAAGCCAATCTTTAGCTTATCAGAAACATTGTTTGAGGAGGGTCCATCACCAAAGTTATCATGAGGGACAAAACTAGATTTAAAAAACACCAGACTAAACATAAAAACACAAAACTATAAAAAAAACAACAACAGACTAAACAAAAAAAACAACAGACTAAACAAAAAGCACTAGACTAAACAGGAAAACAGCAAACTAAACATGAAAAACACCAGACTAAACAAACATAAAAAACAACAACACCAGACTAAACAAACATAAAAAACAACAACACCAGACTAAACAAACATAAAAAACAACAACACCAGACTAAACAAACAAAAAAAAACAACACCCGACTAAACAAACTAAAAAAAAAACAACACCAGACTAAACAAACAAAAAAACAACACCAGACTAAACAAACAAAAAAAAACAATACCAGACTAAACAAACAAAAAAAAAAACAACAACACCAGACTAAACAAACAAAAAAAAAACAACACCACCAGACAAAAAAAACAACAACAAGACCAGACTAAACATCATTAAGAAAACATGACTGGGAAGGAGTCTATTTTGTGCTTTTTAAAAATGGTCAAACATTAAAGAAGGAAATATTCTAGGCTTATTAAAGTTCGACATATTTTGTAAGTCAGGAAACGGACTTCCAGTGATATAAAGTTCATGTTGATTTGTTTATACAATATCATGGTCTACTAAACGCCCACTTACTATCGGTGTGTCACTTCTGGTAGTTCGATGACGAAGCACTAGACATTAAATGGAAGAAATCCTTATTGCGTCACCTGTAGAGGTTTAAGCACACAATTTTTTTTCAGTTTATGTACTAAAGTAAAAAATGTAATTGTAGAATGTATTGTCACACCAAAGAAAACTCTTTGTTAATTTTATTTCATTTGAAGAGAAATCCTTCCTACGTCACTGGTGCACAGATAACATCGGGTTAGTCTTTATGTGGCAGTAGTAGGAGACAAACTGGGCATATGTCAAACAAAAACAGGCCAGAAATCCACCATCATCAACTCCGCCATTTTTATTCGCAATGCAATTTTTAGCGGCCCCCAAAAGGGGAAAAGACGCTATTAGTTTTGCGTGAAATGTCTGTCCGTCCGTCCCGTTGTTTAGGTCTCGTAAACTAGAAAAGAGTGAAAATTCGACATCATAATATTTTAGTCCATTCAAAGTTCTGATTCAACGGCTACTTTTTTCTTTTCTAAAAGCGAAAAATCTAATTTTTAAAATAAAAATACACCACTTTTACATTCACTTTCACCTATCCTTTGGTTTGCTGGACAGCTGGCTCACCACATAAGATCTGTCAACCTTCTTTCTCCATTCTTCTCTGTCATTTGTCTTTGATCGAATTAAATTCACATGTTCTTTCTGAAAATATTGATACCTGTCTTTTTACTTGCCTGGGTGGACCACTTCGGGGGCCGATTTTGAGTTTGTGTTTCCACACAAACTGTATTTGTAACCTTGTTTAGAGTAATAAACTTTTGTGGAATAGCCTTTACTTTTATAGGTTCGTTTGTCCGTCTTTCACGTCTAGATTTTAAAAACTAATAGCTATATTATATTAAGAATTCCTCTTATTTTCTAGTATGCCAGAACTGGTGAAACTGCTACTTTTTTTTTTTAATCAGGTATTCAAAAGGGATATTTTTGTTCGTAAAATCCACCATTTTAAAAACAATACTTACAATGTTTATTTAGTATGTACCAATAAGAAATTGTCAGGTCAAAGAAATAATTGTGCAAAATGTCAGCTTGATCCCGATTGGTTAAAAAGTTTCGTACGTTAATAGAGATACAATTAGGTACTTTTTGTCTGTTTCTAGGGTCATCCTGTTGTGGTAGGGATATAGAACATACTCAACGGTCTCCGCCATGATCTAATGAATATTTATGCTACTTTTTATCAAGATTGGTTAAACGGTTTTGATTTTTATTTGGGACATACATTATATACATACATACATATACACATACATACATACGCCTTACTTTCTGCTTTATATTATAGATATGCATAGAGATTTATGAAAATTTTGATCAGATTGACTTATGGATTTCATTGAGATGAATCTACCTTTCATCCTGTTCTGGACTAGTTCGCATAGACCTTGTACCTTTCTTAGAGCCAAAACTATTTTAAAAGCAACTAAAGTTTATGTAATGGTAACTGTCATCAGTTGGCTCGAGGTATTTTAAAAGATCTTGAGGTATGCATAGTTTGTACCATGACGTTCCGGTTCAAGTGAACAATTTGCAAGCCTCAACTATGCGACCCTGCAGAAGAAGACAAACTCTTGAGAAACATTATCTCTGATTCACATCAACAGCTCGCCGAGCGTGGTAAATGTGTCTGCACTCAGGAACCATTGCATTAGCTGACTATTATAATATTATGATTATTTGAACTGTATTATTTGTATGGAGTTGGAAAATGGAAACTGAAGATTTGTTACCTCTTCCCCTTGCCTCCTCAAGTCACCAGCGTTTTTGTTTTCTTTAGACCCCACAGAACTGAATTAGAGATTCACTGAGCCAAAAAGGTTTAGTGGAATTAACCACAATCCTTTCAGTAACCAGCTGTAGACTTGCAAGGGGAAGAGTGTCCATTACTGATGAGGGAGAAGAAAGACATTTTTAAAAATGTCAATTGAGGTCTATAAATATTAGATGAAAGCCTGCTGATCTAAAAACTCAAATAGACTTCAAGATAAGGGTTTATGTCAAGACAATTTACAGATTTTTTTTCTATTTCAAGTCGTTAAATTATTTTGTACACATTTAAAAAGCGATCACAGTAACATTGACATGATACCCCCTTCTTTCCTCCAATTGCCTTTTCCCAACAAGTCCAGACAAGTGATAGGATCATAGCGTATTGAGAAAGCTAAAAGCATGAAATCACGCTAAATAAAAACAATAGGTAAAAATATTTCTCTTCTGTCTATTTGTTTATATTTAGAATAATATGAAAAACTACTTACTAATTGATGTTTTAAATTATGTTCTACTTTAATGTATATTAAATCATTTTTTTTTCTCTTTAAAAAAAGTAAACATTTTTTTGTTAATGTAGTCATTATTAGTATAATAGAACTTACTTAACTTAGCAATACAATACTTGTAAATTTTTTTTGTAAAAAAAACATTTTTGACAAGAAGTCTAAAAAAATGTGTTAAAATATGGTAAATAGTCACCTCTCTTACTAAATAGCCTCCCGTTTTTGTTACTATTATTACTAAATAGTTGTAAAAATGATGTATTTTTATGAAATGATGCTTGCATAGTTGATTAAAAAAAAAATTTTCGCTTTCAGAAAAGAAAAAAGTAGCCGTTTGCATGAGAAATTTTAAAGGTTTAAAATAGCATGATCTCGAATTTTCAATATCTTTTCTAGTTTTCAAGATCAAAAAAGTCTAAACGGGACGAACGGACGGACGGACAGATCACACAAAACTAATAGCCTCTTACGGGGGCCGCTAAAAACACCAGACAAAAAAACAACAACAACCAGACTAAAAAAAACCACCATCACCAAACTAAAAAAAAACACCACCACCAGACAAAAAAACAACAACCAGACTAAAAAAAAACACCACCACCAGACTAAAAAAAACAACACCACCAGGCTAAAAAAACAACAACACCACCAGGCTATAAAAAATACACCACCAGGCTAAAAAAAACAACGCCACCAGGCTAAAAACAACACCACCAGGCTTAAAAAAAACACCACCAGACACAAAACAACACCACCAGATTAAAAAAAACAACAACACCAGACAAAAAAACAACAAGACCAGACTAAAAAAAACCCACCAGACTAAAAAAAAACCATCAAGACCAGACTAAAAAAAACACCACCACCAGACTAAAAAAAACACCACAACCAGACTAAAAAAACAACCAGCAGACTAAGCAAAACACCACCACAAAACTAAAAAAAACACCACCACCAGACTAAAAAAAAAACACCACCACCAGACTAAAAAACAAAAACACCACCAGACTAAAAAAAACCACACCACCAGACTTAAAAAAAACACCAAGACCAGACTAAAAAAACACCACCACCAGACTTTAAAAAAAACCACCACCACCAGACGTCGTGAGAATGTGTTCACAACATTGATTGAGTGTGCTACTATCCAAGTCTCTTTCGTCAGTTCATGTGTCGTTCTAGTTTAATAAAGCCTTGTTTTAGGTTACTCTTCAGTGTTCCTTTATTTCTTATTACAATTTATTAAACTAGAAATTTTCAATTCTATGGATCTATGTGTCTCGTGTATCTTATTTGGATTTTCGTTCAACACTATTCTCAGTCTGTAAGTAAAAATTGTAATACAAATGGAGCGTCTATTTAGGCCAAAAGAGCTAGACATAGAGCCTTGCACGCCATCGGCTGCCGAGAAGTGGCTGCACGCCATCGGCTGCCGAGAAGTGGCTGCACTGGCTCAGAACATTTGAGAATTTCATCTCCTCAGTCTCTCTTTGCGAGATTGATAAAAAGAAACTACTTGAAAACTACGTTTCTTCGAGCGTATTTCAGTACATAAGTGAGTGTACCACGTTCGAAGAATCAATCAAAGTTCTACAAAATGTCTACGTGAAACCTAAAAGCGAAATTTTTGCACGGCACATGATAACTCTATGTCGACAAGAGAAAGGACAAACCGTTGACTCCTTCCTACTTAAGCTTAAAAGTATGGCCAAAGACTGTGACTTCAAAGCTGTCACCGCTGAAGAACATAGAGATATCTTCGTAAGAGACGCCTTCATTACTGGACTGGCTTCAAACAGCATAAGGCTGCGAATCTTAGAGAAATCTACTCTAACTCTACAGTGTGCCTATGAAGAGGCAAGACAACTTGAATATGCCCATAACCATGCCATGGAGTATAACATCTACTCTGAAACTCCATGTGGAGCCAGCGCCGACGTGGAGAGCCTTTCTCCAACAACAATACTAGAACACGAGGTGAGTGCGGCGACTAGTAAAAGATGCTTCTTTTGTGGAAACAGCCCACATCAACGCTTTAGATGTCCAGCCCGTGACGCTACATGCAACTTGTGCGGCAAGAGGGGTCATTTCCAGTCTGTAGATCGACCAAACAGACACTCAAATCTATAACCTCAGCCATAGTGAAAGCAGATGATGAGACGTCACGGACTACAACCGTTGGATCTTCCTGGGCATCGACACCAGCGTCCGGCCTTACTAAATCTACAATTTCAATACTGGTCAATGAAGTACCATTGAAGGCTCTCGTAGATACGGGGAGCAGTGAAAGCTATATATCTTCTTCAATTGCTAAAAGGTACAAATGGAAATTAGAAATGTCCAGAAACAGAATCTACATGGCCTCTACACATCTTTCTCGCACTACTCACGGACATATTTTCGCCAAAATAAAGTACAAAGACGATTAATACGAAAGTGTGAAGCTCTCACTACTAGACGGACTAGTATCTGATGTAATCTTAGGACTAGATTTCATCAGCCAGCACGAAAAACTGATGATCCCATTTGAGGGAAAACGAAGCACTCTTCAGGTCTGTACGCTGGAAGCTGCACGATTTGAAGCCCCTCACCTCTTCGCTAATCTTGCTCCTAACTGCCACCCCATAGCCACTAAATCTAGAAAATATTCTTTGCCTGACTCCAAATTCATTCAAACTGAAATCAAGAGACTTCTATCTCACAAAATTATTGAGCCTTCCACGTCCCCGTGGAGAGCTCAAATAATTGTAACAACGAATGAAAGGCACAAAAAGAGAATGGTTATCGACTATAGTCAAACCGTCAATCGATTCACTTACCTCGACGCGTACCCCGTGCCAAAAGTTGATGAACTGGTGCAGGAAATATCTAAATACTCAATATACAGTACATTTGACCTCAAAAGCGCTTACCACCAGATACCTATCAGGGATGATGAAAAGCAGTACACGGCGTTCGAGGCTTGCGGAAAGCTTTATCAGTTTTGCCGCATTCCTTTTGGAGTGACAAACGGAGTTGCTGCTTTTCAAAGGACAATCAACGCAATAATTGAGGAGGAAGGGCTACAGGATACGTTTGCTTAAGTGGATAACGTTACCATCTGCGGACGTGACTCCAGTAGCCACGACCAGAATCTACAGAGATTTCTCAACGCCGCTAAGAAGTACGGTATCACCTTCAACAACGATAAAAGTGCTATTGCGACTAATAAAGTATGCCTCCTAGGATACGAAATCTCACAAGGGCAATTAAGACCAGACCCAGAAAGATTTCAAGCGTTGAGAAATCTACCTCCACTACAAGACATGAAATCACAAAAGCGGGTGATTGGACTACTGTCCTATTATTCTCAATGGATCCCAAATTTCTCCAACAAGATACATTTATTGGTGAACAACAAAACCTTTCCTCTCCCTGAACAAGTACAGGAAGCTTTAAAACAGCTAAAACATGAACTTGAAAACGCTGTTGTGTCGACGATAGATTATAATCGACCACTAACAGTCGAATCAGATGCCTCTGACATCGCGATCGCCGCCACTCTTAATCAAGACGGCCGTCCTGTCGCCTTCTTTTCAAGAACACTCACTAATAGTGAACGCAGACACTCTGCAGCTGAAAAGGAAGCATACGCTATCGTAGAAGCCCTGAGAAAATGGCAACATTACCTAATCAGTAGACCCTTCACATTGGTTACAGATCAACGCTCAGTGTCTTTTATGTTTGACCAGCAAAACAAGGGCAAGATCAAAAACGAAAAGATACAAAGATGGCGACTGGAGCTTAGTTGTTTCCAATATGACGTCGTATATCGACCCGGGAAACAAAACGCTGCGGCGGATACCTTTTCAAGAAACCACTTTGCGTCAGCAATGACTGGAGAAGACCTCAAACTGTTACACAACAACCTCTGCCACCCAGGGGTCACGAGACTCCTCCATTTCGTTCGGACTAAGAACTTACCTTTTTCTTGCGAGGACGTCCGCAAAGTGGTAAACCAATGTAAAACTTGCGCTGAACTGAAGCCTAGATTCTTCAAACAGTTTTCAGGCACCCTCATCAAGGCTACCCAACCATTTCAGAGAGTAAGCATCGATTTTAAGGGGCCACTCCCATCTGCTACTCACAATAAATATTTATTAACAATGGTGGATGAGTACTCACGCTTCCCATTTGCCTACCCATGTCCCGATATGTCCTCATCTACTGTCATAAAGTGTTTAAATCAGCTGTTTTCCTTAGTCGGGATGCCAGAGTACGTCCATTCCGACAGAGGTACGTCCTTTATGTCGAAGGAGGTGCAATCCTTTCTGCACGAGAGGGGAATAGCTACAAGTAGAACAACCGCTTTTAATCCTTCAGGCAACGGGCAAATTGAACGACTAAACAAAACTCTATGGAACGCTGTTACTTAAGCACTGAAAGACCTCGATCTCCCGATCTCAAGATGGGAACTTGTCTTGAATCAGGCCCTATACTCGATTAGATCATTACTATCTACGTCAACAAACGAAACTCCACATGAGAGAGTTTTCCGGTTCAACAAGAAATCCTCCTTCGGGATATCTATCCCCACTTGGCTATCCAGCCCAGGTCGAGTGTTGCTGAGAAGAGAGAACAGATCTTCAAAGTATGATCCTCTCACGGAAGAAGTCGAATTACTGATGTGTAACCCCCAATATGCCGTGGTACGGTTGCCCAGCGGTAAAGAGGAAACTAGACCAGACTATAAAAAAATCACCACCACCAGACTAAAAAAAACACCACCACCAGACTAAAAAACAACAACACAACCACCAGACTAAAAAAACAACAACACCACCAGACAAAAAATTAACAAGACCAGACTAAACATCATTAAGAAAACATGACTAGGAAGGAGTCTATTTTGTGCTTTTTAAAAATGGTCAAACATTAAAGAAGGAAATATTCTATGCTTATTAAAGTTCGACATGTTTTGTAAGTCAGGAAACGGACTTCCAGTGATATAAAGTTCATGTTGATTTGTTTATACAATATCATGGTCTACTAAACGCCCACTTACTATCGGAATGTCACTTATGCAATATAATAAGGATTAAAGACTCCATTTTGTGCTTTTTGTCTGTCAGTCTGTCTGTCCGTCAAGTTAATATCGAAAAAAAAAGACTAAAAGCTATAAAAAATCTGATTAAAATTTAATTTAATTTCCCTTTTGAAAAATCGCAATAGTATTACGTTTCTATAATATATTGTTCGGATGTTGATATATATATATCAACTGCGGACAAATGTCAACTGCTTTTCCTGTCAGTAAACTAAGGAGGGAACTTGACCACTGGTCTTCTGGTAAACCAGACGTTGTTGCTAATTCCTCGAATCTAGTAAGGTATGAGTCCATGTTGTCTGTAGACTCATTGAATGAATGAATCTTTGACATGAGTTTATATCGATCAAAGACATTGGAACTTGCTTGATTAGTGTTGGCTTCTGTTGATTTTAAGTCTGACTTTAGTTTATTTTCTTCATGTTGCATTTTCAAATTCCATTTGTGCTCTTTCATATTTTCTTTGTCTTTCTGCTTCTTGTCTTTGTTTTTCTGCTTCTTGTCTTCGTTTTTCTTCACGTGTTTCTTCTTCTTGTCTTCGTTTTTCTTCAATTTCTTTATCTTCTTGACGTAGCTTTGCTTCTTTTTCTTCGTCTATATCTGTTTGCTCTTTTGCCCAGGCCATTAATTCATGTGGCAGTAATTTCAATATTTTTCCTTTGTCAAGATATTCTTACATTCTTTGTGTTATATCTCTAGGCTTTGAATCCATTGTATAGTTCTTGTGTTTTATAATATATGAACTTGAATATATTAATATAGTACTTTTTGAATGTAATAATGTTAGTTATGCCGTCACTGGCTAATAATCTTGAACAGTAGGATTCTGTCTACTACTGGAGTCGTTGTAGGAAGTGTAGATTTATTCAACCGTATCAGGTTAATGAAATATTGCTGAGCCGTGCAAGGCTATGAACTTTCTCTCTCTTGAGATTGTTGATCTAGTAGAACTTGTAGTATTAAAGTCGTCGTTGTGTACGATTGACTTGATATCAAATAGTAGAAATGTCTACTTGATAGATTATAGTGCCAGGTAATTGCTACTGGGCTTATCTATAATACTAATGCCAGTTAAATGATACTGGGCTTATCTACTGTGTCAGTTAAATAATACTGGGCTTATGTTATGCCAGCTAAATATTACTGGGCTTATGTATCGTTAAATGATATTGGTCTTATTGCCAATGCCAATACAAAATAATAATAGTAGATCTCGAGAGTTATAGTGAAAACTCGATCGTAGATCTATATCTATGATAAGATAAGATATCGATAACCAAACTGACCTTTGAACACAGAACTATTCTCAAGTTGAAGAAAATCGAAGTTTTGTAATTGACGAAGTTTTGAAAATTTTTCCTTAGATCTTGAAAAAAAAATATTTTTTTGATGATCTTTTTGATGATCTTTTGATGATCTTTATCGAAGTTCGGAGGTGCCAGATATCACAATCATCAATTAATATGGATGTCAGATGTCAAGATCTATGAAGATGCAATGATAGATGTCACGTTGAAGATTATCTTGAACTGTATCATACTAACGATGATCGTGATTGCCGAGGATCTTGAAATCTTCTTTTAATAAGATGATCGTATAGAAGTAGTCAGATCTAATTGATAATACGATCATTCAAAATGTTGCCAGTTGATCATCTAGAAGTTGTCATTCGCTAAATCGATCTAAGTATGATACTATATTCAATGAAGAAACTTCTCTTCGTCTAAAACAATTACTTTAATTCAGAACTTGAAAAAGCTATTCACAAATAATTACAATGGTTAAACGTACTTGAATAAAATGATAGATCTACACAATAATATAATTGAGTTTTAATACAAGACATTAGTAGATGTTTCCACTTCCAAGTTCCATACAATGACTGACAAAAAAAACCAGAACTTTTCCCGGGCTCCAGCTACGTCACGTCTCCCAGGCAGCTCATTGCAGTGCCAACCAATAAATGCAGCCCAAGTTACACTAACTAACATATCTCCACGTGAGAAAAAACCCGAGGTACTTGACGAGCTAAAAATAGATACTGTGTGCGTGACAATATATATATAAAGTAAAAAAAAGAGAATTCCAGATAAATCAAATACCATTACTTAAATTTTTGGGATGGTCTTGTATGAAAATTAGATGTACCATTGCATTGTGGAGAGATTTTTTTCAAACATAGCTTGGTGTTAGGAAGTTTTATTCCTTAAAAATCGGAACATAATAACATAGATTATTAGATTTTTTAACGTTTTAGCTAGAAAATTCAATGTAGTGTAAAAAAAATAAAAAAAAATCATTAAAAATCCTGAACAACCTATTTTTGTAAATGACAAGAAGATTATCTGTTTTATTTATTAGAAGAGGGATTTCAAACAGTTATTTGGAGTTAGTAGATTTTTCATTAAAATTTGGAACATTTTTGGCGAGGATTTGTAAGGATTTGTAAGAAAATTAAAGCAATGTATGTTGATTAAAGCAATGTAGGTTGATTTTTAAAAAAAACAAAACAAACCGGAACTTTCTTTACCGATTAAATAAACTCGTTATGTTTCAGCAAGAAAATTAACTGTAAAATAAGTCTAACAAGTGATTTTCAATAATTGTTTCTTGTAAATTACTTTCTTATTTTAAAATTCTGAAAAACCTATTGTCGATATTTGACATAATTTATTTTTTATAAAACAATATCCTGAACAACTGTATGGTTAATGAAATATAAGTCGGTATAGAGATTTTCATTTAGCATTTAAATGCTATTTACATTAAAAAAACCGGAACAACATATAAATGATCGTGTGTTTTTTGCAACGTTTAAGCACGGAAATTAAATGTAATATAAGTTAGAAGAGCAAACATACATTGGTTGGCGTTGATTTTTTTTTTTCACAAAAACATCCGGAACAATCTATTATAGATACTTAAAACTATTGCGATGTTTCGGAAGGACCATTAAAGGTTGAATCAGATTTTCAATAGCTCTTAGAGTTGTTGTTTTTGTTATCTAAACGTGACAGACAGACCGACCGGCAAACAAAACGCACATAAATAAACGTCTTTCATTCTGATGTGGGCACTAAACAAAAAATAAATAAAATCTGATTATTTTTAAAAATTTGAGTAAACGGATTAGTATGCTACCATGTTTTGCCGCTACTTGATATGGTACTGCACAAAAGTCGCTGCATAAAAAGTCCATTTTAAAAAGTGTGTGTAATATTAACATACATACATATTTTATAAACAAACATAAATGTTTTCTTTCAATTTTAACAGCTAGTTGATTAGGAAAAACACCTTCAACTAATATTTATATTTGTTGTGAACATTTCTTCTATATTTTATAAATATATTTGACTCAGTGATGCTGAAAATAAATAAAAAAAAGGTTGTTCTTTGTTGATATATTGTAACATTACCTCCCTTACATTTATGTAATCGTATTAGAATTGGTGTATTTAAAGCGCTCCCACAAGGCCACGAACGTCACTTTTTGTTTTTGTCGAACCCTGAGAAACACTGCCCTAGTTGTAATATGACCACATTTTGTTATTCTCTGTTCTCTCGCTCTCTCTGTCTCTCTGTCTCTCTCTCTCTGTCTCTCTCCTCTCTCTCTCTCTCTCTCTCTCTCTCTCTCTCTCTCTCTCTCTCTCTCTCTCTCTCTCTCTCTCTATATATATATATATATATATATATATATATATATATATATATATATATATATATATATATATATATATATATATATATATATATATATATATATATATATATATATATATATATATATATATATATGAACGGGTGTGGATGACACTTTTGAGATCCATCCTTCGGGTGATGCAGAGGTCAAGATGGTGCCACCTTTTTGAGCGTGGGTGCTGCCAAGAGACTTTATGGCGTTCCTTGCCAGAGAAGAATGTATTTGTTACACACAGTTCATGAGAGCTACAGAACTCGAGGAGTAGCCTTTGGCCATTGTCATTGATTTTGCCATGCATCATTTCCATCACCAACACGGGCATTAAAGTCTCCATTTATATAGAGGTGCTCGGATTTTGGAATACTTTTAATTACGTCCTCTAGAGCTTGAAAGAATCTGTCTTTGTCCTCTTCCGGTGCCGCAAGGGTTGGTGAGTAAGCACAGATTATATTAACTTTGCCTTGCGGTGATGCAAATTTCATGTGTGCTACTCTTTCATTGCCAATGGGAAACATCGCGATGCAGGAGACGAGACTGTTTCTTATTGCGAAGCCGACGCCATGTATTCTAGGGCTTTGTTCTGGTTTTCCTTGCAAGTAGAATGTATAGTTGCTTTCTGTAAGAGATCCGCTGTCTGCCAGTCTGGTTTCTTGCAGGCAGGCCACATCAATGTTTAGTCTGCTGAGTTCTCTGTCGATGATAGCTGTTTGACGCATGTCGGTGACGAGTTCAGGGTCAGTATTGAAGCCAGGACACATTGTCAGTATGTTCCAGATTGCTAAACGCATTAATGTTGAGTGTTTTCTTTTTATTGTATTTGCAGGTGTGGGTGAGCAGCTTGCTTTTTGATTTTGTCTTAGCACCAAGCACCAAGTGGTGCGGCAAGCTGTGGCGGGATAGCACTTTACTGTCCGAGGGCTGCTCGGCTTAAGGCAGGCAGTAGCTATCCAGTGAGGCTAAAAAGCCCCTCCTACCGTCAAGAGTGGTCCCTGGCGTTCATACCATAGTGCGGACTGCAACTCAGACCATTCACTAGTGCTAAGCAAAATCAAACTACTTCTCAAGAAGGCTTATACTTCCACTCAACCCAGAACTAGGCGAATTAACGTCAACCATGTAGGTGACCCAGAGAAGTGTGCACTCTTTGGCGAGCTCCTGAACAGTTCAATCCCCTCGTTAAGTGATGAAGAAGACATCTCTATCAGATGGGAGATATTAAGAGATGTAATCTACAGTTCGGCAATCACCGCCTTTGGGCCTCAAAAACACAAAAATGTAGACTGGTTTGAGGCGAATCTAGCACATATGGAACCTTGCATCGAGAAAAAGCAATCTGCACACCTCGCTCTCAAGACAAAGCCAAGTCCAAGATCTTTGGAGGCCTTCAAAAGTGCTAATAAAGAGGCGAAACAAATGGCTAGAAAATGTGCTAACAACTTTTGGAGGGATACCTGCAACAGAATCCAAGACAGTCTCCACTCAGGAAATAGCAAAGCTCTATTTGATGGCATTAAAGCGGCCCTGGGTCCAACAGTGTCTAAGCCTGCCCCCCTTCTATCCAAATCAGGAGAAAAAATTACAGATCAAACCAAGCAGCTAGAACGTTGGACAGAACACTACCTCGAAGTCTATGCCACACAGAACACAGTAGACGATGTCGCCCTGGCTTCTCTACCAGATCTTCCAGTACTTGAATGCCTAGATGATCTTCCGAGTCTCAGTGACCTTAAAAAAGCAATTAACTGCATAAAAAATAGAAAATCTCCTGGGAGTGATGGTATCCCAGTGGAAGTAGTGAAAGTCAACGAATCACTCCTGCTCCCTGAACTCTATATTCTCCTCTGCCGCTGTTGGGAAACAGGTCATGTCCCACAGGACATGCGTGACGCAACTATAGTCACAATATACAAGAACAAAGGGGATCGGAGTGACTGCAACAATTACAGGGGGATCTCTCTCCTCAGTATAGTGGGCAAGATCTTTGCTAGAGTGGCACTATCCAGGCTGCAAGTGATAGCTTCTAGAGTCTACCCAGAGTCTCAGTGTGGATTCAGGAGTGGTAGATCCACTGTAGACATGATATCTTCTCTACGACTACTGCAGGAGAAATTCAGAGAGAGAGACAGACCCCTTTACATCGTTTTTGTTGATCTGACTAAAGCTTTTGACATGGTCAGCAGAAGTGGCCTTTTCAAACTCCTGAGGAAAATAGGTTGCCCTCCCAAACTACTGCAGTTCATTGAGTGTTTTCACGAGGAAACTAAATGCACTGTCAAATTCAATGGAGCCCAATCAGCACCTTTTGAGGTTTGCAGTGGTGTCAAGCAGGGATGTGTGCTCGCACCTACTCTGTTTGGCATATTCTTCTCCTGTCTACTGCATTATGCGTACAACGACATAAACGAAGGTGTGTTTCTCCATACAAGATCCTCTGGAAAACTATTTAATGTATCAAGGCTGCGGGCAAAAACCAAGGTTAGGAAGCTACTCGTCAGGGAACTCCTGTATGCTGATGATGCAGCTATTGTGGCTGATTCTGATATTCAGCTACAGTGCCTGGTTGACAAATTATCTGCTGCTTGCCAGAAGTTCGGCTTAAACATCAGTCAAAGCAAGACTAAGATACTTGTCCAAAACACAAACACTGCACCTCAAGTAAACATTAATGGCCAACCACTAGAAATTGTTGATCACTTTTGTTACCTTGGCTCCATCATATCCAACAACACTCTACTGGATAAAGACATAAACAACAGGATAGCCAAGGCAATGGCCACCATGTCAAGGCTGCAGAAAAGAGTCTGGGACAACATATTGCTGAATAACAGTACTAAAGCCCTAGTCTACCGGACCTGTGTGTTGAGCACCTTGCTGTACGGAAGTGAAACATGGTCAACCTACTCATGGCAGGAAAAAAAGCTGAATGTTTTCCACCTCCGATGCCTAAGGCGGATCTTTAAAATAAGGTGGCAAGATAAGATAACCAATGAGGAAGTGCTACAAAGAGCAGGGTGCCAGGACATCCGCTCTGTTATCAGCAGCAGACGCCTTGGCTGGCTTGGCCACGTTCGTAGAATGCCAGAAGGTCGACTTCCACAGGACATCCTGTATGGCGATCTAATAGAAGGCAGGAGAGCCGCTGGTCGCCCACTTTTACGTTATACGGATGTATGCAAATGCGACATGAAGCTCTTCAAAATCGACACTGGCTACTGGGAAGAGGTGGCACTGGACAGATCCTCATGGAGAGAGAGCATAAAGGAAGGGTCAAAGATTGCAGATGCCATACACAACAGAAGCAGAAAGAAGGGTGAAAATGCAACGGCGCCTGGTGATTATATATGCCCAACCTGCTGTGTATCAAGGATTAGCCTCTTTAGTCACACAAGAAGTTGCAAAGGGAAAAGATCGTCTGTCGAGACGTAAAATGCCACAGAATATATATATATATATAATTCTTTTTATACGTTTATAATTCTATACGCTGAGCTTGCAGTGAGAGTCAGACCCAGGGACTAACCTACAGAGATGTCTTTAAGCGAGACATGAGAGCCACGGGCATTGACCAAAGTATGTGGGAGGAGATAGCCCAAGACCAGACAGCATGGAGACAGACTGTACGTGCTGGTACGAACTTCGCCGAGTGCTAAAGAAACGAATCTGCTTCAGCCAAGAGAAAGAAAAAGAAAGCTGCCCCGTCAGCTAGCCCTAGGACAGATAGATATACATGCACGAACTGCGGCAACCCCAGCCGCTCCAGAATTGGCTTGATTAGTCTTTCCTAATTCTGCCCAATCTCAAGACGTAGCCAAAGCCATTGACTCATAAGGGCGCATCCATTGTCTTCCGAGACAAAAGGAGCCATATATATATATATATACTAGACATATGTTCGTGTGTTACAGTATAAAGTAGATCTTGAGGTAGACATAGATCTAAATCTACACTAATCTAGAGTTAAAAATTGGCTTTTATAGAGTTCATTCTGTGTTGCGCATGCGTGACATTTTTTCATGAATGAATATGGGCCTATCTCAACACGGCTACGCAACTTTAGCGAACAGCGAACGAATGTATTAAAAATGCTTTAGAAAAACAAATTTGAATGTTAAATTGATTAAAATATAAAATAAATGGACAATAATTAGTATGTTTATGTGTTAAAGCACAAAACTATCTTTGCGAAAAGAAGTTTTATCATCTTAGAGTTCAATAAGAGTTTTAGACCTAGACCTAGGAATAGACTCAGTAGAGAGTGATTTGTGATTTTTGATTTTGGGCACATCGGCACATATTAGGCCATGTCGTGCCTGCAGTCCCTCAAGGGCCACTCTCCCTCCACACAACATAGGCCAAATTCCATACAGTCAAAAAATTAAAATCAAGGTCTATTCACAGTTAAAATAGTAGAGGTAGTAAAAATTTAATAATTTGGTAAAAATCTAATGTAAAAAGTAAATGTCTACAGAATTCATAAATCAGATCTTCGTAGACAACCCCACTTCCCGGATAAAGCCCAGTACCTTCCCAGGGTCGACATTATTGAATAGTGTTTTTAAATTAGTGGCTCTAAAATATTTTTCCCTGACATCCTGGTTTCTGGGGCAGTCGATGAGGATATGTTCCACGGTGAGGCGAGAGTCACAATACTCACAAAGTGGGGGTTCTTCATTCTTCAGCACAAAAGAGTGCGTGATGTAGGTGTGGCCAATCCTAAGTCTGGACATGGTCGTGCTACCACGCCTTGTCAGACCCTTAGATGTGGACCGCCACCTGACATCCGCCACAATCTGCCTGAGTTTATTGTGAGTCTCAGCCTCCCATCGGTCCTGCCACTCTTGGTAGGTGGCAGAGGCAATACTTTGTCTCAGGTCCGAGCAGGGAATTTGGGTTCCTGACACCGCATAATTTAGGGCTCTCTTTGCTTCTCTGTCTGCGGCTTCGTTTCCCTCAATGCCCACATGGGAGGGGACCCAGATGTGTTAATGTGTAACCAATTGGTTATGTCTAATGAAAGAATGTTCGCCAGGAAATCTGTAGTCACAGATATCAGGAACTAATTTATGTAAAAATTGCTTTTGAAACACAAAATTGAAGGTTAGTTTTATTATATAATGAAAGCAATGGATCGATCTTCTTTTGTAATTTCATGTTTCAAAGTAAAAAACTATGTGCGCAAAGTGTATTTCCTAAAATTAGATCTAGGTCTAAATCCTTTCAATCTTTTCTCATGTCAACATTGTTAACCATGGCCTAGATCCATAAAATACTATAGCTGTAATAGAGTCGGACAACTTTTTTTTTTTGGTGTCGTTTGTTTTAGGGCTACAATACATACACTACGGTCTAAGTTAGTACCCAAGGAACATTCCTGCCTAGTTTTATCAAGATTGGTAATATTGTAATAACTTATGTGAGGCAACTCAACGAGGCACGTATATCTTTATTTACACGACATCACAGGTACACAAAACAAAATCTATCTTAGGCACAATCTCTCCAGATTGGCTCTTTACTTGGACGGAAATCGTTCTCCTCTTCTAATGTTGACATCATTTCCAGTCTAGTTTATCACAGTGCGCACCTTCTAGCTTAGATGGCGGTGCGAATGGCAGAGTTATAACATTGCCCCCTTCTTAGAGATTTTCGTCCCGAAAAGAAACAGTGCGTTGGAGGTTTGCCGGTTCAGGTGGAGGTCGATCGGTGGGAGCCACAGACGGCAGGGAGCCTGTTGCCCACGAGGCCATCTGCACAGTATTCCTGGGCCGTCGCTTCCTCTTCTTCCAGTTGGCCAGTCTACGCTTGAGACGATGTCGTGGTCGCTGCTTTGACTTCATGACGATAGTCTCTGATGCCAGCCACTTAACACAAATGGAGGTTGTGGCGATCACTGTAGTTTCCAGGGCCGCTGTTTTAAGACGCTAAGTCAGCGTACGTTTTGCATGGACTTCTCGTGACACAGTTGTAGGCCCACAGGTAGCCATGGTTTCAAACACTTAGTGTTTCTCACCCTCATCCGTAAGGTATGCCCATGAAGCATCCTTGTAATGTTCCATGAGCAAATGTTCATCCATCACTGCATCAGGTTCTGCAAGAATTAATTCACCATCATTCTCTGACTCTCACTGCTGTAGGCAGAAGTACAAATGTCTGTTAAGTTCAGACCTGGTAGCTGGGTTTCTTGGCATGGGCACTGTCCCCGCAGGGCGTCGCATATACAGTTCTTGTCAATCGTCTGGAAGCAGTTGCGAAGCATCAAGTTCTCTCTTATGCCGACGCCAAAGTCTAATTCGTTGTAATTGTCTCACCCATTCTAGAGGCCCGTATTCACAATTTCAGCCGACGTCATCCAAGGCAAGGAATCAGAAACGGTCTTGAGGCTTTCATGGTTCGAGGTCCCGTCAAATGTACAGATAGATAAACAGAGGTCTTTAAGGTACACAGCAGAAAGCTTGGACGCAGATCCAACGTTGTCTTGATCTGTCCGGCTTGTTGCGGGTATACCAGGAACAAAAGTTTCAGGCACATAACAGACTTCTCTAGTTTCTTCATTTGTTTCTTTTCTTCCAATTCTGTATATCCCATTGAGATCGTCGCAGCAATCGCTGTCACGTTTCTCGCCCTTAAAGTCATCCCCGCCAGACTTGCCCACAACACAGTTACAGACGGCGCTCCAATCCCCAGCGCCTTCATCACCACTGTTTGTGCAGCCACAGTCCTGACCAGGTAACTGCTCCTTCCCTAACGAGTTTGCACCTTTCCTTGCGACACAATTTTATCACTTTGGTCTATTTGGCCTTCTACTTGCAATACACTTTCCTCTACTTTGTTCCACATCCTCATCATATTACAGATCATGTCCAATTGATCATTAAATGCATTCCTAAAGTCCTTGGTACTCGCCAATGACCTCAACAATCCCAGATTCAATTTCAAATTGGTAGGTTTCCGGAATTTCTTCTTCATCAATCAAGGCTTGCCGGAGACGAGCCGTGAGCGTTTCTCTGCTACCGACGGGTTTTAAACCTCGGTACTAAAGCTCTTGTCTTAGCTCTTTAGTTGAGAGCTGATGTAATAGCTTCAAACATGTCATTGTAATCAAAGCCTACCTCCTCTTGTTGAGTTGCCTATAATCCCGCTTCTGAGACCAATTGTAATAAATTGAGTGAGGCAACTCAACGAGTCATAGACGTTTATTCACACGACATCAAAGATACACAAAACAAAATCTATCTTAGGCACAATCTCTCCAGATTGGCTCTTTACTTGGACGGAAATCGTTCTCCTCTTCTAATGTTGACATCATTTCCAGTCTAGTTTATCACAGTGCGCACCTTCTAGCTTAGATGGCGGTGCGAATGGCAGAGTTATAACATTGCCCCCTTCTTAGAGATTTTCGTCCCGAAAAGAAACAGTGCGTTGGAGGTTTGCCGGTTCAGGTGGAGGTCGATCGGTGGGAGCCACAGACGGCAGGGAGCCTGTTGCCCACGAGGCCATCTGCACAGTATTCCTGGGCCGTCGCTTCCTCTTCTTCCAGTTGGCCAGTCTACGCTTGAGACGATGTCGTGGTCGCTGCTTTGACTTCATGACGATAGTCTCTGATGCCAGCCACTTAACACAAATGGAGGTTGTGGCGATCACTGTAGTTTCCAGGGCCGCTGTTTTAAGACGCTAAGTCAGCGTACGTTTTGCATGGACTTCTCGTGACACAGTTGTAGGCCCACAGGTAGCCATGGTTTCAAACACTTAGTGTTTCTCACCCTCATCCGTAAGGTATGCCCATGAAGCATCCTTGTAATGTTCCATGAGCAAATGTTCATCCATCACTGCATCAGGTTCTGCAAGAATTAATTCACCATCATTCTCTGACTCTCACTGCTGTAGGCAGAAGTACAAATGTCTGTTAAGTTCAGACCTGGTAGCTGGGTTTCTTGGCATGGGCACTGTCCCCGCAGGGCGTCGCATATACAGTTCTTGTCAATCGTCTGGAAGCAGTTGCGAAGCATCAAGTTCTCTCTTATGCCGACGCCAAAGTCTAATTCGTTGTAATTGTCTCACCCATTCTAGAGGCCCGTATTCACAATTTCAGCCGACGTCATCCAAGGCAAGGAATCAGAAACGGTCTTGAGGCTTTCATGGTTCGAGGTCCCGTCAAATGTACAGATAGATAAACAGAGGTCTTTAAGGTACACAGCAGAAAGCTTGGACGCAGATCCAACGTTGTCTTGATCTGTCCGGCTTGTTGCGGGTATACCAGGAACAAAAGTTTCAGGCACATAACAGACTTCTCTAGTTTCTTCATTTGTTTCTTTTCTTCCAATTCTGTATATCCCATTGAGATCGTCGCAGCAATCGCTGTCACGTTTCTCGCCCTTAAAGTCATCCCCGCCAGACTTGCCCACAACACAGTTACAGACGGCGCTCCAATCCCCAGCGCCTTCATCACCACTGTTTGTGCAGCCACAGTCCTGACCAGGTAACTGCTCCTTCCCTAACGAGTTTGCACCTTTCCTTGCGACACAATTTTATCACTTTGGTCTATTTGGCCTTCTACTTGCAATACACTTTCCTCTACTTTGTTCCACATCCTCATCATATTACAGATCATGTCCAATTGATCATTAAATGCATTCCTAAAGTCCTTGGTACTCGCCAATGACCTCAACAATCCCAGATTCAATTTCAAATTGGTAGGTTTCCGGAATTTCTTCTTCATCAATCAAGGCTTGCCGGAGACGAGCCGTGAGCGTTTCTCTGCTACCGACGGGTTTTAAACCTCGGTACTAAAGCTCTTGTCTTAGCTCTTTAGTTGAGAGCTGATGTAATAGCTTCAAACATGTCATTGTAATCAAAGCCTACCTCCTCTTGTTGAGTTGCCTATAATCCCGCTTCTGAGACCAATTGTAATAAATTGAGTGAGGCAACTCAACGAGTCATAGACGTTTATTCACACGACATCAAAGATACACAAAACAAAATCTATCTTAGGCACAATCTCTCCATATTGGCTCTTTACTTGGGCGGAAATCGTTCTCCTCTTCTAATGTTGACATCCTTTCCAGTCTAGTTTATCACAGTGCGCACCTTCTAGCTTAGATGGCGGTGCGAATGGCAGAGTTATAACAATATATATATATATATATATATATATATATATTTATTTATTTATATATTTATTTATATACATTTGGTTAGGGTTTGGAAATAAATCACCCCCATCCTCAAAAGTTCCGCTAGTGATCCTGAACAGCTTAGATGTTGACTACTTTGTAATGTATGGCTATTTTCTAATGGTATATGTATGCTAAATACATGTGTTATAATACTATGGTCATTGAATACTTTTATTTGGATTCTATAAAACTCTGTGATTTCAATAAATATGGTAACTTGACTTTGTTACTTACTTTAAATCTATTAGCTCCAAACATCTCAAAGGAACGTGACGCTTCTACAAAGATTTACTTCTAATGTGTTGGTTTCACTATGTCTTGAGCAACCAGGCTGTGAGCTCCATTCGCTAAGTCCATTGGAAATCTGGTCATAAACTGAGGCGTGTCAACGTCATGTCCATAAAGTCCTGATGTTGAGCTAGTAATAATTTATTCATTTTGTAAGAGTCGAGTGAAAAGAAAATAACAACAGAAATAAATCGTGACAAGATTCACCTGTCTACAATTAGCATAGATTGCCATAGATCTACATACAATTAGCATGAGATACCGCACCATACATTTTTTGTGACCCAAGGAAGCGAGATGCCAGAAAATGTTAACAATTCATACATGTATCCATTAAATTTAAAAAGAAAAAGATTCCTTAAATTTTAAGTTACTAATAGAACTCGATCTTATGATATTGTAATAACTTAAGTGAGGCCACTCAACGAGGCACATATATGTTTATTTATACGACATCACAGGTACACAAACAACATCTTTCTTAGGCACAGTCTTTTCACTTCAGCTCTCAACTTGGGCGGAAATCGTTTGTCTCCTAATGTCAACATCCTTTTCTAGTCTGGTTACTAGAAGTGCGCATCTCTGCACTAGCATGGATGGCGGTGCGCATGGCAGAGTCATAACATTGCCCTCATCTTAGCACTTTTTGTCCCTAAAGAAACACTGCAGATGAGGTTTGACAGTTCAGGTGGAGGTCGATCAGTGGGAGCCACAGGCGGCAGGGAGCGTGTTCCCCACAAAGCCATCCGCATTGTTTTCCTCAAGTGCCGCTTTCTCTTTCTCCAGTTGATCAGGCTGTTGTTGCGACGATGACGTGGCCGTTTGACACACAAAAAGATAATGTCGAGCACTGTTTTCTTCAGCACAGCCGTT
The DNA here is from genome assembly GCA_036873155.1 of Biomphalaria sudanica. Taxonomy (NCBI): domain Eukaryota; kingdom Metazoa; phylum Mollusca; class Gastropoda; family Planorbidae; genus Biomphalaria; species Biomphalaria sudanica. The sequence continues at coordinate 2,270,696 of JAZGLO010006566.1, read as the reverse complement.
GATCGGACACGCTGTCTCAGCTGACCTTCCCGAAATATGCCTCTCAAGGGAGCTTCAGGTTCACATGCAGCCACGTTGCAAACAAAGCCCAATGCACCGCAGTCATCCTCAGCTAACAGTCTCACGTCCAGAAGATAGGTTTCTTCAGGTTCAAGTGGAAAATGTCTTGACAGCTCAAATTTAGAGTGGTCTGATTGACATTCATCCACGCCAATGTCTATGATGATGTACACATGCGTTGTTTGTGGTTTTCTGGGCATCTGAATTCTATGTGTGATGCGTCGCACGTACAGTTCATGCTAAACTTCTGGATGCATTTGTCAAGCTTTGAATTTCCCTCGTGAGCACCGACAGATAGGCAGAGGTCTTTAAGGTTAAAAGCAACAGGCTTGAACGCAGACCCAACGTTGTCTTTATCTGTCCAGCTCATTAAGGTACTGGTAACAGGTACAACAAGAACAAACGCTTCAGCTACATAAAAGACTTCAGTTTCTTCATTTGTCTCTTTCCCTTCAATTCGGTACATTCCGTTGAAAACGTCGCAGCAATCGTTGTTACTTTTCTCGTCTAGAAAGTCTAGGCCACAAGACTTGCCCACAACACAGCTACAGACGGCGCTCCAATTCCCAGCGTCTCCGTCACCACTATTTGTGCAGCCACAGTCCTGACCATGCAACTTTTTCACCAACGAGTCTACAGGCAACTGCTTCGTCACCAACAAGCCTATTTCTTCTTTCGCTTGAGACACCATTTTATCTCCCTTGTTAATTTGTTCACACATTGCATCAATGCCTACATGTATCTTGCCAATGAGCTCATAAATCTCGGGTTTAATTTCAAATAGGTAGGTATCCGGATCTTCGTCTTCATCGATCAGGGCTTGCCAGAGACGAACTGTAAGCACATCCTTGGTACCACCAATCTTCATATAACATTAACGCAGTTCCCGCCTTAGCTCTTTAACTAAGAGTTGGTCTAGTTGTTTCAAAGATGCCATCGTGATCGAATCCTATCTCTTCTAGTTGAGTCACCTATAATCCCACTTCTGACACCAATTGTAATAACCTGTGTGGCAACTCAACGAGGCACATATATGTTTATTTATACGACATCACAGGTACACAAACAACATCTATCTTAGGCACAATCTTTTCACTTCGGCTCTCAAGTTGGGCGAAATCGTTTGTCTCCTAATGTCAACATCGTTTTCTAGTCTGGTTACTAGAAGTACGTACCTCTGCACTAGCATGGATGGCGGTGCGCATGGCAGAGTCATAACAATATGTTGAAAATCGTCTGATTCAGTGGTAGTTTGATATTTGATATTTTGGGTTTCGGCGCATCGGCACAATTTAGGCCATGTCTGCCCATAATTCCTCAATAGTTACATCCCTTTATAGCTCAAGAGCTAAATGTTATACAGCTAAGTTATTAAAAAAAAGGTTTATTTATAGCTCAGTGGTAGCCATTTTCTTCTGTTCTGGGGAAGGGGGAGTAATCTTTTTCCAAGTAAAGTGAAGCATCACCTCAAAATGTATCTAGTCCAGTGCAACCTTCGTTATTCATGCGAAGAAGTTACAAGAAGTTTCAAGGGGTCCGGCAAATCAATGTGGAAACTGCTTGAACACTTCGTTGGCTCTCAGGTTGTAGGTTAGGCATCACTTGACTAGGTCCAGGTTCCATGAAGTAGTGACTTGAATAGAGCTATAGTAAAAAACGTGTATATTAAAACGCACTAGAAAATAAGACGTAGGGTGTGTTTAGTTTGAGTTAAAGTGAACTTCAAACCGAACGCTTTTTTTCTACTTTTCAGTGCGTTTTTTTTATTCAAATTTTTTTGTTTTACTTTTAATTACAATACCTATATTCAATTCATAACCTCATGAAGGACAGAAATTGAACGCTGATGTCAAAAACGGCTCGAAAGATTTTACTGGAAATCTGAAAGTTTATATGAGAAAAGAATTACTACCTCGTTAGTCACATGGGCAAACTATAGTTTACTTGTTTAAAATTTTCTTAAAGTAAAAAATAAATAAATGTAAATTTGGCTAAAAACTAATTCTAGGTCTAGATCCATCATCCGTGATGAAAGGACATATTACTTAATTTCAACCAAGTAGACAACATAGAAGATATAGTAGTACAAGAAAATGGAATCCAAAAACTATTAGCGAACATCAAGCTAGATTACTCAAAGAACTAATCAATGATCTAGCCCCAGTGTTCAAAATTCTCTTTCAGGCATCGCTTAGTCAGAGCAGAGTACCAAAGGACTGGAAAGAAGCTAATGTCACCCCCCCCCCCTATTAAAAAAGGAGAAAAATCTGACCCAGGAAACTACAGACCAGTATCACTTACCAGCATCACATGTAAAATCTTCGAACACATAATATGTAGCAACATCATAAACCACTTAGACAAACATAATGTCCTCACCCCATACCAACATGGCTTTAGGAAATATAGATCATGTGAAACACAACTAATAGAACTAATTGATGATTTTCAAAAGGTTTAGATAATAGTGAACAAATAGATGCTATCTTACTAGATTTTTCCAAAGCGTTTGACAAAGTTCACCACCATAGTTTGCTTAACAAATTAAACTATTTCGGCATTAATGGTCCATTGCATCAGTGGATTGAAGATTTTCTGATTGGGAGAGAACAAACTGTAATAATTAATGGCTCTAAATCAACACAGATAATAATAAACTCAGGTATACCTCAAGGAACAGTCTTAGGTCCACTACTATTTTTAATTTAGATATATGATTTACCAAATTACATTACTTCAGGAACAAAAGATTATTTGCAGACAATTGCATAATAACAGAACAATAAAAACAACACATGACACAGATATTTTGCAAAGAGAATTAAATGAGCAACAGACCTGGATTAGTAGTTGATTATGATATTATCCCTGGTCTATCAGACCATGAGATCATAAAAATACACAGTTAGATAAGAGCAGTAGCCAGTTCATAACCCAAAAGAAAGATCTTACTCTGGAATAAATGTAACCTAACACAACTACACCAAGCTGCATTAAACTTTCAACAAACATTCTTATTAGAAAAAGACTTTAACCAACCAGTCGATGACCTCTGGAAGTTCATTAAAAACCATCTTAAAAGCATTATAGAAAATTATATACCAACTAAATGCATATTAAACAAAATAAATAAATGCTGGTTTAATAATAGACTAAAGAAGCCTATATAGAAAATTTAAAGAAATTAAGGCAGAAAGAGTTTACAAAAAGTATATAAAAATTAAACACTTAACCCAATAAGTGAGCAGACAGCTGCAGAGTGAATACATAAACAATGTAATATCTAAAGATAACAACAAAAACCTATGGTCATACATTAAGTCTAAGAAAATGGAAACAACAGGCATAGCGCCATTAAAAGATGAACACAACATAATACATAATGATAATGAAACTAAAGCAAACATCCTAAACAAATACTTTGCATCAGCATTCTTAGCCCCAGGAGACAAAGACATATTACTGAATTTGAACCAAGTAGACAACATAGAAGATATGGTAGTAAAAGAAAATGGAATTAAAAAACTATTAGCCAACACCAAACCAAATAAAGGGTCTGGACCTGATGGTATTCCAGCTAGACGATTGCATAATATATAGAACAATAAAAACAACACAAGACAAAGATATTTTACAAAGAGAATTAGATGAATTACAGAAATGGGAATCAAATTGGAGCATGTCTTTCCACCCAGAAAAATGTCAAAAAAAACTAAAACAAATTAATTCCACTTAACTTATTCATGGCAAACCAGTAATACAGACTAAAAACGCAAAATACCTAGGTGTCATAATAAATGAAAAACTGTCATGGAATCCATATATTGATGTAACTATAAAAAATCAAACAAAGCATTATGGTTTATTAAAAGAAATTTCTATAAATCAAATAAGAACATAAAACTAAAATGTTATTTAACATTGGTTAGGCCAATAGTAGAATATGCATCCTCCGTTTGGAACCCCTCAGCTCAAGAAAACATTGAGAAACTGGAACAGACACAAAATAGAGCAGTGAGATTCAGAACAAATGAATATTCACATTTGACTAGAGTAACACCTATAGTAAAATCACTAAATTTAGAAAGCCTTCAGGACAGAAGACGCAAAAGTAAAGTAGCAATTATACATAAAACAATGAACCATAATCTTCAAATACAAAAACAAAATTTAATAAAATACTCTGAAAGAGACAAAGATAAAGGCACATTGTTCACCCCATATGCTAGGACAAATTTGTACAAATACTCCTTCTTCCCTAGTGCTATTAGAGCATGGAATGGGTTGCCTGAGCTAGCCAGGAAAACCAGTGACTTGGCTGAATTTAAGTCATTGGTTAATATGCATGACTAAATGCATGACGCGTAGAAAGTTATCATCTTCTTTTTTGAAGTAACGTCTGTATTATATAAGATAAGATAAGATAAGGACCTTGGCGTTCAGGAATTTCCGAATTGATTTTCCAAAAAAATAATCCCTTAGAGAAGGAGAATAAAAAAAAATCGAGCATCCATTAGTTATTAACAGCAAATAATCTTACGAAGTTTAGTCAGCTGTATATAGGAGGAATGTTTTGTTTTGTTTACAAAGTCTGTCTGTCCGTCTGCTGTTAAAAAGTTTGAACACATTATTTCTCCCTTACCCATTCTCGGATCAAGTTGACACGTTACAGTATTATTAATGGTACATTTAAAAACACGAATCAATGAAAATATTTAATCAATTTGTTTATTATTTATCGGTAATTAATGATTTGGTTTGATATTGAAAAACTTCTACATTGTTGAGATATAGTTTTAAATGCTGATTTCTTCAACTTAGATAAGCTTTCTTTAAATTTATGAACCATTCAACTTGTTCTCACTTGTATTTATAAACTTTAATTTGTCAAAAGAATTGTATGAATGTATAGACAATAAAGACATGTATAGAGCGTATCTTGGTTACCACATACAGAACACATTATATCTTAGAGTTTTTGGCTGTTTCAATGTACTATAAACTGTCACTTTGTTTTGAAAATGAAATGTCAATGCTTTTTGTATACATATATTTGATACTCATTTGAAAACCCTATTTATTATTTGATCGGCAATTTTTTTTAAGGGTGGTGCATCTGAGAATATTTTTGTTCAATGTTATAATTTTTCCATGTCTTTCTCTACTAGCAAACAATATCGCAAGGGCCATATGGAGAAATTATAGTTTCTATTGCAGTCGAGGTAGCTGTGTTATTAAGCGCTTGATTTCCACACCGGGATTCCCGGGTTTGAATCATGGTGAAGATTGGGATTTTCATGTTCGGGATCTTTGGGCGCCCCTGAGTCCACCCAGTTCTAATGGATACCTGATTGTAGTCGGAGAAAGGTAAGGGCGGTTGGTCGTTGTGCTAGCCACATGACACCCTCGTTAACCGTGGGCTATAAAAATAGATGGCCTTTACTTCATCTGCCCCATAGATTGCAAGTTCTGAAAGGGAAACTTTTCTACTTTTCAACAAACAAGAACATAAATATCAGTACATTGTAAATGTAAATATTTTGTAATGAATTGATAGTTAACAGAAAAAAAACAACAAAGGAAAACTTTTGTTTGAGTTCTTTACTCTCTCACGGAATAAAATCATATCATTAGGAAATATTTGAAAGACCTTGACTTTAAACTTACCAAATGCTGATATTTTTTATAAACTATATAGATATTTATCTTGATAATTGACGAAAGTATGCCAAAAGGAGGTGCCCCACGAACAGGCACCAACTTGCTCTAACTGACAAGATAGCACCTGGTTCGGGAACGAGACAGCTGGAGATCACTTCTAAATGCCGCGGGATACACCTTTCAGGCCAAAAGAAAATTCACTGTTTATGACAAACGTAGACGGCAAAAAGAAAATCTAAATAGACCACCGGCGGAAAATGGTTATGTCTGCACTATACGTGGCAAAATATGTAGGTCACACGAAAAATACTGCATTCCTAATTAATCTTCGGACTCTAGGACAAGCTTTATTATTATTCAACATAAAGTGTCCCGGTCTGCATATACATACGACAGGTATTTAGTGACATTCAAACAATGTAACGTAATGTAATGTAAACAATTATATTATCACGATTATTATCAGATTGATATTTTTAATTTTTGGTTATCTAAAATACTCCGTGCCGATATCTATTTATATTTTCTCAGGATTCTACCGTGCGTACAGGGTATTTGATAACTGAAAATATTGAAATAACATTCAAACGTACACTTTGTCGTGATGTAAACTGTAACAGAATCAAAGTGACATGAGTGATATTCAAGTTTTAAATGAAACATATTTCAACATTCTTTATTTTAATACATTTTATTGTTTTGTAATGTTTTACCCTATTATCTTATTTTATAAAATACAGACGTTACTTTAAAAAAAAAGGATGATTACGTCCTACGCGTCTTGCATCTAGTCATGACTGTTAACCAGTGACTTACATTCTGTCAAGTCATTGCTTTTCCTGGCTGGCACAAGCAACCCATTCCATGGTTCCATTCCATAGCACTAGGGAAGAAGGAGTATTTGTACAAATTTGTCCTAGCATATGGAACGAGGAATGTGCCTTTATCTTTGTGTCTTTCTTAGTATTTTATTAGATTTTGTTTTTGTATTTGAAGATTATGGTTTAATGTTTTATGTATAATTGATACTTTAATTTTAAGTCTTCTATCCTGAAGGGCGTCTAAATTTAGTGATTTTACTATATGTGTCAAATGTGAATATAAGGTTCTTTAAACTTTCAAAGCCTGAAATTAAATTGATCACTACACAAACTAATCAAGGTATCAATAAGTTACATTTTTGTCAATATTAGGTCTTATACATTATCTTTTATAATGGTAATAATATAAATTGGCTTTTGAATTTGTAAAAACTGATCTGATGTAAGAATAGGACCAATGTTTCTGTAGTAAGCTCCTTCAGTTTAAGGTATTTCAAATCAAGGGAGCAAGTTATAAAACAACAAGCAATGAACTAAATGTACAGACCGTACTTTTAATTCAGTTCAACATTTTTTTTTGTCTTCGATTTTGTGCAAAAAAACATAAGCGTAAATTCATGAACATGAACAATTTTATATCAATAGAAATTTCAGTGCACTAAAGTCAGTCATACTGTACAAAGTAAAACATTTGAACACCTCTAAGTTGTACAAAACAGTAACAATTACTTTTATACGGAAACAATGGACGAATATTTAGAAGTATACTCTCTATGAGAGGTGAAAACCTAGAAGACAAATTTGTCTAGCACCATTTGTTACGGAGAATGGCAGATGTTTTCTTTATTAGTTACTACTAGAAGTATATTATTCAACTCTTAGGTCTAGACATCGCTCACCTATTTTTTTATATTCCACAATTCTTTCTGTCAACTTTCATACACTTCTAGAGTATTTTGATTGAAGATTGAAGTCACTACATGTGTCCATATAACCAAACTTTGTCACTTGATAGTATTTGTGAGCTTCTTATTGCTGGGTCACGAGGAACTAGTCACTAGACGAATTATACATTTGTTTTTATAGCCAGCAAATGTCTACATCACAAAGTCTTCTATTAGTTGTCTTTTGTTTCCGTTATTAAGTAGATCAGTTTTACATTCCTTCCAATAGAGTTTAAACAACAGCATGCCAGTAGCAGGTAGACATTGTTTTGTGTACAGTGTATTGCAAAAAACAAAAAAAGATCATGAAAGTAAAACTCAATACATTTACACATTTGTATTTCTTATTTAAACATTGCTGGAGTTTGTGAGAACAGAAACAAAATCAACTTGATTTCATTCAGATTCATACAATATCTAGATTCAGCTGACAATCCAACAAAGTGCTCTGGATATTACACATTTTAGTTTATATATATATATATATATATATATATATATATATATATATATATATATATATAGTCAAAGAAATACTGATATAAGTCAAACTTTAATTAATTTAGTGAGAAATAACCAAAAAAAATTAAGTGTAAATTATTGAAATAGTGAAATGACTATTAATATCAGTTGAAGATAAAAATGCAACAAACCATTTTTACTTGTAGACTTTGTAGGATGTCAAATACAAGCCATTGATTTTCAAAGTCAAACTCTTGACTTTATTATTGACTACAAATTACATTTACAGTGTGTACTTGGACAGTAGCCTGCAGCACAGTTGACCAAACACCAGCCATCCATGCCAGGAGTGTAAGCGTAGGCCCCAGCTCCTGTACATGACTTGATAGCTGATGAGACTTCGCTCTTGCACGTGCAGTGAGATGCTGGGCAGTAGCCCATTTTACAGTTGATTTGACACCAGTTGTTCAAGTACCCCCTGCCTGGCACACCCTGGCACTCTGCTCCGCCCTGGTTTTCAGGAGTCGGGCTGGTCTCATAAACTGTGGGTTCCTTGGTAACTTGTACAGTGTTGTTTACAATGACTCCCACTTTGTAAGTAGGATAGACTCCAGGTATAATGGCAGTGCCTTGAGAAACGATTCGAACATCAGCGCAACCGTAGAACTCCTCCTGATATCCACATCCAATACATCCAGTCCCGTCAGCATTCTGACCCCAGCTGTTACCTAACAAAATAGTTGTAACATGGTAAAAATACATTTTGAAAGGCTTTATCAAAGATAAAATAAAAGTAAACTTTCTAAGCCTACAAATGAAATGAATACTGTAGAGATATGCGACCTTAAAAAAAACAACACTTTAATTTTAATTTGTATGTCAAGCCAAAATGTAAACAAAGTGAATCTTGGTGTTCTTTCTTAATACACTTTACTTATACATCTTTTGTTTAATACTAAAATATTCAAATATGTTGATTGATTTTTATTGAATTTGGTAAACTCAAGAACTCAAGACCTATCTACTGATGTACCTGCATGATACCTCCACTGAAGTACGCAATGTTCACAAGTGAGGCTTGCAGGTAGAACAACATTCACTTGGAACATTTTAGAATCACTGGTGGCTATCATATATTTCGTTCCAGAGCCGTCAGCTAATGCCAGTGGGTAGAGGTCAAGACACTCCTGGGTTGTTCTTTCATTATTGATGGTTTTTGGGCAAAGTTTGAATTCGAAAAATCCTGCAAGCAGCATGAATAGAAATGTAAACTTGAATGATCTTAAACTTGTATGTCATCTTCCTTATATGTCTTTGAAATAATTGTGAAGACATATTTACAACTTCAAGACATATTTCAAGACATAGTTTTGATCCTTAACATTTTAACATTAAAAGTTCGCAGAAACTCCTTTACATTTTTAAATTAATGTTTGTTTAAATACGATGTCAGGCGATTTCTTTCACAAACACTGAAATACATTCTTAAAATAAATTTAGATTATAAAAATAATTTACTTTAATTAACAAGCGATTTGTTCGACATTGTTATATAAGTGAGACAATTCTAAAGATTGCACTTGTTAGGACAGGATTAGGAATTAGTTATTTGTTTCGGGAATAAGGGGAAAGTTGTACTTAGCGACAAGTCACGTGACAGATCTTTGAAAAACAAGAACACTCTAAGTGACGCTACAAAGAAGACGCTTCGTGTAGAGCAGTACAAAAGATATACGGATTTACGGACATAGCTGACATCGGACGATTCCCTTCTTGATTATTAAATATATTTGTAGAACAACATCAGCGTCGACTACATATTTTGATTGTTTCGGCCTTTCGCCGGTGTAACTGATGTAGTTCGAGTTCAGTGTTACTTCTAGTCAGACGTAGATCTACACTAGATATATTTCCAAGAATCAACACCGCGCGGAAGCCTTCACACACTACTGTATAGACATCAAGATGTGCTGTGAAAACAGTCGAAACTTGAAACATACATTCACAAAGAAGTTTTCATGTTGAATAAATAAAGTGTGTGTGTGTGTGAGACAGTTGTTATTGTCAAGTACTGAAAAGTGTTCGCCTACATTCAAATATTGTCTACCACTAAATGTTGTCTGTCTAGTACTGAGTATTGTCTGTCCACTACTAAAAATTGTCTGTTTTCTACTGAATATTGTCTGTCTACGACTGAATATTGTATGTGTACCACTGAGTACTGTCTGTCTACCACTGAATATTGTCTTTCTACCACTGAATATTGTCTGTCTACCACTGAGTACTGTCTGTCCACTACTAAAAATTGTCTGTTTTCTAATGAATATTGGCTGTCTACGACTGAATATTGTCTGTGTACCACTGAGTACTGTCTGTCTACCACTGAATATTGTCTGTCTACCACTGAATATTGTCTGTCTACCAATGAGTACTGTCTGTCTACCACTGAATATTGTCTGTCTACCACTGAATATTGTCTGTCTACCACTGAATATTGAACAAGTGCAGCATCTTACCGAACTTTCCTTTCTATTTACCTTTATGATTGGCTGTGTTCTTGTTCATGTATTCACTATTTACCTTTATGATTGTCTGTTTTCTTGTTAATGTATTCACTATTTACCTTTATGATTGTCTGTTTTCTTGTTAATGTATTCACTATTTACCTTTATGATTGTCTGTTTTCTTGTTAATGTATTTACTATTTACCTTTATGATTGGCTGTGTTCTTGTTCATGTATTCACTATTTACCTTTATGATTGTCTGTTTTCTTGTTAATACATTCACTATTTACCTTTATGATTGTCTGTTTTCTTGTTAATGTATTCACTATTTACCTTTATGATTGTCTGTTTTCTTGTTAATGTATTCACTATTTACCTTTATGATTGTCTGTTTTCTTGTTCATGTATTCACTATTTACCTTTATGATTGTCTGTTTTCTTGTTAATGTATTCACTATTTACCTTTATGATTGTCTGTTTTCTTGTTAATGTATTCACTATTTACCTTTATGATTGTCTGTTTTCTTGTTCATGTATTCACTATTTACCTTTATGATTGTCTGTTTTCTTGTTAATGTATTCACTATTTACCTTTATGATTGGCTGTGTTCTTGTTCATGTATTCACTATTTACCTTTATGATTGGCTGTGTTCTTGTTCATGTATTCACTATTTACCTTTATGATTGGCTGTGTTCTTGTTCATGTATTCACTATTTACCTTTATGATTGGCTGTGTTCTTGTTCATGTATTCACTATTTACCTTTATGATTGTCTGTTTTCTTGTTCATGTATTCACTATTTACCTTTATGATTGTCTGTTTTCTTGTTAATGTATTCACTATTTACCTTTATGATTGGCTGTGTTCTTGTTCATGTATTCACTATTTACCTTTATGATTGGCTGTGTTCTTGTTCATGTATTCATTATTTACCTTTATGATTGGCTGTGTTCTTGTTCATGTATTCACTATTTACCTTTATGATTGGCTGTGTTCTTGTTCATGTATTCACTATTTACCTTTATGATTGGCTGTGTTCTTGTTAATGTATTCATTATTTACCTTTATGATTGGCTGTGTTCTTGTTCATGTATTCACTATTTACCTTTATGATTGGCTGTTAGATCTACTTGGATGGCCACGCTTTGCCCCTGTTCATAAGTTCGACTAATGATGCCTGTATCGTACAGTCCACCTTCTTCGTTTTTTCTCTCTCCTTCGAACGGGTCCCCGCAGACACCACATTTATAACCTTTAGAGACTTGATACTGTGGACATGAGGCATGTGTATCTACTATTAAAATGATTTTACGTAAGTATAATATGTTCAATAAAATTCATTTGTCGATAATCAAACATTGTTAATACGTGTCACACGAGACCTAAAGAATGTTTGTGTCTTAGTCTAGACCAGAACAAATCATCAACGTTGGTAGAAGAGAACAATTTGGTTACAAAAGTTGACCAACTTGACCCAATTTATTTAGCCAGGGAAGTTCTTCAACAGTAAAGCCAAGCAGACTACTTGATACTAGACTGTTTGAAATGACCTTCAAATAACCCCCAGACAGCGGGGCAATAAGAACATGTTATCTTCTGCATCAATACTTGACATTTTAATGTTGAATTTCATGTCTGAAAAAATCAATAGAACAAAATGATATAGCCTGGGGGTAGTTCGTGAGTTTGAATGCAAGCGTGGCCCATGCGTCATTCAATTCTATGATAGATAAAACACACAAGTGAACATAAAATTTAACCTCAAGTAGTTCTCGGATCTGCTCAACTGCTGAACTAGGTCAATTGAGAGCACAAAGAATATGTTTGCTCGTCCTGGAGATCTTGAATGTTGCCAGGGTCTCCCTCGTGTGTCAGTGTTGTCACTTGAAGTTTGTAGAAAACAATTTGGCACTTCATTGTAGAAGATAGTTCAAGAATCAAGTTCAACATTTCAACTAGACACATGCGTTTGGTAACTGTAGCCTGGCACACAAGCTGCTTTCACTAAATCGTCATTTTTACAAACTTCTATCAAATCTGTCTGTATGTCTGTCTGTCTGGTCAAAATGTTAAACTCCTTATTTGTACTATACTCATTCCACTAAGTAGATCCAGAACTTTGGGGTGGGATGGGCGATTTTTTCCAAACTCGAATGCCAAGTAAACCCTAACCAAAAACGCGCATATAATCTATATATAATGTTTTACTTTGATAAATATTCTAATATGAATTATAGGCCCTTACTACATTGCACATACAACTGATTTCTAGAAAAGATAAGATACCCCACAAATTTAGATTAAGGCTTTAAGGATCGCCGCCGAAAAAAAAATTATTCGAAACATTACATTTTTAAAAAAAAGCTCATTTTTAAGTGATACTTTTTGTTCAATAGGCATGTTTGTAACTTACAGAACTATAATGCAAAGCTCTAAACAACAAATTTCGGAAGTGGGAGCAGAAATTAAGTGGACCTATTAGATTCTACTAAAAAATTGTTTGCATTTTTAGAATTCAACCATAGTTTATGAGTTTTAATCCCAAATTTACTTAACTAGTAAAAATATCAGATTGAATAAAGGTTTAAAAAAGGCAACTAGAAAAATATTATTTGGGTTCAGAACTTAAAATGACAAATTTCGTATGAATTCTACATTGTCCAAAACAAAGTCTTGCTTAAGATAATTATGAAAAATTACATAAACTCTGTCGCTTATTTGACTATTCTGTTTTCGCCTGATAAGGGTAGGGGGGGGGGCGGTATAGTGAAAACGATGAATCCTCGCTCCTTTTTCTCAAGTCTGCTAAAGATTGCATTTGGCATTTTAAGAATAGGGGGTGGGTCGACTCGATATATGAATTTTATTTATAACATATATTAATTATATTAGTGACAGATTTTTTAAATTTTGTAATTTCTAAACAAAAATACAAAAAGAAAAAGTATTGGCGTGTCCGATGGGTGGCGGGCTACTGCATGTATAACCCCTCTCAGCTGGTACAACCCTTTATCATTTTATATTTACTAATTATAAGTTTTGAGATTTTAGTGGTGCGACATAATATACAAATGGGTTCTACTAGCAATATGTAGCTTATTTATATTCAAGTAATTTTGTTTACAAACTATGATTTCTCCATAGAAATAGGACTAGATAGGGGAGGGCAGTAGATGCAATTGCCCCCCCCCCCCCACCGAATCGACCAAGATACCAGAAGGGGAGCGATATAATATAAAAAAAAAATATAGAGTAATTTAACTACTTTTGTTTACAAACTATGATTTCTCCGTAAAAGTAGGACCGCCCCCCACCCACTCAAAGGTTTAGGTGGGTAGGGCAGTAGATGTATTCGCCCCCCACCCACCCAATAGGCTAACAGGGGAACGACATATTATAACGAGCTATTAAAATATCAATAACAATTTTTAATCATATAGATACTGAATTGATTCTGTTAACAAGCAGTGATTTCTACAAATAAATTGGACCGCCCCTACTCGAAATTTTATGGCCAACATTCTGGAGGGGGGGGTGAAATCATCTATCATCATATCCCGCCTCCTCCCCCCCTGTATCCGCCAGTGGCTTATTCTGGGATACATTTTAAACTTTTTACAAAAATGAACCAATTAGTCAATTAATTATTTGTAATTATTTTGTTGGATATCGAAAAAGGGAAATAATATCTACAGTATTAAGCAGTATTATGTTAAATGTGGAGTTCTTCACCTCAGATAACTTTGTTTTTTTTAAAGTATTTTTGATATTTTTCTTGTTTTTGGACTTGATTTGCAAACAGACATTGCGGACATAAACATTGAGTCCCTAATGTCTGGAATCTCGCACTTATGAAGGCCGGTAACCCTTGTTTATACTTCTTTTGAAGTATCTGAAAGTTGTGGACTTGCAATGTTTGTTTTGCAAAATGTGTACACTGATCGCAAACTATTATTCTTACTTACAACTCTAGAAATGACAAAGAAAAAAAATGATCTTGACCAATTCATGAATTTTTTTTTCACGCACCTCAATTATTTCTGCGACTTTCAAGTTATTCTTATTTGGAAACGTAATTGACCAAAAGTGAACGATACCACTACTGAACACAATATCACAATGGACATATTGACTACTGTGGTACTTTAGATTGACACTACATAATATTATCAAATAAAGCCTGATATTTCTACTTTACAAAGATCTAGATTTTATTTTGGTATTGGGTATTTTTAATGCTCTGTTTTTCTTGTACATCCGTGATGTAAATATTGACAGATATGAAAGCATTATATTGATACAAACTAATAGATGACAGAAGTCAACTACTTCCTGCACTATAAAACGATATAAGAGGAATACATGATTTGAGAAAGAGAAGAGAACTGAAGAACTACTAAATATTAAAAATGAACTAGCACATGAAAATACAAATGCCATTAGAAATGGTCCCATGTTTTGTTTTCAAATCCTTTCTTTAGCTGACTACTTCGATGATAAACAAAGCCTTTCAACTACAACATCAAAACATTTCAACATATTTTTTAAACAAAGCTTATCTAAGGGAAAGAACCACAAAAAATCACTACCATATATCTTAATACTGCCGGAATAAGCTCCCATTTTCTATTTAAACCAAAATTAATTAATTACCACTACTTGATTAACTAATTGGTTAAATTTTGTATTGTGAAATTTCCATTTCATCCGAGAATGGGGTGCTGAGACAGAACGGGAATAACAATACTATCAGACATCAACGAATCAGTTGATATCAACTTTGGACTAATGATGAACTTACTTAAGTAGCTAAAGATAGAGCTGAAAATGTGGAATTTAAAAAAATTGACTATAGGTAGATATTTAGATGGTTATAGACTGAATAGGAGTAAACTAATATTAAATTATATGGGCTTTTATAAGACAAAGATTAGATACGATATTGAACTTATATTTTGGCTACAAACAGAACAACTTAGAACATTTTGTTCTCCAGTGCTTAAAAGTTGACAAAATTGTCCTATACATTTGTAAAAGCATAGCTTATTAACACTACCGATATACCAAAATGATAGCTAGATATAGTTTTTACTCTGTACAGCAAAACTCTTCAATATGCGCAATGCGTGCTCGTATGTAAATCACACACATATATTTGATTGACTTTGACTTATATACTGCTATACATTACTTACACCAAAGCCTCCACAATTCAGCTCATTATCCTGGTAGTTGGCAGGTGTTTTAAAGCCCTGCCTCCACATTGTACTACGACTTGGTGGATCCCACAGACGACCATGTCCAGTGCCACTCGGGAGCATGGCTACCAGGCACGTACTGATGAACTGTATCGTAATGAGGAAAGACTTCATTCTGACTCTTTCTCTACACCTGGGAAGGAGAAAGAAATGTATATCAATAAAAACAGTCATCTTATTGAAATGAATATATCAAGGTCCTTCTGGAGATTTGTCATTTATAGTCACGTGATGTGTGTATAAACGGTTTTGATACCACTTCAATACTCCACAGCTAACATAGACTCCGAGAAATCCCCAATTAACAAATGAAAAGTATTTATCATGTTTAAATATTTCTTTTTGGACTTGGTCATATTTATCTTCCATTTTTGTTAGGTTACCTCCCCAGCTCACTAAAAGTAAATAATTTGTGGTTCTGTCCCTTGAACACTCTTGCCCGAACTAAAAGTAACGAGTAGATTCTGTTTCATCAAGCGTCTCTCTGGTTTCATTTAGCATTAAATCATGGTTTCAATCTAGTCATCTTAAGGTCATGATTTGGAACTTTCAAGTAGAAATATATAAGGCTTGTCTTCCAGTCTGAAGGTAAATGAAGATTGCAGTATTCAGCTGCGACTTACATATTTTACCACATCAAACGCAGACATAACCATTGCCAGCCGGTGGTCTAACGATACTGTACTAATCAAATGTATAATTTTCACATATAATGGTTTCAACGTTTCTTATATTGATGAACGTATAAGCCTCTAGCTTCATGAACCAGCATCAAGTAGGACATTTAAATTTAATATAAAATAGTAGTAGACAAAATAAGACTACAGACAAACAACTACAAACAAACAACTACAGACAAACAACTACAAACAAACAACTACAAACAAACAACTACAGACAAACAACTACAAACAAACAACTACAAACAAACAACTACAAACAAACAATTACAGACAAACAACTACAAACAAACAACTGTGTGCCTGACTATTAAAGGTGAAGATTGTGAATGAAACGTAACGGTGAAGTAGCTACAGAAATAAAGAAACTATTTGGCTGTTTATGACATAAGCTACCACTAGCTGCGGCGGAAAATGCATTTTATTATTCATTGTAAGTACAAGGTAAATTTGCACACAAAAAAATGTATTTAGCTGTGTTTATATTTCTTGTAATATTTTAATTTCAAACACGCAGGCAGTTAGATTATTATTCTCCGAAGCGAAAAAAATTAACTAGTTTTTACTTTAAAAAATCTAAAATACGTGAACAAATTGAATGGGACTTACTAGAATTGAAATAAATCTAGATATTCCACAGCTGACTGTCTCTAGAAACAAGAGCTATTTCAAAGAAATATTTGTTGTATTGTCCCTTGAGGCGGCTATTAACTGACTGAACTGGTTTGTTTTACTTATAGGGTTATAGAGACGACAACTGTGACGTCATGTAAAAAATGATTCATTGAAAGGATGGGGGGAGGAAGGCAGTAGTCTTTTTTTTTGTCGCATGTTTTTTGTTTTTGTTTTGGTCATTTATTAAGTTATCTATTTTAAGAAAATATGGCCTGATTTGGGCTGAGTACTTGACAGTGACCTACTAGATAGACTCGACGCCCAGGAAATAATCTTTTGACATGACCTACATGTTCTGTTTCTGTTGTCTGCTAGTCAGCTGATCAAGATACTGTGATACTTTGTTTACTCTAGCCGGAAGGAAATTCGATTTAAAGCGGTCATGTGTGATATACTAAACATGTGCGAGATACTAAACAACTACCTTATTCTACGTGCGAGATACAAAACAACTACCTTATTATATGTGCGAGATACTAAACAACTACCTTATTCTACGTGCGAGATACAAAACAACTACCTTATTCTATGTGCGAGATACTAAACAACTACCTTATTCTATGTGCGAGATACAAAACAACTACCTTATTATATGTGCGAGATACTAAACAACTACCTTATTCTATGTGCGAGATACTAAACAACTACCTTATTCTATGTGCGAGATACTAAACAACTTATTCTAACCTTGTACTATCTTTAAATGCAAATGACGTCATTACTTTTAAAAGTCCATTTATTTTGGTTAGTTGTATTTTGATTCAAGCCTGAGGGGTTGAGAGACTGAGGGTTGGAGAGACGTAACCAGCGAGCCACATGTGGCCTGGCCTCTGTGACTTTTCGAACCTTGACAAAAACAACAAACTTCAAGTCTGATTGTTCAATGATATAACTGGCATATTGTCTAATTGTTATAAGAACTAATGCAAAAGTCAATAATTTAATGCTTATATACCTTTTTTTACCTCTAATAAACTCGCTGTCAAATTTCCAAGTAATATTAATAAAAAAAAAATTGGATTGTTTAACGATCTGTCCGAAATTTTTGAGTAAAACACATCAATAAAAGAAACATGGCTGCTGTCTGCGTAACAGTAGGACACCAAAGGATCTTAAAATGCTAAACTTTCCGACACTAAACCAAATGGCGACTTCTCTGTGTGAGGCTAGGATCCGCTTGTTGGCAGGAAATTAACAGATAAAGTTGACAAAGAAAAAGTCAAAATTTTTCTTCATAAAATTCGTCTTAAAGATAAAGATGGAATGAAAGCCCAAGTGTTAATTGTGACGTTATATTGTAGCAGCCAGGAAGACCTTAAGTCATCATTGCTACAAATACCAACTTGAAGAGTACAACTTTCTCTAGGGCTCGATGCGTGCTAAGAAAGTCAATCGGAGCTTATATAGACAATGTTGACACCGGTGTTTGCACTAGTAGCAAGAATATCACAATAGTCTCCTTCTTCTGCCGATGGTAAATTCGAGAAGAACTGTATGCTGGCTACAGTGACTGAAGCTACTACTGATAACTCCAACCTGTGTAGCAGTTTCTGTGCTAGTAATGATGAGAACTGAAGAACTAGAAGCCAATTGATTTCATAATCAGTTGACCGATGAACATTAACAACTGAGAAGAAGAAAAGCTGGTTTTAAAAGCTGGTTTTGAATCTGGTTTCAGAAGCTGGTTTTAAAAGCTGGTTTTGAAGCTGGTTTTAAAAGCTGGTTTTGAATCTGGTTTCAGAAGCTGGTTTTAAAAGCTGGTTTTGAAGCTGGTTTTAAAAGCTGGTTTTGAAAATGACATTTCTAACTTTTCAAATAAAATAAACTCGCAGAAATCACACTAAAAATAAACAAGTTAAAAAACTGTTAATTCACTTGAGGAATAATATTTACAATTTTCATTTTTACATAACAATTTGAGATTCATTAAGAAGACACGTACTAATTGACTCTAAACCCTGATCTCCTTTTCAAAAGATAACTATTTGACGTAACTTATTTTTAAAAACGTATTCCTGTAATCTTGTAATGATAATTCTAGGATGGCGTACATATTGTGACGTAGTCACTAGTTCCGGGCATGATAACTTTGTGTCGCTGCATATTGAGAACGTGGACCAACCCATCCACAGATAGTTGATCAATGAATGACGTCATTCCAACTTCCCATCTCGTATTCATCAGTTTATTTGGTTCATAAAAAACAACGTCAAGTCCATGGGTACAATGAATTAGAACATGCTGATATCTGCCTACTAGACATTCCCTTGAAAGATAACAGGAACATACAGAGAACAAGAGAACAAGTCTGTGTTTCAAACTTTGGTCTACATCATGAACAAACAAAACAAAACAAAACAGACAACTGTAGAAGAAATAAAGATGTTATTATTTACAGAGCTCTCACCCTTTTCGTTTTTCCCCATTGTCCATGAGTTCAGCCTTGGATTACCTGACAATCATTTCTAAATTAACAACTAACATTGTAGAGTTTTGGATTACAAAATTTGTGGCGGCTTGTCTTAAATGAAATATCACGTGATGGGATGTTTAAAATTATAAACATTTGTACCATGTGTTGGTTTAGCAAAGAAAAAGGCAAAGCTCCTAGAAACTGTTGACGTCTGGAAAGAGTTCACCTAAACTGAAGGAATGGATGAGCCACAATCCAATGGAAGGTCACAAGAAAACCCTCGACTTGAGTTATTGCATCTAAGACTCGTTTTCCAGGCTGTCAACCATTGGTGGTTATAAAGGATTAAAGGGGGGGGGGGGTTAGTGAGTGGAAGGTAAATGGGAATATCTCGAGTCAACAAAATCTTTTAGTTTGTTTTGGGCTAGAGACGATGGTCACTTAATTGTAATACGTTTTAGAAAACAAAAAGTAGCCATTGCACCTAAACTTTGCGAGTCACAACGCATGGTGAAATTATATTTTTCATTTCTCTTCTAGTTTTTGAGATCTGAGTGTGACAGATGGACATTGTGCACAAACCAAGTGAAACTAACCTCTAGACCATCGGAATGGTGCGTTATCGCTAGGCGGTGGTGTCGAATCCGGAGTCACAGGTTCGAGCCTCGGTCGGCGCATGCCCTTATTTTCGTAGCATTTTAATTCACTACTTTCTCTTAAAAACGTGGTCCCTAGTTCTGTTATTCATTTATGTTTAATATATGTATGTATCATTTGTTTCAGCACCTAGCTTCAACTCTATGTTTACATTTACAGCATTATTGCTCGTACCCACTGAAGCTTCTATATGTAATGTGTTTATGTTGTTCACTTGTCTTTGTGAGAGATATACAATTAGATAGAGCCATCGTTTGTCTAATACATGCCTAACGGCTGTCTGTGTCGGCTCTATCGAAGTTGTTAATGAACGGATGCTGCGAGGGTGGGGGAGGGGCTAGCTGGGGCTTTTGACCTTTGACCACTGGGGTGGTAATTTGCATTCGGGCGAAATGACTCTGGATCTAAAGAATGTTTTCTTTTGACATTCGATGGTCTAGAGGTTAGTTTCGCTTGGTGCGTTATCGCTAGGCGGTGGTGTCGAATCCGGAGTCAAAGATTCGAGCCTCGGTCGGCGCATGCCCTTATTTTCGTAGCATTTTAATTCACTACTTTCTCTCTAAAAAACTTGGTCCCTGATGCTGTTATTCATTTATGTTTAATATATGTTTGAATAAAACTAGTTTGTGATCCGTCCTAGAAATATTCATACATATAATATACATGAGTAGCTTTGATGACAACAAAAGATAAGTGTTGAATTAAAAGTGAGTGAATAACTAACAGGTGAGAGACTAACTAACAGGTGAGAGACTAACTAACAGGTGAGAGACTAACTAACATGTGAGGGACTAACTAACAGGTGAGAAACTAACTAACAGGTGAGTGACTAACAAACAGATGAGGGACTAACTAACAGATAAGTGACTAACTAACAGGTGAATGACTAACTAACAGGTGAGGGACTAACTAACAGGTGAGGTACTAACATGTAAGGGACTAACTAACAGGTGAGGGACTAACTAACAGGTGAGGGACTAACTAACAGGTGAGGGACTAACTAACAGGTGAGGGACTAACTAACAGGTGAGGGACTAACTAACAGGTGAGTGACTAACTAACAGGTGAGTGACCAACTAACAGGTGAGGGACTAACTAACAGGTGAGGGACTAACTAACAGGTGAGAGACTACATAACAGGTTTCGGACTATCTAACAGGTGAGGGACTAATTAACAGGTAAGGGACTAACTAACAGGTGAGGGACTAACTATCATGTGAGGGAATAACTAACTGGTGAGAGACTAACTAACAGGTTAGGAACTAAGTAACCGGTGAGGGACTAACTAACAGGTAAGGGACTATTTAGCAGGTGACGGACTAACTAACAGGTAAGGGACTAACAGGTGAGGGACTAACTAACAGGTGAGGGACTAACTAACAGGTGAGAGACTAACTAACAGGTGACGGACTAACTAACAGATAAGGGACTAACTACCAGGTGAGGGACTAACTAACAGGTGAGACACTAACTAACAGATGACGGACTAACAGGTAAGGGACTAACTAACAGGTGACGGACTAACTAACAGATAAGGGACAAACTAACAGGTGAGGGACTAACTAACAGGTGAGTGACCAACTAACAGATGAGGGATTAACTAACAGTTAAGTGACTAACAGGTAAGGGACTAACTAACAGGTGAGAGACTCACTAACAGGTGACGGACTAACTAACAGGTTAGGGACTAACTAACAGGTGAGTGACCAACTAACAGGTGAGGGACTAACTAACAGGTGAGGGACTAACTAACAGGTGAGAGACTAACTAACAGGTGTCGGACTATCTAACAGGTGAGGGACTAACTACAGCTAAGGGACTAACTAACAGGTGAGGGACTAACTAACTGGTGAGAGACTAACTAACAGGTTAGGAACTAAGTAACAGGTGAGGGACTAACTAACAAGTAAGGGACTTTCTAGCAGGTGACGGACTAACCAACAGGTGAGGGACTAACTAACAGGTGAGTGACTAACTAACAGGTGAGTGACTAACTAACAGGTGAGTGACTAACTAATAGGTGACGGACTAACTAACAGGTGAGGGACTAACTAACAGGTGAGGGACTAACTCACAGGTTAGGGATTAACTAACAGGTAAGGGAATAAGAAAAAGAAAAAAAACAAATTAACCCTTGCCTAAATAACGAAAGTGACTAACTAAAATATGATTAACAAACTAACGGCAAAAGGGCTGAAAACAAGTGAGTGTATAAGTGTGCGATCAACAGGTAAGGAACTAATTAACAAGTTAGGTTCTAACTAACAGGTGAGTTGCTTATAACTACAGGTGCTTCACAAACTAAAGGATGAGTGTCCCAACGACAGGTGAGTGACTTCTTACCTGTTGATCAATAAACTAATAGAAGGGCTTACAAAAACCAGCTTAGAGATTAATTAATAGCTAAGTGAATCAGTAACAGGTGAGTGATTAAGAGGTGAGTGTTTCTCATGTAAATGACTAAGTAACATGTAAGTGACTAAGAGGTGATTGACTGACAATCATATTAGTGGCTAACTAACAGGTAAGTGGGTAACTGAGTAACTACTAAGTGAGTAACAAAATAGCAGATGAGTAACAACTAACAAGTGACTGATTACAGGTGTGTGTATAACTAAAATGTGAGTGACTCACTTAAATAAGTGTAATAATGAGTAGAGTGACTAGGTAACTTGTGGTTGAGTAACAGGTGGGTAACTAAAGAACAGGTGAGTGACTAACAGGTGATGGACTAACTTCAGGTGAGTTATCTCTAACAGGTTAGTGACAAAGTGAGTGATAAGCAGTTCAGTGACTAGCTATCAGGTGAGCGAATAACTAAACGTTGACGAAGATCTAACAAACATGTGAAATAAAACAGGTGAAATACTAACAGGGGAGCAGACATTTTAATTATATACACTATACGGTTTTTTCCAGTGTCATGAGTAACTTACACGAAGATTTCTCATGCTGTATCTAGATATCCCACATTTTATTTTGTGACATGCTTTGAATGCTGTATTGCAAACTGACTATTATAGCCGCCATGAAAAGAATTAAAGAAATTGTTTCATTTTGGGTGCACTCCATTCATCAGGGGAGAGAAGTGTGTTCTATACAATCTGTGAAGCTTTGAAGGAGGACAAAGCCCCTTCATTATTTCCGAATGTCTATTCAATATAAATAAATCTATAATGCCTGAATTTCAAAGTACACGCACTGTGTCAGTTGTCCTGGAAAATATACTGCCGTGCTTGAAGTTTGGATCAATGTATTTTTCTGTGGTTCTTATTGTTGTAGCTGATTCCAAATGCTGATTTATCTATTTCGATATAGAAAGTTATGACAAATACTCTGATTCTGCAATATTAAACTTGTCCAGTTTAGAGAATACTATTCTGAAATAGCCAAACAAAAGTGTATACCAGCCCACATAGGGAAAGTGTATACCAACCCACACAGGAAAAGAGTATCCCAGGTAGGAAAAGTGTATACCAGCCCAGGTAGGAAAAATGTATACAAGCCCAGGTAGGAAAAGTGTATACCAGCCCAGGTAGGAAAAGTGTATACCAGCCCAGGTAGGAAAAGTGTATACCAGCCCAGGTAGGAAAAATGTATACCAGCCCAGGTAGGAAAAGTGTATACCAGCCCAGGTAGGAAAAGTGTATACCAGCCCAGGTAGGAAAAGTGTATACCAGCCCAGGTAGGAAAAATGTATACAAGCCCAGGTAGGAAAAGTGTATACCAGCCCACATAGGGAAAGTGTATACCAACCCACACAGGAAAAGAGTATCCCAGGTAGGAAAAGTGTATACCAGCCCAGGTAGGAAAAATGTATACAAGCCCAGGTAGGAAAAGTGTATACCAGCCCAGGTAGGAAAAGTGTATACCAGCCCAGGTAGGAAAAGTGTATACCAGCCCAGGTAGGAAAAATGTATACCAGCCCAGGTAGGAAAAGTGTATACCAGCCCAGGTAGGAAAAGTGTATACCAGCCCAGGTAGGAAAAGTGTATACCAGCCCAGGTAGGAAAAATGTATACAAGCCCAGGTAGGAAAAGTGTATACCAGCCCAGGTAGGAAAAGTGTATACCAGCCCAGGTAGGAAAAATGTATACAAGCCCAGGTAGGAAAAGTCCATACTGTACATTTGCTCTAATAATGTATTGTTAAGTGTAATTCTTAACTCTAAAACTGATTTCCTCACGGCTAATAGAGATAATTATGTAGACCTCACAAACAACTAAAGCCTTTTGGTGAAACACGTAAGAACTCCATAGTTAATTCTTGGTTGGTACGTGCAAAGTGGTATTTGTAATTGTCACCCATTGAAGGCCTTTCAATTGTGAAAGCTTATACGGTATTATTTTACATAATTGTGTGTTTGGCACAGATGTCAAGCAGCCATCAATCATTAGTTTGGAAGAGACTTGTCCCAGTTTGATAATATAAGAGAAAGACTTGCCCCAAAATTTCATTTTTTTTTCTTTCAAAATATAAGAGTCTTAATGCTGAGAAAAACTGAGGCAAACATTTTTCGTAGAAGTGCAATATATGATCACATCTACTATGTTGTCTAAGTCCGGCTTTGATCAAAGTAATAAGTAGTTGGGAAACTTTTCAGGCATGCTGAAATGGGTAAACCTAGACCTAGGTAAAATAAACTCAAAACACAACTCTCTTTCGTAGCAGTATTCTAGAAAACAACTATACATTTAGTCAAGCTTTGATCTTGGAGTTCATTGTCAAGATACGAATGTTTCAAAGCGCAGTACGGCCATTTTTCCGTCACGTTTTAAAATGAAAGCTTATATGCCCTTCTTAACATTTTCTTATCTTATCTTATATAATACAGACGTTACTTCAAAAAAGAAGATGATTACGTCCTACGCCTCATGCATTCAGTCATGCATATTAACCAATGATTTAAATTCTGCCAAGTCACTGGTTTTCATGGCTAGCTCAGGTAACCCATTCCATGCTCTAATAGCACTAGGGAAGAAGGAGTATTTGTACAAATTTGTCCTAGCATATGGGACTAGGAATGTGCCTTGTGTCTTTCAGAGTATTTTATTAAATTTTGTTTTTGTATTTGAAGATTATGGTTCAGTGTCTTATGTATAATTGCTACTTTACGTTTGCGTCTTCGTCTTCTGTCCTGAAGGCTTTCAAGTGTTCATGTATTTTTTTCCCCTTTACAGATAAAACCGTTTTGTTAGTCTCTGTGCTTTTACTTTGATCCTCCCGCGCAATTCGACGAATAGGGCGGCAAGTTCCCTCCACAGAGATTGTCCATAGGCAATTTCCTTTCATTCGGCAAACATGGCAAGAGCTTACATATTTCTTGACATCTTTGGTGATGCTTGGCCAATAGAATTCTTGAAGGATTCTTTTCTTCGTTCTGGTTACACCCATATGACCTGCATGTGGAAGATTATGTCCTGTTGCCAATATTTCTTTTCTGTATTTCTGAGGTACTATTACTTGTTGTATTGTTTCATTTTTATTGTGACTGTTCGTCATAATGTTCTTCATAAGAATACCATTTTGAAAATATGGTTCATCTGTGACTTTTGATTGTTTGTTTGCTTGCGCCTTCTTGTAAAGTCTTTGCAATGATGAATCGATCTTTTGTTCATATTTGAATTCATCATGTTGGAATTGTGGCAACACATTGTCATTGTCAGGTAATGCACTGATTAATGGTTCTGTTTCATTTTGAATGGTCTGTACTGGTGTCTTAGGTATTGATTCATTTTGGCTTGCTCGTTCGGATTCGAAATGTTCTTTTGGTTTGGTCATTGATCTGGTTACTACAGCATAACATTCTCGACTTAGTTCTTGTGGGGTGCAGTCTCTGACTCCTTCAATGTTGCCAATGATTAAGTCTACTGGTAAGTTGCGGACAACCAAGGCTTCGGTTGAACCACTAAAGAATGGTGTTTTAATGTGTATTATGGCTTCAGGTAGACTGCTAACAGTGCCATTGCATGCTGTGGCTTGAACTAATTTGCCTGTTAGTTGGTTTAGCTTGACAAAACCTTCATTGATTAATATAGATGTGCTTCCGGTGTCACGTAGCAACTGTACTTTCTGATTTCCTACCAAACCTGGATAAAATTAAAGACCATTTGTTTTCGCCATGACAGTCATGGTTGAATGTTCATCTCTATCATTTCTGGTAGATAAATTCTTCTTGTAGACATTACGTGGTTTAGAATCTTGAGAGTGGCTCCTGTAACGAGGTCTTTCATTATATCTTTGATTTCTTGTAGATTGCTTGCCATGGTATGGATTGCTGGTGTTGAACTTTTTCCTTCTGCATTCATGAACTTGATGACAATGTGAACATTCAATAATCTTGGTGCGGCATTGAGAAGCAAAATGTCCTATATTATTTTGTCATACAAAGTTTTCGTCTGCTGCTGGTTTGACTGGCTTGTTTGGATAAGCAGCTTTATATTGTCTTACGATTTTGGTTAAAGTTGGAATATCAGAAGGACTTCTTTCAATAATATAAGATTGGATGTCTTCTGAATGAGCATGAGTGATATTGTCAATTATGATATATTGTCTGATAGCTTGATAAGTGTTTCCACTTTAGCAAGAGATATCCATCTGTCGAACCACATGGTCATGTTGGAAACAAAAATTTGAGGATCGTCATCTTGTCTTGGTCTTGCGCTATAGAATTTCTTTCTGTAGTTGTCTGAAGTTTCTCCGTACTGGCGTAATAATGCTTCCTTGATATCATGATAGTCACTGCGCTCGTTGACTGACAACTGCGAACATATGTCAACTGCTTTTCCTGTCAGTAAACTAAGGAGGAAACTTGACCACTGGTCTTCTGGTAAGCCTCGAATCTAATATGGTATGAGTCCATGTTGTCTGTAGACTCATTGAATGAATGTATCATTGACATGAGTTTATATTGATCGAAGACATTGGAACTTGAGTAGTGTTGGCTTTTGTTGATTTTGGAACTGTCTTGAGTTTATTTCCTTCATGTTGCATTTTCAGTTTTTCAAATTCCATTTTTTCTCTTTCATGTTCTCTTTGTCTTTCAGCAGCTTCTTTATCTTCTTGACGTTTCTTTGTCTCATATTCTCTTTGTTTTTATTCAAATTCGTCTTTTTCCATTCGTTCTGCCCATTGATCGGGTTTAGAGATTTGTTTTTCTTTGGCTATCTCGATTAATTCTAATACTTGTTGAGTTCTAGAACTTGAATCCATTGTATAGTTCTTGTATGTTTATTAATATATGAACTTGAATATACAAATATAGTACTGTTTTGAATATAACAATGTTAGTGATGCCGTAACTGGCTAGTAATCTTGAACAGTAGGATTATATCTACTACTGGAGTCGTCGTAGGATTTATTCAACCATATCAGGTCAATGAAATATTGTTGAGCCGTACTGGCTATGAACTTTTTCTCACTTGAGATTGTAGATCTAGTAGAAATTGTAGTAACGTCGTCGTTTTGTACGATGGACTTGATATGTAATAGTAGAAAAATGTCTACTTGATAGATTATAGTGTCACGTAATTGCTACTGGGCTTACTATAATACTAATGCCAGTTAAATGATACTGGGCTTATCTACTGTGTCAGTTAAATAATACTGGGCTTATGTTATGCCAGTTAAATATTACTGGGCTTATGTATCGTGCCAGTTAAATGATATTGGTCTTATTGCCAATGCCAATACAAAATAATAATATTAGATCTCGAGCGTTATAGTGAAAACTCGATCGTAGATCTATATCTATGATAAGATTAGATATCGATAACCAAACTGACCTTTGAACACAGTAGAACTATTCTCAAGTTGAAAAAAATCGAAGCTTTGTAATTGACGAAGTTTTGAAAATTTTTCATTAGATCTTGAAAAAAAAATTTGATGATCTTTTTGATGATCTTCTGATGATTTTTATCGAAAGTCGGAGGTGCTTTTATGATGTTGGATGTCACGGTCTCTAATATGCCTCTTTCTATTGCCACGTTGAAGATGATCTTGACCTGAGTTGCACAACCAATGATCGTGATCGCCGAGGATTTAGAAATCGTCAGCTGATAAGATGATCATTTAGAAGTTGCCAGTTGATAAGAGGATCATCCAGAAGCCGCTAGTCAATAAGATGATCTAAGTATGTTATTATTAAATTCAATGAAGAAACTTCTCTTCGTCTAAAACAAATACTTTAATTCAGAACTTGGAAAAGCTATTCACAAATAATTACAATGATATATGGATGGCTGCCTGGTCGTGCGGTTTGCGCGCTGGACTGTCATTCGGATTTATCGACGGTCGAGGGTTCAAACCCTGCCCGCTCCCATCCCCCATCGTTTTGCGGGAGGTTTGGACTAGGAAGTAAACTATCTTCAACTCTGAAGGAACATTCGAAATATGTAAAACATTTTTCAAACATTTTTATACAGTGATAGAATAAAACTCAAATTAAATCTCTACTAGTTTAAACGATCTACACAATAATATAAACATGTCATCTTTCTTTTGAGTTCCAACACGAGACCAATAAATGCAGCTCAATGTACAATAATAAATATTTCTAACCAATCACATTAACTCCAAAACATAAGTTTGTTGCAAGATGAAATTCCCCGAGGTAGCTGAAATTCTGCTGACAACCGTGGGCTAAATATAGATACAGTGTACGTGACAATATATAAGCTCACATACTAGCTCACATACATGCCAGCTCACATACATTTCAACTCACATACATACTAGAAAACGTATATGTCAGCTCACATACATACCAGCTTACATACATACCAACTCAAATACATACCTGCTCACATACATTCCAGCTCACATACACTAGCTCATACATAAACCAGCTTACATACATACGAGCTCACATACATACCAGTGCACAAACATACCAGCTCACACACATACCAGCTCACATACATACCGGCTCACATACATACCAGGTCACACACATACCAGCTCACACACATACTAGCTTACGTACATAATAGCTCACATACATACCTGCTTACCAGCTCAAATACATATCAGCTCACATACCAGCTCACACACATACCAGCTCATATACATACCAGCTCACATTCCTACCAGCTCACATACTAGCTCACATACTTATTAGCTCACACATATACCAGTCACATAGGCCTACATGGCAGTTCACATACAGATAGACGGTTGGGTCTTTAATTTGTTGACACATTCCAATACGTAAACTCAATTAAAGCGACATCAGCATATTTTAGTCTTGCCAGTTGGTGCCCAGTAATATGGATAAAAATGCGAGTCATGGCATGTACTGGCTGGTTCAACAACTTACTCACGAAGCAATGACATTTTCATTTTTAGTTCCGTTAATTGAATCTTTTTTTTTATTGCTCATGTGCAATTACATTGGAATATTTCACTTTGTAATAAACTTCATCATCCACTTCATTTCAAGATATCCTTGGTTTGAAAAGGATGGTTCAAGTGTAGTGACTAAGACACAATGTACGTACACTTTAGTGTACCTAAGTGTTGCTAAATCTGGTCATTTCATTCTGAATGTGGAAATCTGCTGGAGCTGTCTAGGTTGCCCTATGTTTCAAAATTTCGTCTTGCTGTTTAGTTCTTAAAATAGCATAAACCTATTTATACTGGGTAGGTTACACATATAAAAAATACTCTTAACAAAACAGTTATTTATACAAGCGTCATTACTGGGAGCAATGTTTGAAATCGTTTTGTGACTTCAATTCATTAAAATCTTCTTCGGAGACTAAAACTATTAATGCAATATTAAAACAATAGTAGCACATCTATGTTTATATTTACACACACACGCATATATTATCTTATAAGCAAAAGGATTTCATCACAATATTGAATGTGCACGGAACTGGGAAAGAAGATATCTACCAATAGTAACAACATTGTTGGAAGAAGCGTGCAGGGCCGGCATTAAGAATAGCTGGGCCTAATTATTGAATGCGTGCGAGCCTCACTATTCTTTTTGTTTCAAATAAAAATTATTACTATTAATTAGATCATTATACCAACAATTGTTATACAAGATGCATAGGAAGTAACCTTGTAGACTAACTAAAGTTACGTCAATCGTACGAGGCCTATACTAAATACGTTAACCCTTTAAGTCCTCTGCGGCATTTTACGTCTAAATCCCTACATTGTTCTATTCCACGGAAACCTGGACAGTTTACAGAAAACATGCACAAAAACTGAACCACTTTCACATGACATGTCTAAGAAAAATACTGAATGTCAAATGGCAAAAACAAAACACACCATATATTGCAGTCCTTCGAGGGTCTGCAAAGCATCCACACAATCCTGATGCAGTTACAGCATCGAATGCAGGACACGCCTGCAGAATAGAAGACCACCGCATCCATAAAAGACTTCTGTATAGCCAATTAAGTGAAAAAAAGCGCACACAAGATGGACAAAGAAAACGCTTTAGGGACACTCGCAAAGCTTCTCTAAAAGCCTTCAACATTGACCTAGCCACCTAGGAAACAGAAGCACGTGACAGAGCATCATGGCGTCGCGCTGTGAAAACTAGAGCACAAATAGCTGAGAAAAAGAGAACAGCGCCAGAGAAGAAAAGCGCCAGAGAATAAAAGCAAGGTCAATGACACTAGCTCCAGCTGGAATAACCTGCCCAGTGTGCAGACGAACAGTCCGGGCTCACATAGGTCTCACTAGCCACATGAGGAGGCACGAAACCTCAGTGGAAACAAGCCCCTGGATGACAAAGTGGGTCATCATCGAACCACGATGGACGAACTATAGATATATAATCTAGTGCAATAATACATGACGAATTCCAAGGGACAATTATTCCTCCAAACTTGCCTAATTAAAGAATGCATACATTACATACATTTAATGAGAAATACAAGTTAAGTTAATAGAAACGTATTTTTGCCTTAATACAAGTTTTAAGTCTAAGTAAATTAAGACCAAAAACATTTATGTGGATTCCATTATTCTGTAAAAACCAGTGTGGGTAAGAGTAAAATATATATAAAGAAAAAACTTTTTAAAAATTACGCTTATCTAAAGGCAAGAACCGCTAATTACTGACATATATCTGTAAATGGCTGGCTTTAGCTCACTTTCTGTTATATAAAATCAAAATTAAATAATTACAACGAGATAATAAATGATTAACTAATTGGTCAATTTATCAACTGGTTCATGTATTGTCATCAATTATGAATAATTATGCCAAACGTCAATTTGTTCCGAAAATGAGAAGTGGAAGAAACAACAAAACGTAAATATCTAGAACTATCAAATAGTCTAAGCGCAATGGGCCCTGATTGATTCACTGGCTGACATATCACTATTTCTCTCACTTGCCATGGACGAAAACATACGAAAATTTAACCAGTTACTACTTTCCGTGTGCCTATAACCACTAAGCAATTTCAATATTTAAACCACAGCAGTTGAATTGACCAAACAAGATTCTATTTTCGATCTTAACACTCACTTCTTTTATGTGAACTTCTAGCATCACATATTCCCGCTCTTTTTTTGCCCCGCGACAAGTTTTCAATCCGACTTTTAAAACTTATACCATTATACTTCCGTTTTGTTTTTGAGCGTAACTTTCACAAATTATCAGAAAGTAAGGCGTATGTATGTATGTCACGCATGGAAATCAAAACGGTTTGACCAATCTGAATAACACTTGGCATAAATGTTCCTTAGATCACGCTGGAGACCGCAGTGTATGTTCATTGTCCCTCCCACAAATGGAAGGCCTTAAAAACTATTTAAAAACTTAAAATTTTAACAAAAAGATCAGTAATACCCATACAATGATCCGCAGGCCGCAGGTCATATCCGGCTAGAATACATACATAAACACCGGGTTAGGTCAATCATTAGAGTGCCAGACATTCTATCAGAAGTTAAGTGGTTCTAATTTCCACTCGCACGATAATTTTTTTTTATAAATATTTTCTAAAAAATGTTTTTGACTATTTACTATAAGTAATTCTATCTATGTAAAAGTTGTAACGGAATCTATAACCTCGATGAGTTTTAACACTTTATTAAACAAATATTGATGCTGTTTAAAAAATATTTCAATACAAAGCTTAAAAGTCGAAGAAAGCTCATAGATCTATGTTGTATGTAGGACTATTTTCAAAGGCGTAGAATTGTGTATGTGTATGTGTGTGTGTATGAGGGGGATAAGTTATCGAATTCACTGGCAAAAATGTGTGTTACATTATACAGCGGGCCGTGGAATTAGATTAACAGATACCAAGTACTAAAGTGTAAGCGTTTTGAAGAAAAAAAAAGGGGGGGGGGCGAAAACAGAGCGGAATATGTGCTATAGAGTTGACATAGCAGAAGTGAGTATGTTTGGGTGGGCCATTCCAATAAAACGTAACATACTAATAGTATACACTGACCTAACAGGGGTTGTTGAAATACGAGATGTTCAATTCAATAAGATGTTTTTTTTAAGTCGCTGCCGTATTTCTAAATATTGCAAGATTTCTTTCCAATAATAATCAATTAACACTGATGATTACTTATTTTTATTATTAATTCATGTGTTATCATTGACTATGAATAACTTTACATAATTTTAACCTGATCAGAGAATGAGAAGTGGCCGATGGGCAGAAAAAGTGTAAAAGTATCCACCCAGACAGACAGACCGACAGAGTATAAGTTTTGTAAAAAATTGTTCTTTCTAATAGAGGTTATAAAATATGATACGTCAAATTGCAAAAGTTCAAAGGTAAAGTAAATGTAAAATAAGATACCATCTGAGAGCTTGCA
Source organism: Biomphalaria sudanica (assembly GCA_036873155.1). NCBI lineage: Eukaryota > Metazoa > Mollusca > Gastropoda > Planorbidae > Biomphalaria > Biomphalaria sudanica. Next base: position 2,237,751 of record JAZGLO010006566.1, on the reverse strand, counting down.
ATCTACAGGGGCAGATGATCTACTGGCCCACTGTTAATATGGATGTTATGTGGCGAGCATAATGACCGCCTTCAGGCTCCCCCAAATAATGTCAGGTAACAATTAGAGCTGGGTGGTTTAGGGGCGTCCTAAATTATTTTTTTTCACTGACTTTCGAACCGGAGACACGATGGTACGCAAGCCAAGCTCTTTACCACTCAGTCTCCACGCCCCCATTATTGAACAATGAATTGAAAGTGAATACACAAATGACAGTGTCACAGAAATTACTGAAATGTGACAAGTGAATACACAAATGACAGTGTCACAGAAATCACTGAAATGTGACAAGTGAATGACATTATCTAATGTGTGTCAGTTTATATTTTCAGGGGAAGTGATAGAATAAAATCCATAATTATAATATTATAATCCTTTTCCCTTCCAACGCATTGTCTTATTGGTCAGTAGGAACTATTTCACAAAGATGTAGTCCTTCACATGTGCACATCCACCAGAAGCTATCACATAACGTCACATTTTACTGATCACATGACTGATAAGTTGTTTTTATGTTGATCTATACAACTCACCTGCTTGTAATTCCAGAAGTTTCTCTAGTACTAAACAGGTGTCATCACGTACACTGACACTGCCCGATCTTGTAAAGGCAGTTACCTTCGTCCAGTGCACCAACTAGATCTAATTACTTTAGATGTGCGCCCCATTATATTAAGTGTGGATTTAGTTCTCAGCTGCTATTGGCTAAATGAAAACGTACTAAAATATGTATCTACAGATTTATCTACCGAATCATTGTCAATACAATGCAGATTTATTACCTGTGTTGATAGAAAAATTACAATCTGAAAGCCAAACGTTGCTATTGATGAATTGAAACGTTTCATACAAGTCCTATAAGAACTAAGTAGTAATATAACTTATATTCAAAAGATAAAAAAATATAATTAAAACAACGATATAATATGTTTGCTATTTCAATGTAAGTCTGTGTGTGTGTGTGTGCTAACTGACGTGAGAAAACGAAAGTAACTAAGGGCAAGTCAAATACTTTGTTTTCATCTGATCCGCGACCTAAAGGAATGTGTTTCGTAAGTCTGAGAATCACTGCACTATATCATTCCTGAGAGTCTAAACATCAGAAAACTAGGTCAGAACATGTTGATTTTGCATTGTTGTTGTGAAACTATTGTGTAAAGGGACAAATGCAATGTTGACATAAGAACAACTAGATATAAGAGCAAATCTCTTTATGAATGCATCAGGATGTAGATCATATGTTTACATGGTAAATGAATCGAAATATTTCTACTCTCCATGTTAATTCACTTTCAACCTGGATCAGACTAGTGCCTTTCACTTTACAGCAGTATTGGTGACATAACAAGATTTGAGTTGCGACTTCTAGGGTTACTTACACTCTCTGACTTTGACTGAGACACAAAGTTACTTTAGAATTAGATAGATTACAATTTCGCTTTGATAAGTCTGTAAGTCTGTCTCTTGTATGTATTGACATCTTTAAACCTGCTCCATCCAAGTTTCGCAAAGCAACATACGTATTCTTATTGTAACTGCATTACAAAGTCAAAATGTGTAACAATAATATCAATGTAAATTGTTGTTAGGTCATTGCAGAGCGTAGTTATAAAGATAGACGTGCTTTGCAATTAGTATAAGTCAAATTGTTTTTAATTGTTTAAATAAAAGCAACCTTTTGAAATGAGAAATATCTTTATGTTCAACCCGTTAAGATTATGTTCCAGATAAGGAAATGTACTCACGAACATTTATTGTTATTGTGAAATATTCTATAGTCTTTTTTTTTTGCTACTTCATGTATTGTTCACCTGTTGTGGTTACTTCATGTATTGTTCACCTGTTGTGGTTACTTCATGTATTGTTCACCTGTTGTGGTTACTTCATGTATTGTTCACCTGTTGTGGTTACTTCATGTATTGTTCACCTGTTGTGGTTACTTCATGTATTGTTCACCTGTTGTGGTTACTTCATGTATTGTTCACCTGTTGTGGTTACTTCATGTATTGTTCACCTGTTGTGGTTACTTCATGTATTGTTCACCTGTTGTGGTTACTTCATGTATTGTTCACCTGTTGTGGTTACTTCATGTATTGTTCACCTGTTGTGGTTACTTCATGTATTGTTCACCTGTTGTGGTTACTTCATGTATTGTTCACCTGTTGTGGTTACTTCATGTATTGTTCACCTGTTTACATCACGGAAGAAAACAACCTGGAGATGTTGATGACAGACGACACAAACTAGAAAGGTCGTAACAAAACATTGTACAATAATTGACTGTTGACCCAAATTTCCTGGCAACATTTTTACATGATTTTGAACCATCGTGTTACAACGTTGAAGAAAGTTCTGATATAAGGAAAATGAAAGTCATAATATCTAACATCGTCTGTCAAAGTCTTGCTGTACTGAGAAAGCTGAATAGTCAAAGATTGTTTGTTTGGCTGTTGTTTTTATCGTTCAGTCTTGCTCTTTAAAGGATCAAACTTCTATGGGACATTGGTTCTTGTAGTTTAAAGGATCAAACTTCTATGGGACATTAGTTCTTGTAGTTTAAAGGATCAAACTTGTATGGGACATTAGTTCTTGTAGTTTAAAGGATCAATCTTCTATAGGACATTGGTTCTTGTACTTTAAAAGATCAATCTTCTATAGGACATTGGTTCTTGTACTTTAAAAGATCAAACTTCTATGGGACATTGGTTTTTGTAGTTCATTGATTTTAAACCCCCCAAAAAAAACAAAACCAAAAATCAAACTTTATTCACGAAGAACTTGTGATGACCGAATTTCATAAAGACATGCATTGATCAAATAATATGGTGCTCCATGACAAATTGTTAGGTCGATGAAAGACTATATGAGCCAGTAGAACGATTACATTTAGGCATCTCGATTCCATGGCTAGGATCTTCAGCAGTTAGTGTCCAAGATTCGCAAGCATACAAGAATGTCGCCATGACCAAAACAAATTGGACTATCATATCTAGTTTTTGAGACACAAACGTGGCGACGGAGCGACGGACTTATAGAAGCTTTTACCACATTACATTTAGGCAATCAAGACCCAATCAACTACAGGTCAACTAGAAGTAGACTTACGATGGTAACATGAAGACAGCATTACATAATAAGTAGAGAGAGAGAGACATAAGAAAAAACAAGGTTACAAAGACTGTTTGTGTTGAAACACAAATTCAAAATCGGCCCCCGAAGTGGCCCATCCAGGCAGATAAAAAGGCATGGTTTAATATTTTCAAAAAGTATATCAGATTAAAATGACAGAGAAGAATGGAGAAAGAAGGTTGACAGATCTTGTATGATGCTAAATAAAGTGTACTATGGTAGTTATTGGGTACTGCAGTTCACGCGATAATATGAAAAACTACTTATTAACTGTTGTTTTAAATATCTTTCACTTATATGCATACTAAATAGATTTTTTTCTCTTATAAATGTAGTAGTTATGATGACAGAACTTACTTAGCTTAATACAACTGTAAAAAAAGTTTTGACTAAAATCTAACACCGTTAGCATAAATGTGTCGAAAATATGGTAATTGGTCATCTTCCTTAATAAATAGCCTCCCGTGTATGTTACTATTAATAGTGAATAGTTGTAAAAATGGTGTAATTTCATGAAAATACTGCTTGCGTAGTGGATTTAAATTTTTTTTAATTTTTATTTTCAGGAAAGAAAAAAGTTACCGTTGCATCAGAGCTTTGAATGGTCTAAAATGATGTCGGATTTTCAATATCTTATTTAAACGGAACGGACGGACGGAGGGACGGACAGACAGACCACACAAAACTAACAGCGTCTATTCCCATTTCGGAGGCCGCTTAAAAGGCAACATTCACTCTAAATTTTTTTTAAAGCGTCCCTTTAAGGTTTCATTTTTTTTGTTATTTGCCACCATTTTCAAGGTTAAGATCATTAATCCTGGTCAGAAGTTTTGTTTGAAGTGTCACACAACTTGAGGACTACACAAATGTGAATGACTTGACGTAAACACAGCACATACGTGACGTCATGGAAGAGGTCAATACAAGTCATCACAAAGACAACTATAACTAGTTGGGGGGTGGGGGGGGGGTGAAAATATTCGAACAAAGCGAGTACAGTAACAACTCTAAAATGTGGACAAATAGTTGATTGTAATCAATGTAATGACTAAACACAAATCACCTAGCACGCATCTATAGTCACTATCAGATATAAGTTGTCCAGTTTGACCATAGGAATCTCCACTAAATCCGACAGAGATCTCGTATTTACATGTATGTGAAGCTAATCACCTTTATCTATCCTTTAGTCTGTTGAGTCATTGGGGCACCACACATGATCTGTCGACTGTCTCTATCCACTCCTCTTTATTTTTCTCGCTGACTAGAATCTCTTTCTCTGACAGGCCTGTTCATTCTTTGATGTTGTCTTCCCATCACTGTCTCTGTCTCTCTTCTTCTTTTCTCTACTGCTGTTCCTTGCAGGAACGTGTCTGTGAGCCCTGAGGACCTCGCGATACGCCCATACAGTATACAGTCGTGAAAATTTTGATTTGATTTCGAATTTCCTTTTTTGTGGTGCGGTCTATGTAAGTTATACCTTCCATCTCGATTCCATGGCTAGGATGTATCTATCTAATGCTTCAGTTAGCTTCCAAGATTCGCAAACATACAAGAATGTCGCCATGAACAAAACAAATTGTGTGACTAAAGAGACCAATCTTTGATACACAGCTGCGGTCACAGGTTGGGCATAAATAATAACCAGGCCCCGTTGCATATTCACCCTTCTTTCTACTTCTGTTGTGTATGACATCTGCAATCCGTGACCCTTCCTTTATGCTCTCTCTCCATGTAGATCTGTCCAGTGCCACCTCTTCCCAGCTGCTATTTTGAAGAGCTTTATGTCGCGTTTGCATATATCTATATAAATATATATGAACTATTATGATCTATAAGTTATTGGTAATGTAAGAAAAAGCAAACCTTTACGTTAAGAAAGAGAATCATCTAAAAATTACGAAAAACAAGGTTACAAAGACAGTTTGTGTGGAAACACAAACTTAAAATCGACCCGAAATGGTCCACCTAGAGACAGACAGACAGATCTAGACATTGGTAGAGGATATAACATATTAGGCTGTAAAAAAATGTACTTAAAAAATCATCAGAAAATTCATATCTATTTTACAGGATGTGACTCACAAAAAAATTTAGAGATATTTATTAACTAAATAAAATAAAAAATTTCAACTGGGTTTCGAACCCAGAACCTTCAACGGGTTGGGTTATTGTGATAACCACTACAATACGAACTCGTATATAGATCTATGTAGATCTGGCCTCTATTGATTGTATTAAGATTCAGCTTGTTGTCAAGTGTATAGCTTCATGAGGATGTGTGAAAACTGCACGGTAAAAAGTAATTTTTTTTTTTTAAACTTACAATTGAAACGAAGCTCGTATCAAAATTATTTTTAAAAAATGATATTTGAATCAGTATTCTATTCAATGAGTTAGTTAATTAATGGGGAAATATATTTTATAATGATCCATTGACACTTTTACCATTGTGATCTTAGATGCAAATGTTTTGTACCAACGCGCGAATCTATGAATGAAGTTGCTTTATTCATGACAAAGCTTCTGAACTTTTTAATAAGACTTACTACCTCTGAAGTTTTTCATTGAAAAGTGGTGTAATTTTTTGAAAAATCTGCTTATAATATAATTTTAAAAATTAGATGGTTCACTTTTGGAAAAGAAAAAAAGTAGCCTTTGCATCAGAACTGTGAATGATCTAAAATATCATGATGTCCGATTTTCATTTTCATTTGTTTTTGTAAAATTTGAAATTAAGCATTAAATTGTAACCTCAAGGCAAACTGTATTTTAGTCAAAATCATCATTTAGAGTTACAAAATCTCAAACACTAATGCAAGGGGCAGGTAAAGTTGTTTTTTTTTAAACCGTTATTTCTGTAAGTTTAATAAAACAATAAATAAATCAAATAATCTTTTTTTTATCAATTCCATTTAACTTAATGGCTGCCTGCTTGAGCGGTTTGCGCGCTGGACAGTCGTTCGGATTTATCGATGGTCCCAGGATCAAACCCTGCCCGCTCCCATCCCCGGTCGTCCAGCGGGAGGTTTGGATTAGGCAATAAATTATCTTCAACTTTGAAGGAACATACGAAACATCTAAAACATTTACAAACATTTAAAATAAATATCTGGACTTTATTCAACCCAAAAGACTGTCTATTTAAAGGCCGATATTTTACTATTTATCATTTTTTGGTGGCCAATATTTCTCTCACGTAATTTCTACGTTCATCATTTGAAAAGTTTATTTTTATGCACATGTATGTAAAATATGAACAGGCACACTATAATCCCATTGATTGCTATGTGGGATCCAGAGATAACAGCTTTTAGAAGTGGAAACTCCAAACATTTAACACTTCTACATGATTTAGATGATCTATCATTTCTGTCTTTGTGTTCACAGTATCGTTTTGAACTATCTCGAGACTTGTGGATAAAAAGATTAATCTTGTTTTCATGCTAATAAATTAGGCAATTATAAATATAATGTATTTTCTTGTCTATCAGTTTACCTTGCTAATTCTTTACCAAGAGAATTTCAATAGACAGGTGTTCTCAAACTCTTAACGTTATATACTATGTGTAGAAGACTACTAATTAAAATAAGGCAAAATAAAGTAGCTTGTTATTTAGAAGAATATATTGAGAAATAAATATATGTATTCCGAGAGTCCCTCCAAATATTGAACATCAAGTGTGGGATGGGCGGATTTTCCAAGAACTAGTTCAACATCAAAATTTGAAAAGAAAAATTTTTTGTTTCAAGAAAAGAAGATATTTATTTCAACTAGACTTTTAATTTTAACTTTCTTAACTCCAAAACCGTATTGGAAACCTAAAAAAAAGAGTTTTAGAATTAAAATGTCATAGGATTTAGCTTATTTATTACTTCAAGTTTAAATAGAACGCAGTGGCTGAATGTATGAATGTGTTGACCAGTGCATTTAGTATAATCAGCTTTTAGCTATATTTACATCAGGAGTGATTTAACTTACCAGCAACATTCAAATAATGTGTTTTTAGGGTCTGTTTGACTTGTTACTAAATTTCTCTCTCTCTCTCTATCTATCTTATCTATCTATCTATCTATCTATCTATCTATCTATCTATCTATCTATCTATCTATCTATCTATCTATGTCTGTCTGTCTGTCTCTGGTCTGTCTATATGTATATCTATCTAACTCTCTCTCTCTCTCTATCTATTGGTCTTCCTGTCTGTCTGTCTATCTTATTAACTGTCTGTCTTCTATCTATCTATCTATCTATCTATCTATCTATCTATCTATCTATCTATCTATCTATCTATCTATCTATCTATTAATCTATCTATCTATCTATCTATCTATCTATCTATCTATCTATTTTTAATTGAAACTTTCACCATGTAAAAGGTACGTATTGTCTAACCAGAACTCTTCATTAGAAAGTTCACTCACCTTGACTGATGACCTTAATAATTATTTCCTGATCGATATCTATTTCTTTTGGGCTTATAGTTTAGCATCTACCTGTAAAGACCCACTTTCTGTGACAGCGTCTATCGTAACATCGGATATTTATCTATTCCGACATCATTCATGTCATTTGTTTCAGTTTAGCCATTTATTTAGCATTCAATTCTTCAGTTTAGTCATTTATCTAGTATTCAATTCTTCAGTTTAGTCATTCATCAAGCATTGAATATTTCACTAAAGCCATTTATCTATCATTCAATGTTTCAGTAAAGCCATTTATCTATCATTCAATGTTTAATAAAGCCATTTATCTATCATTCAATGTTTCAGTAAAGCCATTTGTCTATCATTCCAATGTTTAGAAAAGCCATTTATCTATCATTCAATGTTTCAGTAAAGCCATTTATCCAACATTCAATTCTTCAGTATAGCCATTTATCTGGCATTCAATGTTTCAGTAAAGCCATTTATCAAACATTCAATGTTTCAGTAAAGCCATTTATCAAACATTCAATGTTTCAGTAAAGCAATTTATCAAACATTCAATTCTTCAGTAAAGCTATTTATCAAACATTCAATGTTTCAGTAAAGCCATTTATCAAACATTCCCATTAGTCCTTGTTTACATTTAATTGAGAGATTGTCTAAAGGGATTGGATTCGAAAGCATTCTGTTATTGTATCAAGTCCTTTGTATTCCAATGAAACGTTCAATATGAAATAAATGACATTGGTACACCTCCCCCCCCCTTACCTTCTGTTCATCAAAGTCAAAGACAGAGCAAGGGGGGACTATGAAATTACCGTTTTATAAATAGGAGAGAAGATGTGGATAGATAAGCTTATATTTTAGAACATCTAGGTGCCTGGGGGTAGAAACGCTGAAATATGTTACAAAACGAAGAGAAGGGGGTACACGACTGATCCTTTTAAAACGTAAAGTTTTGGTGCAGTCCATAAAGTTATATTTAATTCATAGGAGATTCACAAAAACGTATCTATGATGTACAGTTAGACCAGCAGGTAAACCTCAGTATCAACGTCCAACTCTCATCCGTAACAAAAAGTCTTAATTACTAATACTTCACACTATTCTGCTTTCAGTTAAGTATTTAAACTATTTGATAGGCTCTAGGAAAGTTTTCTAGCCTGGTCCTGTTTTCTTATTACACTCTGCAAATAATAATACTTTCAATACAACTGCATACAACCTTTTTTTGGCCAATGTATACTGCCTGCTTCAACTCGCCCCCCCCCCACAAACACACCCACATCTGGCCTGTGAACTCCATATGTCACGTGTCTCTCCTCGCACCTTACAATACTTGAAGGTGGGTATTTGTTACATTTAATTGGCACGGCCCGCTTTATAAAGCTCCCCCCCCCCTCCCAACACATTTGTTTGTACGAGAACTCGAGTTCTAGTTTCATTGATTCAAATTAAATTGTTAGACAAACGTTATTTAATCGCCGACCTGAACCCTTGACCCTCTAACGCTCTTCCGACTGAGCTAAACGATTGTATAATCTCGTAGTTCTCAATATGTTGGCTTTAAATAAAAATATGTTGGGTCAAAATTGCGGAATTTTTTGGGGGTATATTTTAGCGCTGCGGTTTTGATCATGAAAATATATTAGTTGTAGATCTTAGGTAAGTAGTAACAGGTAAAATTGGCTTGATTAGCCACATCAGATTCTGCCCTCTCAAGATGAAACCAAAACCATTGACTCATTTGGGCGCATCCATTGCCTTTCGAGACAAAAGGAGCCATACACAACAGGTAAACATTTTCGTATTTTTTAGTCCACGGCAAGAATTAGTGATGGTCATTCAGTTTGTAATCAGGGCCAAGAATTTTATTATGGTAGATTTTGTAAAAATCTTATTATATATTATTTTGTGTTTATCTGTTTCTGCATAATTCTATCTTAAATCTATGTCTTTTAATGTGTTTTTCCTAGTTGACAGAAGGTTAGACTTAGATCTACCAGACTGGACACAGTTGACCGTAAGACAAACAGTTAACAATAGATGCAGATGTTTATAAGAACTTCATTCATATCAGTTAAAGTTGCAGACATCTATTATAGCCATAAGTTTATTTCCTACTGGACAACCCGAGGACTTCATATCTTATCTTATATAATACAGACGTTACTTCAAAAAAGAAGATGATTACGTCCTACGCGTCATGCATTTAGTCATGCATATTAACCAATGACTTAAATTCTGCCAAGTCACTGGTTTTTCTGGCTAGCTCAGGCAACCCATTCCATGCTCTAATAGCACTAGGGAAGAAGGAGTATTTGTACAAATTTGTCCTAGCATATGGGACGAGGAATGTGCCTTTATGTTTGTGTCTTTCAGAGTATTTTATTAAATTTTGTTTTTGTATTTGAAGATTATGGTTCAGTGTTTTATGTATAATTGCTACTTTACTTTTGAGTCTTCTGTCCTGAAGGCTTTCTAAATTTAGTGATTTTACTAAAGGTGTTACTCTGGTTAAGTGTGAATATTCATTTGTTATGAATCTCACTGCTCTATCTTGTGTCTGTTCGATGTTATCTTGAGTTGAGGGGTCCCAAACGGAGGATGCATATTCTATAATTGGCCTAACCAAGGTTAAATAACATTTTAGTTTTATGTTCTTATTTGATTTATAGAAATTTCTTTTAATAAATCCTAATGCTTTGTTTGATTTTTTTTATAGTTTCATCAATATGAGGATTCCATGACAGTTTTTCATTTATTATAACACCTAGGTATTTTGCGTTTTTAGTCTGTATTACTGGTTTGCCATGAATAAGATAAGTGGAATTAATTTGTTTTAGTTTTTTTGTTACTCTTAACAACTGACATTTTTTATGGGTGGAAAGACATGCTCCAATTTGATTCCCATTTCTGTAATTCATCTAATTCTCTTTGTAAAATATCTGTGTCTTGTGTTGTTTTTATTGTTCTAATATATTATGTAATCGTCTGCAAATAATCTAACTTTTGTTCCTGAGGTAATGCAATTTGGTAAATCATTTATGTAATTTAAGAATAGTAGTGGACCTGGCTAATAGTTTTTGAATTCCATTTTCTTGTACTTCTATATCTTCTATGTTGTCTACTTGGTTCAAATTAAGTATTATGTCTTTGTCTTCTGGGGCTGAGAATGCTGATGCAAAGTATTTGTTTAGGATGTTTGCTTTAGTTTCATTATCATTATGTATTATGTTATGTTCATCTTGAATGGCGCTATGTCTGTTGTTTCCAATTTCTTAGAATTCTTAGAATTTCCAAATTCTTAGTCTATTATTAAACCAGCATTTATTTATTTTGTTTGATATGTATCTAGTTGGTATATGATTTTCTATAATGCTTTTAAGATGGTTTTTAATGTAATTCCAGAGGTCATCGACTGGTTGGTTAATGTCTTTTTCTAATAAGAATGTTTGTTGAAAGTTTAATGCAGCTTGGTGTAGTTGTGGTAGGTTACATTTATTCCAGAGTAAGATTTTTCTTTTGGGTTTTGTTTTGGCTACTGCTTTGATCTGACTGTGTATTTTTAGGATCTCATGGTCTGATAGACCAGGGATAATATTATAATCAACTACTAATCCAGGTCTGTTGGTTAAGAAGAGATCTAATGTGTTGTTTAATCTAGTTGGCTTTTTAATGATTTGATCTAAACTTAGGTTGTGTAAAGTTTCTATGATAAGCTCATTTATGTCCTTAAGGTTTTGGTGTTTATCTATGGTTAGTGTTTTCCAGTTTATATCAGGTAGGTTGAAATCACCCATAATCCAAAAAAACTGCATTTTTATTTGTCTCTTTAAGTGTAGTAAGCTGATTACATAGTTCCTGCATGTATTCTAAACTAGAATTTGGTGGTCTGTAAATGCTGCCTATTATTAGGGATGTTGAGGTGGTATTAATTTTACAAAATGTTGATTCTATATTTTTTTGAGTAAGGTAAGGTAATTTCTTCTGCTATAAGAGTGTTTTTTATTGCTAAAAGAACTTCTCCATGATTGTCAGCCCTATTTTGGTATTACTTCTTTAGTAGGTTTGTTTAGTGAGGCTGTTGTATTAATTTTTGTAGATCTAGGCTCTAGCAGGAGTGGATCTGGCTAGTGGTTGGTGAGTTTAGTTTGGTATGGTGTTTAGGATGTTGTATGAGTTAGAAGTGTCCGCATCAAAGGAATCAAACAGTCCTGATGTAAACTGAGGTAACCCACACGGTACACAGTGCCATGATGCATCTTTGTTGCCTAAGGCATATTACACAGGTGTATTCATATGGAGACATGAGGCATGGTAACATTCATCGCAGGTGTCACATTGAATGGCTTTCTGTTTCATGGTGCATACTTTTTTGCAGATGTTGCATCTATCTTTAGATCTAGGCCCTGGATTTGATTCTACATCTCCTGCTATTAATATTAACAGTGATAGGTATTTATTTCTGCTGTGTCTGATTGAGAACTTCCATTTGTGATGGGTAATTTTCTTTAATGTTATGGATGTGTATGTTAGGTTATTTTTGAAGTTGCATTGATCTAAAGTGTGATGATTGATTACGACTGTTGTTTCCTTTTTAAGTTTAGTGTTTTCTGAGGTAGAGGTAGATCTAGTTCTGTGTTCAGCTGGTGTGTATTTAGTAATTATTAGGATAAATAGCCAGAGCAATTTTATGATGACTGTTGTTGATTTTAGTTTTTAAAGGTCTAGTCTAAATCTTGTTTAAATCTAGTAGTCTAAGTAAGTCTAACACTAATTCTAGTCTAGATCTTTGTTTATGTCTATAAAATTCAATATATTTACGGTATAACTAACTATATAGAATATTACTATTAGTTATTAGTAGTAGTATTAGTAGATGATTAGTAGATCTAAAGCCTTAAGTAAAGTCTAACACTAAATGTGACTAAACTGGTAAACTGACTAGATCTAAAATGAAAAATCTATTGAATTAGTGAGACAAAATAGTCACAAACTAAAAGTTGTTAATTTGAATTAATTAGTGGAAATAATACTGAATTAAGTTAAATCTATAATTTAAAGATATTAGTTTATTAGTTGAATAGCTTTTTGAGGAATTTGTTTAGATTTTAATACAACAAAACGAAAAATTTAACTCATCATGGAATAAGCATGTCGTACTACAATAGAGTAGTCTGAAGAAACGTCCATGCTACTTGACTACTGAAGTAGGGCTACATCTGGATCTGACTATTTCAAGGATCTTTATAGACTCAGTTCTAGTGTGTATATTTAGATTATAAAACCTCTATTTCCCAGTACTCAGCAGTATGTGTATCATGGGCGTAGCCGGGGGGGGGGGTCAAATCCCCCCCCCCCAAATGAACCCCCCACCACCACCACCCCCGCAGACGGACTTTAGTGACTGATTTTTTGCTTTGATTTTGTTTATTTTAGGTGAGATTTTGATACTAAACCATCACTTGCTCCAGCACAGCCAATGGTTTTTGAGTTTAAAACCCCTTACCAGGGGGAGGGGGGGTTTTAGTTAAAAACCCCTACCAGGGGGGTTTGAGTTTTAAAAAAACCTACAAGGGGTTTTAGCAGTTAAATCCCCCTCTTCTATAAAACAAAACAAAAAAAATGCAAACGACAATCCGCAAATTCCAAGAGCGCAGTTAAGGAAGATTTTGATTTTAAAACCCCACCAAAATTTACGATAATCCCCCTTTTCAATTCCCCTCCCCCCCACCTCTTCAGTAGAGTTTGGAGCTAAAAATTACCTATTCAATAAAAAAATGTAGCTAAATGGGTTTTGAAGCGGGGTTTGAAGGTAGAAAATACCTCTGTAATATTACAAACAAAGCAAATTATACACTCAAAATTCTATGAAAGTAGGCAAAGGGGTTTTGAGTTTAAATTCCCCTCCAGTGGAGTCTGAAGCTAAAAAATGCCTTTTCAATATAAAAAAGCATATTACACATTGAAAAATCTATGAGCGTAGCTAAAGGGGCTTTGAGTTTAAACCCCCCCGCCAGTGGGGTTTGAAACTAAAAAATACATCTTCAATGTAAAAAAAAAAAAAGCAAATTACGCACTCAAAATGCTATGAGCGTTGCCAAAAAGGGGTTTAGAGTTTAAAACCCCCCTTCAGAGGGATTTGATGCAAAAAAATACTTCTTCAATATAAAAAAAAAGCAAATTACACATTAAAATTATTTGAGCGTTACCAAGCCAATTGGGGTTTTTGAGTTTAACCCTCTCCTACATATGGCTTTTTTTTTTAAAGTTTAAAACCCCTCCAGATGGTTTTGAGTTTAAAATCCCCTTACAGAGCGTTTTGAGGTGGAAAACCTCTATCTTCAATATTATTCTAAAGCAAACTACAGTTCTATGACCCTAGCTAAATGGGGTTTTCAATTTTAAAAAAAAATAAAACTCCAGAGATTTTTTAGTTTAAAACCCCCACAGATGATTTTGACGATAAAACTTCCCTTTTCGATATAAAATCTAAAGCAAACTACAGTCACCTAATTCCTAGAGCATATTCAAGAGAGGCTACACATTTCTACCAGTGGATGTGCTCCATTAATAAACTGCAGTGAATAGTCATCTGCGAAATTAAAAAACACTAAATGTGGCTCAACAAAGATGGCTAAGACAGATTTTTGGAGTCAGTTATAGAGATCGGGTCTAAATCAAGGAAATCCTATGCCGAACTGGGAGTCGACCCCTTAGTATGAGGTTTGCTGAATTACGCATAATAAGAGTTGTGATGACATCCTATTAAATACAGCTTGGCGCCATACATTTATGGAGGTCCTCAGAGCAGGTGGGAAGAGGCTTCAGACATTACCAGTGACAAATTTTTGTGGAAACAGCTTGACGGCTAATGCGTCGAACGGCGCGGGAGGGTCTAAGTCAGTAAGAATAGCACATTATTTTTTTCAAATAAAACTTTTTTATTAGTAGGAAAATGCACTGTAGATACCTCAGAATATGTATTTTGTTGGCTTTCAATACCAGAAATAGTGCTTGGCGGCGGGGCTCGCACCGCGCTGGGGGAGCTCCTAGCGCTCCCCCAGACCCCTTTGCTGGCCAAGACGGGAAGTCAATTTTTCCAATAACTCCAGGAAGAAATTCTAGGGCATTCCAAAGAATGAAAGGTCAGAATATAATAAAGATTATGTACACACACACATATTCATATAAATATATTTTTTGCGGAGGGGTGGACAGGGGGGGGGGAGAACAAAATCCCCCCAAAACCCTCCCCGAAACAAAATCCTGGCTACGCCCATGATGTGTATAATTAAATTATAAAACCTCTATTTCCCAGTACCCAGTATGTGTATAATTAGAATCTAAAACCTCTATTTCCCATTTCATAGAAAGTGTATATTTAGATTATTAAACCTCTATTTCCCAGTACCCAGTATGTGAATAATTAAATTATAAAACCTCTATTTCCCAGTACCCAGTATGTGTATATTTAGATTATAAAACCTCTATTTCCCAGTACCCAGTATGTGTATATTTAGATGATAAAACCTCTATTTCCCAGTACCCAGTATGTGTATATTTAGATTATAAAACCTCTATTGCCCAGTACCCAGTATGTGTATATTTAGATTATAAAAACTCTTATTTCCCAGTACCCAGTATGTGTATATTTAGATTATAAAACCTCTATTTCCCAGTACCCAGTATGTGTATATTTAGATTATAAACCTCTATTGCCCAGTATCCAGTATGTGTATATTTAGATTAAAAAAAACTCTATTGCCCAGTACCCAGTATGTGTATATTTAGATTATAAAACCTCTATTGCCCAGTACCCAGTATGTGTATAATTAGAAACCATTGTATGGACATCGTTCAATAACTAAAAGTAGTTTTTTCAAAGTTTCTATTAGCTCTGTCAGTCTGTTATTCTACCTTCTTGTACGCGTGATTTTTTCTCCCTTTTTCCCATTCTCTGAGCAAGTTTAAAACTTTGCTGAATTATTCATTGTAAATGACAATACATGAATCAATAAAACTTTTACTATTTAATCAATAAAAGTAATTTTATTTTATACAGTACATTTAACAAGGTAAGTGGAGATTAGCCGTGTATAGAGAAAAGGTAGTTTGCTAAACATGAGAAATTAACAATAGACAAAGAAAACCTTCTATCCTTAGAAGTACTTGAATAGCTCAGTGGCTAGACAACATCCTTCATGGAGGCTCGAGACATCGAGTTCACAATTGAGCAACTTTTTCCCCAGACCCCCCCCCCACACACACCCACACACTGGTCCAGAAAAGTGATAGAGGCATGAACGTTGTGCTAACCAATGACTAAAAACCTGTCCGATAGCACACACATTTATTAACAATGAATTATATGATTCATGCAATCTTACCCACATAAAAGCTTTGTCTTTAAAAGAATATTGTTATATTTTATTAAAATATAGATGCCATAGCTTCTGTAAGACACCAACTAACAAATGATAGCAGACTTTGTAAAGACATTAGTGTTTCTGTTCTACTTTGTATTCAAGTTTATAATACTTACAGGAAGCGGGTCTCCCATGCTCAGTTTTGTTATTACATTCTGAAAACTACCATATTGAATTCTCCTCAAAGATATCGTGATTTGTCTGCCCCTTACCACGCCCGAACAGGAACTAAAGATTATTTTTTCTTGAAGAACAGAATTGTCACAGGTCTATACATAGGTCAGCAAGGTCGTCGACGTCAAAGATCTGGTCGGTGCCTTAAACTTTGAGGTTCTCAGATATTCAAACATGACCCTTGAATTTACATGCATTCATCTTAGACCAATTTCTCCTTATTTTTAACTTTTTTGTTATGAATAAGTCTAACCTGTTCAATATTTGCATCCAATATTCTTGTTTCCTGTTGTTTTAAAAATTGTTTTGTAAATATAAATATTTAAAAGTAATTTTAAAAAGTAATCTATCTATATAATTCTCTTCATGGCTCAAGAGTTTGGAAAGCAAGTAATGGAAAGATCACTCTTTTATTTCTGCAAGTTGGACGGACTAGAGTTACCCCACGTAATTTTAGAGGCGAAAAAAAAAACAAGAGGGGGCGGGGAGAACAAGTAGTATTAACCCGTCACTCAACCGTCGCGGGGCCAAGTTTGGGTAGGGATAGGGATAATAAGTGAAAAGAGTTTGTATTAGAAATTAAATTTGTCTTTGCATTTTATTCATTCGTTATTACGTACAGAATTAATTTAAGAATTTCGCATGTAGCGAAGTCATACAGTATATCATAAAAATTCTATTTCCTACATAGATCACGCTCAATAGCAAGAACTACCAAATGTTTCAATTTATCTACGAGAATTGTTGACCTCAAGTAATTCTTCATTAGTTTGAGGCGCTAGTAGCTTCTTTCACTAGATTCCACAATTATGGCTAACGCATAATGACTTTTTTTAATCGCGCGTAGGATTGGCGTTTTCCATATTGAGTGACACCTTAAAAATGACAAATTTTGTCTATAGATTTCAGGAGAATTGTATTAGATTTCAAAAGATTTTAATAATTTCCGGATATTACCAGGACTTTTCGTATATTTTGCAATTTCATGAGATTTCCAGGAGATCCCGGTAAATCGACAGGAGGCAGCGGGAAATCTGTTATAAGTTATAAAATTGTTTAATTTAATAATTTACACACCTAAAATCAGCGCGGGCCCTATGAAAGTGCGGGTCCTATGAAAGTCGGTCGCATAGGTTGGTGTGACCTAAGTCCGGCTTTTCTAAATAGCGGCGTATGCTATGCCGCGGGTCGACTAGTAAAATAATAAACAGAATGCTAGTAGCACGAAAACTCCATGTTCCGTGTAAGCAAAGCTACAATTTTTTGTTCGTTGTTGTTATAATAGTACTATACTTTTGCTATGTATCTGCCTTCTATGTCAACGTCAGCGGTTGTATTTCTTCATAACATTAAAGCTTGTTGCGGTTGTTGTAAGTCACAAAATAGAATCATTAAAATATTCAGATTTTAGCAACTAAAACTTAGCAAGCAAAAGTCTCTGTAAAAAAAAAATAAAAAAAAATTTGAATTCACTATAATATCTTACATATGTTTACAACGCAAGACAAAGGAATGATGATTGATGATAACGATGATGATAATAATGATGATAACGTCCTGATATTTGTTGCAGACGCGAGTGATAAGGAAGCATTGTACAGAGATACACGTAGAACAGAGTTATGTTCTCCTTTGACGCGACGTCTGTAAGTTCTAAGGGAAGCTGAATTAAAGAGTAACAACTTAAGTAATTTACAGTAACAGTCTCTGAGTCTCATTATACTCATTACATGCTATTAATAAATTGTTTGCCTTACAGCCCATCCAGCCATTTCTTTAACTCCCCTCTCCTGTATCATACCAGTTACAGATCACTTTGTCGTAATAAAAAGAAATGTTTAGATTTATTCTATTGTTAAACTATCGTATCTTATCTTATATAATACAGACGTTACTTCAAAAAAGAAGATGATTACGTCCTACGCGTCATGCATTTAGTCATGCATATTAACCAATGACTTAAATTCTGCCAAGTCACTGGTTTTTCTGGCTAGCTCAGGCAACCCATTCCATGCTCTAATAGCACTAGGGAAGAAGGGATATTAAAAGATAGTGTATAGACTATTAAAAGTCTCGCTTTGAGAATCATCCACCTTTAACTATTACAGTAGTACTTTTAGTCAAACACAAAGTTTATATTTCGGCAACTGGAGCCGAGGTATTTCTAAATAGCCTCCATTCAGGACCTCCTGTCAAGAAAGCAGTTCCCTTTTAAGTTGCTTGATCAAGAACGATAACCAAACTTTTCTATTGACATTTTCTATTGTGTCAATAAAATCAAAGAAATGATATAGAAACCAGTAGAAAAGTGTGATTCACTTACATTGCGGATGCCGAGTACAATTTCTCTCATTTTATGTGTGTGTCACAGTCGTGTGTGTGTCACAGTCATATGTGTGTGTGTGTGTGTGTGATTAATATGACGGAAAATACTTTAGCAATAAATTGAAAGCTCTTCATGGATCTGTCTTTGATGTACACATCATTGTAGCCGTTGTATAAATGTATGTATGTATATATGTATGAATGTTTGTGCGCATGTTCGTAGGCCCTATGTCTATCTATCCATCTATATTATATAAAGTATATAGCTTTTTCTGTCTCGGAAGACAATGGAGGCGCCCAGATGAGCTACTGACTTTGGTTACGTCTTGAGACCGGGCAGAATTTGGAGTGACTGATCAAGCCAATTCTGCAGCGGCAGAGATTGCTACAGTTCGTGCATGTATAGACATTTGTACTAGGACTGATAGTCGACAGATCAGCTTTCTTTTTCAGCTTCATTTCTTTTGCCCTATGTATGTATGTTTCAAAACCAGTTAGTAGACAATGTTTGAAATGAGATTTTTGTTAGTAGCTAACATACGTCAAGCTTTGTATAGAGAGTCTAAACATATTTTAGAACAGTTATCAGTACACACTATATTTACTTTGGAACATATTGAAAGTGAATTGCAAAGAAAGAAATACACAACTTTGAGGCCAATTGATGAAGTTGATTATAAGGCTAGAGAACAACTCTCTCGACGCTTATCAAAGTAATTCCACTTCAGAAAGTTACAAAGTTTTAATACATTTAATATGTGAACATTCAGATAAAAGAGAACAAGAAACAAAAGCACAGAATATACTCGTTAGTGCCGCGTCATGTGACCAATCGCTTTGAAGCATTTTCAAACTTGCATGTAAATTTATATCTCTGACGAAATACAAATTATATACAAAAATATTTCTTAGATAATTGTTTTGAAATATTGGTTACAATCTTGTGAAAATTATATTATTATATCTGAGATGAATAAGTAAAAATAAAAATCTTAATTTTTTTTTTCATTCATAAAAAAAGGTGTAAATGTAAGCCTTTAAAATTGTGAGTTCTTTCATTCAACATGGAGGATAATTAGATCAGAAAACAAAATATCCGCTCTCAAGGGAACTCACTTGCAATTTTTTAATAGCCGACGAGAATTCATGCAATCAAGTCCCATAAAGTGGATCGTGTTCTCAAGATTAAACAAGATACTATTACATAACAACGATTTCTATTGGTTTTTAATTTTATTTTTTCTTAAAACATTTTTAGATGAACTTGAATTTTTTGTTTGTAGCACAGCTGACCAATAATTTATTAAAGTACACCTTTGTTTTTTATTTTAAAAAAAAACTCGTAAGAACTCACACAACATTCAGATACTCAATGATTCATACAATCATTTGTTACAAGCCATGCAATAGGACACAACCGCCAGAGAACAAAATATAGAACATTTATAATGATTATCTTAGTCGATTGAAAGCTGATTTTATTGATGAACCTGAAAGTGAGGCATGATAACCCTTTGGTAAACATTTCTCAGAGATAGTATTCTGCTGCATACATTTGATCAGTTTAAATATTCACAGAGTTTAAAGATGTTAAGGAAGATAAATGTGATTGTCTTACTGTTCTGTGTGATATGTTGAGTAGGTTCCCTTTAGATTTGAAAATTGTTTAACCGGTGGCTGAGATTATTAAACCGTGTCGCTCGCTGCTATATAAAAAATAAATGTATCAGTCCATCAATTGATTGCAAAGATATTTGAATACAAGATAACAAAACTGATTCTTTGTCCTGATAGTTTGAGAAAAAAAAAAGAATAGCTAAATTTTCGATATCAATTTTAAATACAAAATTCATAATACTAAACGTTCAAAAGACTCTCTACATGACTACCTCAATTCTTTCCAGCAACGAGAAAAACAAGTCAGGAACAAACATTTCTATGTTTCCTTATTAGGTCTTTTCAACGGTTCATTGGTAGTGACGTTTCAGTTGTGGAAGTGTGTGATGATTTTTTTTATGTCTTTTGAAATGTACGTTCATTTTAATGTCATGAAGGCCCTAATTTACACAGTGTCAGACTCTAGATTGTGTCCTTGATGGGAGTTATGTTCCTTTTCTAAATTACAAGTTGATCTAACCATGATTGCAAGCCGGAAATGAAATAAGTAGAAGTCATTCTAAAATAAAACAAATCTTGAGCTATTGAGAGTGTCAAGTAGTTAATCAAAGCCAGGTAAGATGCAATATAGGATTTAATTAATGATAACTTATTCGATTTCAAAGAATAAAGATAGGTGCAATGCTTCACACTTGAGAACGACATATTTTGTCACAATAAACTTTCTTTAAAGTGAAGGCAACTGAGTTGATATTTAGAACACTCCCGGGGTGGGGGGGGGCACCTCTGCTGGGCTCAGCTATGCCGTCATCTTTTTAAAAAAGTTAAAAAGTGAAATTCCCCTTTCAAACCTTGTGATCTATAGGGCAGATGATATTAAGGTCCTCTGTCTCTTTGGCCAACGCCTCATGTGTCTAAACGACCAATGGCCTTCACTATTCCCTAATAATCCCAGTCTTAATCGAGATTTGAACCCAGGACCGCTTAACCACTCAATCACCGCGCCCCCGTCATCTTTAAAGCTAAAAAAAGATCGCCTTTGGCATGCAGCCGTCCACTATGAGAGATAAGTGTCCGCAGCTTTTGAATGGTTAGTAGTGCATCTACACTGTCCACACCGGCCTCCAGCAGAACATAATTATTTGTGTGACAGTCCTTCCATCGTATGCCTATTATGTAGCGATGACACGTCTAAAGCGTTTGATGCCTTCTATAGAGCAGCTACTCCTTCAGAAACATTGATTTTTTTTCGTAGGGGAATACACCTATTCAACTTTACTCTCAATCTGACGTAACCAAAAGCGCTGCTGGCATTAGCGAGACGGTTGACTATTTCTCTAGACAGTGACGCATTTTTGGACACTGCGCCACCCAGTTTCGTGAATGGTCGACAACGTAAAAAGAAAGTGGTCAATCAAATTGATTTTTAGAGCTGAGTTTGCTCCGTTAGGGGACTTTTAGAACATGACCACGTTTATTTTATGTTAATATACAAACCCAAACGAGGCAGCAGCCTCAGCAACTTCATTCACAACAAGTTGAATCTCATGCTCTGTGTTTGCAATAAGGGCCCAAACATCCGCATAAAGAAGCTCAGTAGAGCTCATCTCTTTAATTTCATTATGGGAGAGTAAACGGCGTTAGTCCAATATGCCGCCTTCTGTGCGGGACTTGATGTCGCTTTGGACAGATCGATGAAGACTGATAGTGAACCTGGCCTTCTTCAGGTTACCTTGGTAACTATTTTTTTCTTCGCCAAAGAGGGGATGAAAGTGAGGCCCTGATGACCCAATTCAACAAGTCTGCCATGACTTTTCACAAAGGGACCGACATCAGTAACTATCAGGTGGAGTGGTGCTCAATAAACAGTGGCGGTAACAGGTTAAGAACATAAAGAAATTCCCAAAGTTAGCGCGGCCTGCAGCGGCTTATAGCAAGCCCAGGACTGACCACCACGTTATGACACAGACCAAGCGTAGAAAAGGTCGCCCTGCCACTGGGGAAACTTCATACGTTGTTGGGATGAAGAGCTCCCGGTACACACACCCTGTTGTTCAGCAGAAATCCTTCCTGTCAACGGGATAATGGGTATCCATAGTCGCTCCGTTTCCTAAATAGACATCTGCTTTGTGACAGCTAGGGGTGTGGTAAAGAGCGGACATCTGCTCCGTGAGAAAGGGAGGAGGGTCCTGCAATAAAAATTAATATTAAGTTTCAATTATACATATACCAAATATTACTCACTCATTGATTTATGTATGTACCTATCAAGAGATCGCTTAAACAAGCAAACGGATTCGCAGGAAATTTCATACACAGGTTCATATTACATCTTAGGTGCTTACCTAGACACGGTTTTGAGAGATTTGCAGCCTAAACGCCGCGATTCGCGAAAAAAGCAAGCTTTATTGTTACAATGAACAGTGACAGGTAGAGGTCACTACGTGTGACACCGGCGAGATGGCACATCAGCGAGTGTTCTCTGGAAACTACGCGTATAAACAAAGACAGGATGTGACGTTTCCTCACGTGATGTTCCAGTAGGTGTTTTTACAATATTGGAGGAGCAATTAGTGTCGGTAGAGTCGTCGGTACAGTCGTCGTTTCTGTTGTCTAGTAGAAGAGAGATATGTACGACTCGATGCAATTTAACTAGGGTAGAGTTATCTGGAGTGGACTACAGTCGTTAAAGTCTATACAGTGAACTACAGTGGACTTGAGCCGTTACAGTCGATGTAAGACGTGTACGACTCCGATTCGGTAGAGTTGAGTACGACTTTGAACAGCTAATTAGAACGGAATACGGCTCGATGCAAGTTGAGAAAAGATGAATTGCAACGAAGTATAGCTGACTGTAAACTACCAGATATTGTACAGTCTTCGACGCTACATGTTACAGTGACGAATAACAAGAGTTAATAGTCAATAAAGTTATATGAAGCTGATCGTTGAGTTGTCAAGTTCTTTGTGTGCCTTTATTTTACTATTATTTGTGTGCCCACTAGTACATTTAGCCAGAAGATTCAGAAATACGTAACAATATTAAACCTTTGTATTTTGTTTTTTATATATCCCCAAAAGGCTGAATGCTATGCATAAAGCATAAAAAGTATTTTAAAAAATACTTATTGCATTTTTACAAAGCTTATATCAACTAAGTGTGTCTGTCTGGCCAAAAGTTTGCACACGTTATGTCTCCGACAGTCAATCTCGGATCAAGCTGAAATTTCGCACAATTATTTCTTTTACCTGACAACACAAGAATCAATTAAAAAATTAACCATTTAGTTAATTAACTATCGCTAATAAATTATTTTGTTTGAAATCTCAAATAAGGGAATGAAATAGTACTTGACTGAAGTGGTGGTAGAAGCCTTTATATTAAGCTTCCGTCTCAGGTTTAGTGAACACAAACATGAAATAGAAACAATAGATAACGATACAATCTTCCGAGCATAGACTCTTCGCTAGTAGAGAGGTTACCGCGTTGGCTTGAGACGCCTGAGCAGGAGTTAGCCCACAAGTTCAAATTCAGGTCATTCACTTTTTCATTTATTTATTTTTATAAATGCTTTTTTTTTTGTATTGTTCGTCTTGACCTCTCGATCTAGTACACATTGAAGTCCATGTGACTGATCCAAACTAATTGATATCAGCATGGTATAAGCATGGATAACAGTCACAATTCATAGAAGCTGTTTTGTTGTTTAATTCTTTTGGGCGTTTTTTCTTGTTAAAGAATATTTTCTTTCTTTTTCCAGAAGTGAACTTATTTTTAAGTTGTCTCACGTCTTATTTTATTTCATTTCCGCTTCCTTTTAGTAAAGATTAAAACTTAGCCGAATCATGGCCTTATATCATCGAAATGATACATCCAGGGGGGGGGGGGGGATAGGAATTTTTTCCTGACTGATTTTTTGCTTTGATTTTGTTTATTTTAGGTGAGATTTTAATACTAAACCATCACTTGCCCCAGCATAGCAAAGGGGGCTTTAAGTTTAAAACCCCATACCAGAAGTTTTTGCAGTTAAATCCCCCTCTTCTATTAAAAGAAAAATTGCAGACGACAATTCCCTAATTCCAAGAGCACAGTTAAGGAAGATTTTGATTTTAACTCCCCCAATTCCAAAATTTACAATGAAACCCCATCTTCAATATAAAAACAGAAAATTACACTCAAAATTCTATGACTTTACCCCCCCCCCTCCCTTCATTAGGGTTTGAAGCTAAAAGAAATACCTCTTCAATATAAAAAAAAGCAAATTACTTACTCTAAATCTATGAGCGTAGCCAAAGGGGTTTTGAGTTTAAAACCTCCGCCAGCGGGGTTTGAAGCTAAAAAATACATCTGCAATGTAAAAAAAAAAGCAAATTACGCACTCAAAATGCAATGAGCGTTGCCGAATTCGGTTTTGAGTTTAAACCCCCCAATAGAGGAGTTTGATGCTAAAAAATACCTCTTCAATATAAAAAAAAGCAAATTATTTGAGCTAGCAAAGCCAATTGGGGGTTTTGAGTTTAAAGCCCTCTCCTACAGATGTTTTTTTTAACGTTTAAAGCTCTCCAGATGGATATGAGTTTAAAATCCCCATACAGAGCGTTTTGAGGTGGAAAACCTCTATCTCCAATATTATTCTAAATCAAACTAGCCACCAAATTATATGACCGTAGCTAAATGGGGTTTTCAATTTAAAAAACAAACAAACTCCAGAGATTTTTTAATTTAAAACCTACAACAATTGATTTTGACGATAAAACTTCCCTTTTCGATATAAAATCCAAAGCAAACTACAGTCATCTAGTTCCAAGAGCGTATTCAAGAGAGGTTACACATTTCTACCAGAGGCGGGGCTCAATTAAGAACACTAAATATGGCTAAACAAAGATGGCTAAGACAGATTTTAGGAGTTAGTTATAAAGATCGGGTATAAATCAAGGAAACCCTATGCCGAACTGGGAGTCGACCTCTTAGTAAGATTGTGACAGAGCGTCGAAATGAATTACGCATTATAAGAGTACAACTTGGCGCCACACGTTCATGGAGGTCCTCAGAGCAGGTGGGAAGATTCTTTAGACATTACCAGTGACAGATTTTTGTGGAAACTAGGTCTGTAGGAATAGCACATTAGGTTTTTGAAATATGCAGGAAAATATGTATTTTGTTGGCTTTCAATACCAGGAATGGAGCTTGGCGGCGGGGCTCCGCACCGCGCTGGGGGGGGGGGTCTCCTAGCGCTCCCCCAGATCCCCTTGCAGTCAATGGCAATGAGTCTACAATGTTTCCAACTTTATTTTTATTATAGCTTTTATATAGCGCTACTTTCATGCTTTCAATCTCATTTGTGGACCAGTGGGGGGGGGGGGGGGAGGGGGTATCTAGGAATTGGTTTTCCGTGCTGCCTTTAGGCGCTCAGTAAACACAAGTCTGCCTGAGTCGGGTGTCGAACCCTTCTAAGTAGCCAAGCCAAGTTCAAGCGCACTTGGCCTCTCGACCACGCTTCTGACATTGAAGAACCTATTCTAGGGCACAATAAACGTTTTCCGAAAGAATGAAGGGTCAGAATGTAATAAAGATTATGTACACACACACATATTCATATAAATATATATTTTTCGCGGGAAGGGAGGACTGGGGGGAGAAAAAAATCCCCCCCCCCAAACCCACCAAAAAAAATCCTGGCTACTCCCTTGGATACATTTTATTTTTTCTAAAGAGAGTGTAGAATATAAATGATTTCGTGTGTGTGTAGATGAGACTACTATACTCTGTAGCACTGTGTCTTTCGTCTAGCTACGTTACAAATAATAAAAACAAATTGATATTTTCTTTTTTTAAATGACACAATGGCCAAAAATAAATGTAGTGAAAAGGTGGGGGGGGGGCGGTAACTGGGAATTCAATAGGACCTTTGGAATCTTTTTTCCACTCTTAGTCTGATATTCCAAAGGAGTTGTTGCCAAATAGGATCTCGATTTACATGTCCCGCTTTGATTCATTGGCTGCGGCTCTTCCACGAAATATTTAGTGCAGGCATGGAATGTTATCTATTAACTTGACCTGTAAGAGACATGTAAATATTGTTGAACGCAAGACTACAGAAAAAGACATATTTTTAGTGTGAGCAGGTCAGGTGTGGCGCGCACTACTGGGTGAGGCCCTAGGCTGTTGTTACTTGCTGCTCAACATTTGAATTTACCAACAGTAGGCAGATGGTAGCTCTACTGGGTGGGCCCAATCTGTGCACCTCGGTATGGTGACCAAGGGGCTATAGTAGCCTAAGCAGCCAGACAGCACAAGCAACTAAACTAAACTAAACTAGCTAACTAAAAAACAAACTAAGATTAAAATGAACTTATATACACTTTATTTACACGAGGAAAAAACAAATCAATAAAAATATATATACAAAAGAAAATATACGTAAACAACTAGATAAACAAAGAACTAAACGACTAATCAACTCTACTTAATTTATACTATTACAACTACAATCACTATCCAACAAACAGAACCCAAATAAAACCACTAGTTAACCCGATTCACCAAAATCCACCAAGACACCTTACAAGGCAATAAACCACTAAAATAACCTACAAAACAATAAACTATTGTAACTGAGAACTACAGCAGACAGCTATGCTGTAATACAGTAAGGAAGTAATACAGTAATAACTGTGGCAGACAGTTAGGCAGACAGCAATGCAGGAATTATAGCAGGCGGTCCCAGCCGAAATAGCACTACACAAACTAACTCTATACAAACACCACTGTCCGCACTGACCACTGGTCAAGACAAAAAAGAAAAGAATTCAACGTGGTCCCGGAGCCAACTATAACTGGTCAGCGCGAACGTATCGGAGAGCATGACGTCACACTAATTATTTAAAACTAAACTGGACTACCTATTTCCCTAATTTGTACCTAGCCGTACACAACAATAAAACCTAGCAAATTACTACAGACACGGACTACAAAACATTATATACCAAATTAAACGGCATTAAAAAGAGAATCTTAAAATTTAAACCTATAAAAATACAAAAAGGAATATAAAAAGTTATTTCTATTCTAAACTCATCTGGGGGCTCTATACCGTCTACAGACCTGCACATAAACTGATATAAAAAGATAACAACTATTCCAACACTAATGCCAAAGACAAAAATAAGCAGAACTAACCTGGAACAAAAAATAGAAAATAACATCCACAGCTCCAAGGCTAGTTAACTATTTTAAAAACTACTTTTCCTCTACGGGTAAAACACAAATAACAGAAAAAGACTAAAACTAGCAGAAAGTTATAAATAGCGGAAACTACAAAATAATCAGCACTGAACTATAAAAATTAAAAAGGACACTAAATAACAAACATCATAGCCCTGGCCTATGTAAATAATATAAATTAAATTAGATCTAGGAGCGCAAGCTCACATTCACCCCCGCCCAAAACTTTTGCGTCCCCGCAAAACTAAATACACAAAATGCAAAACATAAAACATTGATACTGTAGAAAAAAATAAAAATGAATTCATACAAGAGAACGGAGAACCATAGCTCTCAGTACAAAAAAATACATTAACACTAATAACTGGCTTCACAAGTGGCAAAGCTTACAACTGAAAACAATCAGTTATAAAATGAAACTGAACATACATTCAATAAAAATACAGGTAATACAAAACATAATGCATGACATCTTTAAAAAATGGGACGTTATAAAAAAATAATAAAATGAAAACTACATGGTTAGAGCAAATGACGCCCTAGCCAAACATGATACGCTTAGTCACACAGACCAACAGGAACTCTATGAGGCTTAACTCAGTCCCTTAGCCACACAGACTTAAACAAAGTCACACAGACTT
Organism: Biomphalaria sudanica; assembly: GCA_036873155.1. Classification (NCBI taxonomy): domain Eukaryota; kingdom Metazoa; phylum Mollusca; class Gastropoda; family Planorbidae; genus Biomphalaria; species Biomphalaria sudanica. Next base: position 2,209,741 of record JAZGLO010006566.1, on the reverse strand, counting down.
ATACTAAGCCACCAAGGCTTCAAACAGGTCCATAGTCACACAGACTTATGGTGAGCCACTAAAGGCTTTTCTAGGGTCACACAGACCAGAACAAAATAAAACATGACATAGCTGACATGTTCAGCCATATGGCAACACACAAAAAAATGACAGTGGCAACACACCAAAAATAGTAACGCGCAAAGTGACATAACACTATCGAGTACCTTGATGGCAACATCGAAAATTACATGACCAGAAAAGGGCACATAAGCATACCACTATCCCAATTAAGCACAATATTGGCTTTTGAGCGCCCAATAGAGACTTTATACTATCAACTACTGGGTTGCAACACATGCAAACACCACTAGTCAAGCATACATGGAAATACAAAAAAATATCATTATACAAAAACATAAGCATAAGACGCGATAAGAACAAACTAAAAATATTATGCATCCATAATTAAGCATGAAAAGACATAGCCACACAAAGAAACAGTGTAGCTAAATCATACACATATAAAGAACAAAACATAATTAATAAAAGAGAAAAAAATAAATTACAGGTCCACTCTGTACACTGTCTCTTGACGGACTTCTACCGCTGCCCAGTAGAAGTAACCAGTGGTTGACCCAGAACACATGGCACCAGGGAGTGGTGGTTCAGGTAGACTTGATAGCATTATGTTACAGGAAAGGACCTTTCAGGGTGTGGCAATGGCCACAAAACTGAATGTTGCAACTGGGCTGTCAGATGACCTAAATGGACAAACTGGCCCAGTTGTTAATATAACACAGAGGTGGCTGTGTAGTGTTTCACATCAACACAAATATAGTCCAAATTCACCAACCAGATGATAAGGACTGTAAGGCAGGTCTCCCTCCTACTATCTGGTAAAGTTGAGGCGCTTGTTGGGACTCACTGCCATTAATCTCCACACAGCTAATTACAACAAAGGGGCATTGTCGTCTGTTGATCTGATTTGTAAAAGTTGACCACTATCACTAGACAGATGGCCAATACTTGTCATCTTCTGATGCTGACTCTGGACATGCAATTTCATCTACTGAAGCTGGGCTGGCATCTCTCTGCAGGCATGGGGGTAGCTGCAGACTTCTCGGATCATGCCCTTCCGAGGCCCCTCAACTTCAGACTGGGACCGCTGCATCCTTCCTGCCACTGCTGCCGACCTAACCTAGCAACCCTAACCATAACAACAAATACTACTCATCTACAGATGCCCATACCGACAACCTCATAGAACTACATACTTAGCATTCTATCAACTTCTAGGCCTAACACTTCAACGACAATAAAAAAACTTTACCGACTATAGAGAAACCACAACATAAAACAAAACCCAAAAACAACAACCTAAACTATCCATATCCTAACAACTTCCTATCAACCTATGCAATCCTTACAATGCACTAATGAAGCCTATCCAAAGCCTAAAAGAAACCTAACCAAACCTAAAGCAACCTAACAAAAGCCTAACCCCTAAAAAAATAATGTGTGTCTGATCACTTAAGCACAGATCCCACTTCTGACACCAAAAATGTGAGCAGGTCAGGTGTGGCGCGCACTACTGGGTGAGGCCCTAGGCTGTTGTTACTTGCTGCTCAACATTTGAATTTACCAACAGTAGGCAGATGGTAGCTCTACTGGGTGGGCCCAATCTGTGCACCTCGGTATGGTGACCAAGGGGCTATAGTAGCCTAAGCAGCCAGACAGCACAAGCAACTAAACTAAACTAAACTAGCTAACTAAAAAACAAACTAAGATTAAAATGAACTTATATACACTTTATTTACACGAGGAAAAAACAAATCAATAAAAATATATATACAAAAGAAAATATACGTAAACAACTAGATAAACAAAGAACTAAACGACTAATCAACTCTACTTAATTTATACTATTACAACTACAATCACTATCCAACAAACAGAACCCAAATAAAACCACTAGTTAACCCGATTCACCAAAATCCACCAAGACACCTTACAAGGCAATAAACCACTAAAATAACCTACAAAACAATAAACTATTGTAACTGAGAACTACAGCAGACAGCTATGCTGTAATACAGTAAGGAAGTAATACAGTAATAACTGTGGCAGACAGTTAGGCAGACAGCAATGCAGGAATTATAGCAGGCGGTCCCAGCCGAAATAGCACTACACAAACTAACTCTATACAAACACCACTGTCCGCACTGACCACTGGTCAAGACAAAAAAGAAAAGAATTCAACGTGGTCCCGGAGCCAACTATAACTGGTCAGCGCGAACGTATCGGAGAGCATGACGTCACACTAATTATTTAAAACTAAACTGGACTACCTATTTCCCTAATTTGTACCTAGCCGTACACAACAATAAAACCTAGCAAATTACTACAGACTCGGACTACAAAACATTATATACCAAATTAAACGGCATTAAAAAGAGAATCTTAAAATTTAAACCTATAAAAATACAAAAAGGAATATAAAAAGTTATTTCTATTCTAAACTCATCTGGGGGCTCTATACCGTCTACAGACCTGCACATAAACTGATATAAAAAGATAACAACTATTCCAACACTAATGCCAAAGACAAAAATAAGCAGAACTAACCTGGAACAAAAAATAGAAAATAACATCCACAGCTCCAAGGCTAGTTAACTATTTTAAAAACTACTTTTCCTCTACGGGTAAAACACAAATAACAGAAAAAGACTAAAACTAGCAGAAAGTTATAAATAGCGGAAACTACAAAATAATCAGCACTGAACTATAAAAATTAAAAAGGACACTAAATAACAAACATCATAGCCCTGGCCTATGTAAATAATATAAATTAAATTAGATCTAGGAGCGCAAGCTCACATTAGCAAGCAACTATATCACGGACAGTCGCTCGCGAACCTTTGTATAATATTATTTCCGCTGAATAGCTGCGCGCCGAAATACTTTAAGGCGGACAGCAATTCGACAAACACAGCAACATATTTATTTGTGTACATTCAATGATTTATTTTGAATGAACTCAGTCGAACGACGAGGGCGCGCTGGAGCTGACTGCGATTCTTGCGTGAGTCATTATTTCCACTAAAGGCACTGGAGCAGAACATTTGGTTATTACTGCGAAGAGTAAATAGAGCCTTAAGCGTAGACAGAATCTTATCTACGTGTGTGTGTGTGGGGGGGGAATTCAAGTGAATTTTTGTTCCCCTCGCATATATATATTTATTGACACAATTAAAATCTTTATTACATTCTGACCCTACATTCGGACGATTTTTGTACCCTAGAATAGGTTCTCCCCGAGTTAGTGGAAAGACAGTAGACACCCCATCCCTTGCCAGCTAGGGGGTCTAGTGGAGCGAAGTGAGCTCCTTATGCGGGGTCTGGTGCACCAAGCACTATTTCCGGTATTTAACACTAAAATATATATAAATCATATTCTGAGGCATCTTCGTCTACAGTGCATTATATTACTACTCTTTAAAAAAAAAATGTGTACACCAAATACCAAATCTGCTATTCACTCCACTTTATTAATAGAGCCCAGCGACTGGTAGAAATTGGTAACTATAGTTTGGCTTTAGGTTTTTATGGGAGAGGGGAAGGTAACCACAAACCCCCCTCTTTAGCTACGCTCATGAAATTTAGTAATTGTAGTTTTTCTTTTCCTATTGATGGAAAGGGAACTTAACTTAAAAACCACTCTTGGCTATGCTCATGGAATTTGGTGACTGTAGATTGCTTTAGAATTTTTATTGAAATGGGGAGTTGTATCGTCTAATGTCTAAACTGTCTGTTGGGGAGAGGGGGACTCAAAACCATCTGGAGGTTGTTTTTTTTAACTCACCCCCTCCCACCATTTTTAGCTACGTTCATCGAATTTGGTGACTGTATTTTGCTTATTGAAGAGAGGGTTTTTTACCTTAAAACTCTCCGGAGAAGGGGTTCAACCTCTCAACTTTCTGGAGGGGGGGGGGGTTAAACTTAAAATCCTGTGGAGAGGGGGTTAAAATAAAAAACTTCTGGAGGGGGTTTGAACCTTAAATCACTATGGAAAGGGGGGGGGTTATCTCAAACACCCCCTTGGCTACGTTTTAATTTTTGTTAATAAAAGAGGGGTGTTTTAACCTCAAAACCTCTTGGAGGGGGATTTTAAAGTCAGATAGATAGATAGATAGATAGATAGATAGATAGATAGATAGATAGATGGATAGATAGAAAGCCTTGGCTGACAAAAGCGCCTGAGAAAAAAAGAAGTCAACTGACACAAACAACAAAAAAATAAAATCGGACAAACTACACATAACTAATAGCGGCTTTCTTGGACGGATTGTTTTCCTCAACAGTTCTATAAATAACTGACCTGTATAACAAGGGGTATTCCGACCTACACGGAAGATGATGAAATGTGTAGTGTGTGTGTGTAGGAGAGAGAGAGAGAGACGAGAGAGGGAGAGAGTACTCTACTTTTTTTTTCCTGTTACAAAACAAAACAGCTTCCTACGCTAGCGAGTTATAAGCGAGAAGGGTAAGAGAGTATTTCGCCCTTAAAAAAATGTATTTCCTGAAGTCGGCTGTGTCTTGTATTTTTGTTTTGCTGACGCACTAATCTAAAAATAACTACCGGACTCAGGAAGGCCTGACCTGCCTAAGCATTCTGTTAGTGGTTTTCATTTAAGGCTGTCCCTGACTTTGTCAGACTGACTCTCGGTATAACACTAGAGGTATTATAGTCTGTTCACAAGGGAAGGCATTCAAGACTTATTCGCCTTGTTTTTTTATTCGCAGGAGTTTGTTCTCTCCCGTTATAGTTCTCACTCTTCAGTGGTCAGTACGTAAGTCAAACATGTTTTATTGTTTCTTTTTGTTTTATGTTAAAGTGATCACGTGCTACAGTTTCATCAGATCCAGACTTACTTGCTTGCTAGATGAACTCTACATTTAAATCATTACATAATGTGAATAAGTTCGTTCTATTAAAACAACAAGAGAAATAGTAACAAATAATTTTTGTTTAAAAGGACAATACTTCCATTATACCAGCTCTAGTAGTGTTAAATATTAAAATAATTAATTTAAAAAATATTTGGTTTTAACCGGGGAATCTAACTCATGATTTTCGTGGAAGTACGCCGTTAGTTTAACGATTATTTATTCATATTATCATTATGTGGACATCTAGATCTAACATTAGACTAGACCTTGACTTCTGATCTAGTCTAGATCTATTGATAGGTATATTTAAGTGGGGTTGGCCCCCAGGAAACTCCAGTTGTTTGGAAAGAATTTCTCCCACTAGTACATTATGTGTTGGTCACATCTCGTGAGTTTAGAGTTCCTCTGTTATATTCACTCTTGTTTTTAAGTAGTAGAAGGCCGCACTTCTAAAGGAAATACCTTTTGTGTGACTATAAAAGTCATAAGAGGTCCGCCATCACTCAAAGATCAAACATATTGACATGCCATATCATGGACAAGTTGACTTTTTGGACTGGTCAAGCGGGTCACTTACCATCAAAGGTTCGATAATCTCACTCGGAGTTGTTCGCCTGTTTTGTTGTCCATATTTCAATTTCAAGGCCTTTGACCTTGTTAGCAGAAGCGGTCTGTTTGCTGTACTAGAGAGAATCGGCTGCCCAAATAAGTTAAGAAAACTAGTGTCAGCTTTTCACGAAAATATGCAGGGCACTGTTCAGTTTGAAAGTTCTTCCTCCAGGCCATTCTCCATTAAGAGCGGTGTAGAACAAGGATGTGTACTGGCCCCTACACTATTTGGCATCTTCTTCTTAGTCGTACTAACCAGTGCTTTTAAATCCATGGAAGACGGAATATATATCCATAGCAGATCCGATGGAAGGCTCTTGAACCTGGCACGTCTTAAAGCCAAAACGAAAAGACGTCGTTTCTTGATAAGGGAGCTGCTGTTTGCCGATGACGCGGCACTCGTATCTCACTTACAAGGAGGTCTACAGAAGCTAGTGAACGCCTTGGCAGCTGCGTGTCAAGAGTTTAGCCTTACTATAAGTCTCCCCAAGACCGAAATCCTGGCACAAGACGTCGCAGAAATATCTATAATACAAATTGGGAACCACACCCTTTCAGTGGTGAAGGAATTTACCTACTTGGGTTCAACAATTGTAAGTAACCTAGACTTAGACATTGAGCTGACAAAAAAAGATAGGAAAAGCTACCACAGCATTGGCAAAACTCTCCAAGCGCGTCTGGGAAAATGGTAAATTGACCACAGCGACCAAAATCCTAGTCTACAACGCCTGTGTTGTGAGCACTCTCCTTTATGGCAGTGAAAGCTGGTCAACATACATGTACCAAGAGCACAGATTGAATAGTTTTCACTTGCGCTGCCTGAGACGCATAATGGGCATCTCTTGGAGGGACCATGTCTCCAATGAGGAAGTTTTGAGATTGGCCAATATAAACAGCATGTAGGCTCTCCTGACACAAAGAAGATTACGCTGGCTCGGACATGTCACCTGCATGCCAGATGGTAGAATCCCGAAAGATATCTTATATGCTGAGCTTGTGGAAGGAGTCAGACCCAAGGGCCGCCCAAGACTAACATATAGAGATGTCTGCAAGCGAGACATGAGAGCCACAGGCATCAGTGAAAGTATGTGGGAAAACATAGCCAAAGACCGGAGTGCATGGAGACAGACTGTGCGTGCTGGGACAACCCTTGCTGAGAACAAAAGAATTGAAGCGGCCTTAATCAAGAGGGAAAAAAGAAAGCTGCCCTGTCCACTAGCCCTAAATCAGAGGCATACTCATGTACGAATTGTGGCAAAGTCTGCCGTTCTAGAATTGGCTTGATTAGCCACACCAGATTCTGCCCGTCTCAAGATTAAGCCAAAACCAGTGACTCATTTGGGCGCATCCATTGCCTTTCGAGACAAAATGAGCCATATATATATATTTCAATTTCTGGACGTTTAGACTTTAAGCGCCATGTTGAACGCCGAGGCAGAAAAAGATTTCTCGGGGTCTAAAATACTAGACCCTGGGGTAATAAGAAATGAAGCTCAAGAAATGACCTCCTTGTATAGTTCCAGGAACTTCTTTCCAATAGATGTGTAGGAGTGTATTCATTTCAGATAAGAATAGAGACACACTTGATATATTACGTACTTTCTCTACTCTTCTTTCTTCAAAAACAAAAACAAAAACATTTTTTTAAAATTTAAAATAAAAATACCACCATTACTAAACTTCAGATATAATCAAATAATTAAAACAAAACAGAATTTAAAATTTTTTTGATTCCTTGACCTAGATTTAGTCTCTTGCTAAATTTACATTTATTTTTTTATTATTTTTGAAAAATTAAAGCGGTCAAACTAATAGAGTTTTCCCAGAGTGGCGAACGAGCTATTATTTTCAGCGATATAAATCAATTGTTTAATTTCTAGGAAAATCTAGAGAGTCGTTTTTTGAGATCAGCGCATGCCCAAACCACCCAGAATCCTCCATGAAGGAGTGACTTGAATCGAGACCAATCATTATAGAGGACCTGAACACTGACCAGCAACGTCACAACATGTGGGCAGTTTAGATCAATAACTCTCGGCACGTCACAGGTCTGTACGACATGGCAAGGAGCAATAGGTCAAAAATGCCCACAGGTTGTGACGTTGCATGTCAGTATTGAGACCTTCAATAACCAATGGTTTCGCTTGAATAGAGTTATTGTAAAAAAAGAGGTGGGGGTGAGGCTTTAAATAAAAACTTGGCCCGTAAATGTGAGGTATTTGCTCAGAAAAGTCTTGATGATCCCGGGTTCGAACCCTACCCGCCGTCATCCCCCGAGGTCCTGTGAGAAGTTTGGATGTAATAGAGAGGAACATGAAGAAGAAAGTCTATCAGCCACACAATTCTTACTGTATGTGTAAAGGGAACCTGGTTTTCAAAATAATGAAATGATCACATCTGACGTTGTATAATACATTGGGTTGGCGAGTATATTGACTTAGGCTACGTAACTAGACCACGTGACCCAGTGAACTGTGAAAGTTAAATTTGTTTTTCAACTCGTATGAAGCGCTCTGAAATATTGTAGACAGTGTCTTTGTGTAAATAACTTTTCTTTGCAGTACATACACGTTTTAAAGAAGGGATTGAGTTTGAGTTTGAGTTTTGAGTTTAGGCACAATTTAGGCCAGGTCGTGCCCGTAATCGTTTACATAACAAGGGCTAAATTCTATACAGTTTTTGACTTGATTTTTTCTTGTTTACGTTTTACTTGAGACTCTAGCCGCTTATTATATGAACCGTCACACACCAGCAACATTGCTGACTATATCACAAACCCTTTTAAGTACTCTTCTGTTTCAGTACTCTTCTGTTTCAGTACTCCTCTGTTTCAGTACTCCTCAGTTTCAGTACTCCTCAGTTTCAGTACTCTTCTGCTCCGATTCAATCTAGTGACATCTAGTGGATAAACCTGCTCTCTCTACAAACTAGATAGTGTCCCACGATGTGGACTGTTGTTCTAAAAAGCTATTAAATCTATCGTGCAAGTTAAATTTTCCCTTTCATACCAGGGCAGATGATGTAAAGGTCATCCGTTTCACGTGGCCAGCACAACCGCTATACCCATTAGAGTTGGAGCACCCTTAAGAATCTCAAAATACAAAATACAATTCTTCAACGAGATTCGAACACGGGACTTTTCAGTTCAAACAAGGGACTCCTCAGTTCAAACAAGGGACTTCTCACTTTAAACAAGGGACTCCTCAGTTCAAACAAGGGACTCCTCAGTTCAAACAAGGGACTTCTCAGTTCGAACAAGGGGCTTCTCAGTTCAAACAAGGGACTTCTCAGTTCAAACACTAGACTTCTCAGTTCAAACAAGGGACTTCTCAGTTCAAACCAGGGGCTTCTCAGTTCGAACAAGGGACTTCTCAGTTCAAACAAGGGACTTCTCAGTTCAAACAATGGACTTCTCAGTTCGAACACTAGACTTCTCAGTTCAAACAAGGGACTTCTCAGTTCAAACAAGGGACTTCTCAGTTCAAACAAGGGACTTCTCAGTTCGAACACTAGACTTCTCAGTTCGAACAAGGGACTTTTCAGTTCAAACAAGGGACTTCTCAGTTCGAGCACTAGACTTCTCAGTCCGAACAAGGGACTTCTCAGTTCAAACACTAGACTTCTCAGTTGAAACAAGGGACTTCTTAGTTCGAACTAGGGACTTTTCAGTTCGAACTAGAGACTTCTCAGTTTGAACTAGGGACTTCTCAGTTTAAGAGTCAAGCGCTTACATTTAAGACACCACGCCCATAAAATCTACCGCCTGGCTTCACCCAAATATTTTTCATTGTTCACGTGTATGAGACTCTGTAGAAGTGAAAAGGTCAAGGTGCAAACGTTTTGAGATTATTTAGATTTCAATGATCTAGTCCAATGATCTAGTCTAGTGATTCCCAAAGTGGTCTATATAGACCCTCAGGGGTCTACGAGGACTTCCAAGGGGTCTACGGAAGTTAAAAAATAAATTGGGGGTCTATGGCCTGTTAATGGGGGTCTACGAAGGCGGATCTCATTGAAGCATGACCATTCATGAAATTGACTCGTTCACACAAGATTTGTACCTTAGTTAATCCTTTGAATTTCAACCCTGTTAGTGGAATGATTTTTTAAATTTAAAAATGTTAACGTATTATTTTAAATACCTTAATTGTGTCTTCATGAAAGTAATCATTGACATGGCCGAGTCTATACAATAAAATATTGACCGTAATTTGTTGGTTATTAAAAATTTGGCTTCATTCTTTCTTTGTTGAACAACTATTGCATTTGTTCTTTATTTTTATGTAACAAAGTTTGAAGCTATGTCGCTATGAATCCATCGAAGCTGGAACATCGAGAAAAGTCAACATGAAATAAAATAGATTAAGATTTGAAATACTTTTGAAAACTTTTAAATTCAGAATTAAGCCACAGTAGAAAAATGCTGATTAAACATAGGAGAGGATAGGTTTGTGAGCGTTTTACAATATATTTAATTAGACTTATATCAAACTCTAAAAAACTGCACACTATAAGCAAAATATTGACTTCGCCAACCATTGAAGAGGTTTTATAATCTGTATTACGTGATCCTATATCTGATATCATTAAAAATCCCTGAATGCAACAATACAGTTCAAAGGTGTCATGGTGAAATGAATTTTGGACAATGAATGGTTATCGTGTTATTACGATTTACTTTTTTAAACAGCTGGACTAGTTAACTTTGCCTGATAATGTAATGGTATTATTATATTTTTGTTATGAATCAAGAAATTCATAAAGAATTGCTTTTTGCCTGAAATTTTGATCAATTGCTCCTTCACACTGAAGTATGATAGTTGTCGTTCTTGGTTGCTAAGGTCCTATTTTAATAAACAGAAATTAAACGGGAATCGGACATAATCTATTTCACAAACTTGTTTCATTAATTGAATGAGGTTAACTTGCAGCTACAGTGTCATAACCTAAATTTGATCAACACGAAGGCATAATCTCAGTGTTTCATGTGAGGATTAAATTAATAAAGCATACAATGACAACGATACATTTTCTTACTTTCCAAATTCAAATCAGTCAGACATCATCTAATCGAGAAGATAGAATGTTAACCCGAACTAAATTGAAGCTTAAGATTGACATTTTATTATCAAAGCTGCCCACCAATAGGCGTTTTGTTGTTGTTGTTGTTGTTGTTTAGTTACTTCTTGTAATGCATATTATCTTATCTTATCTTATATAATACAGACGTTACTTCAAAAAAGAAGATGATTACGTCCTACGCGTCATGCATTTAGTCATGCATATTAACCAATAACTTAAATTCTGCCAAGTCACTGGTTTTTCTGGCTAGCTCAGGCAACCCATTCCATGCTCTAATAGCACTAGGGAAGAAGGAGCATTTGTACAAATTTGTCCTAGCATATGGGACGAGGAATGTGCCTTTATTTTTGTGTCTTTCAGAGTATTTTATTAAATTTTGTTTTTGTATTTGAAGATTATGGTTCAGTGTTTTATGTATAATTGCTACTTTACTTTTGAGTCTTCTGTCTTGAAGGCTTTCTAAATTTAGTGATTTTACTAATGGTGTTACCCTAGTCAAATGTGAATATTCGTTTGTTATGAATCTCACCGCTCTATTTTGTGTTTTTCCAGTTTCTTAATGTTTTCTTGAGTTGAGGGGTCCCACACGGTGGATGCATATTCTATTATTGGCCTAACCAAGGTTAAATAACATTTTAGTTTTATGTTCTTATTTGATTTATAGAAATTTCTTTTAATAAACCCTAATGCTTTGTTGGATTTTTTTATAGTTTCATCAATATGTGGATTCCATGACAGTTTTTCATTTATTATAACACCTAGGTATTTTGAGTTTTTAGTCTGTGTTACTGGTTTGCCATGAATAAGATAAGTGGAATTAATTTGTTTAATTTTTTTTGTTACTCTTAACAACTGACATTTTTCTGGGTGGAAAGACATGCTCCAATTTGATTCCCATTTCTGTAATTCATCTAATTCTCTTTGTAAAATATCTGTGTCTTGTTTTGTTTTTATTGTTCTATATATTATGCAATCGTCTGCAAATAATCTGACTTTTGTTCCTGAACTAATGCAATTTGGTAAATCATTTACATTTTATTTTGCTTTATTTTGCTTTGAATGTCATCAATAAATATATATCGCATAGTAATCAGTGAGAAAAGCACATCTGAAGTTAATGAATTTTCAAAAAAAATGCTGGGGGGTCTACCGAAAACTTAAAAACATGGCAAGGGGTCTACGAGACAAAAAAGTTTGGGAACCACTGATCTAGTCCAATGATCTAGTCCGATGATCTAGTCCAATGATCTAGTCCAATGATCTAGTCCAATGATCTAGTCCAATGATCTATTCAAATGATGTCATTTAATGACCTTCTCACTGCTCTTATTGTAGGAATCATTGATATGGAAACATACACCAGAAACAAAGACTGGCTTGTGTTTCCAAAAGTTCACGAATTTAAAAAGTTGAAACAATTAACTCTTCCTCTCCGTAAGTATTTTTCCACGTTTCGACGGAATTCTTCATTTTGCTCATTAGTATTTCACTACCTTGTTATGATTGGGCTTCAATAGTTTTGTTCGTTGGGTTCAGAAAATGTTTTATTTGGCATCGAATTAAAGGAGAAGTCATGCTCTTTTTATATATAACAAAATAAAGTTTATAAAATTAATTAATTAAATTTAATGAGGTCAAATCAACGATGGTATCGTCAGTTAGGAGAGAAAGAGTTAATATGATTGACATTGACGGACTAAATCCTGCGCATATATTAGTAACATCTTGTCATACAATGATATACAAAGACGTACTATAAGAATCAAGTGTTAGATTAAATTGTATATACTGGCCAAGTGGCCTCTTTTGACTTTATTTGTTCTAGCTTCTACTTTTATACATGGAGTTTTGTTTTTGTCTTTTGTTTAGATCTATATTGCTTACTTCTATTAATAGAATAGATCTCAACTATATAGTAAGCATAGCTAGCAGTTTTAATCAATACAAAACTCATTGGCCCTGGTCTAATGACACAACGAGCTTCTATTTATTTCATGATCTAATGATGTGAATTAGTTGAAATTGAAAGGTTATTGTGTTCCAGCTTGTTAGTAAGCTCTTTGTTTTGTGTAACATTGGCCCTGGTATTTAGAGTGACATGTAAGGTTTATATGAATGATATGTTTATTTTTGTACGTATCGCTTCTGTTGTTGTTTATACCCACATTGCACAATGTATAGAAGTAAATCAATATATCTCAAAAGGGAGACAATGATAACTTCTGTCTAGATCTATATTTGAATTGTAACTAGATGAAACTAGCAGTATTACGAAGTTCAGCGATTTCTTCAGTTTTTAAAGTTGGAAAGATTTTTGGAAAGAAAATTCATTTATAAATAGATTTCTTTCTGTCGATTTCTTTAGACTGAAGTTTGTTTCCCGTTAGACAAAGTCTTTGGAAGAATTTCTTCCAGTTCTGGACAGGACGGGAGCCTAAGAATACATCTCTACTCTAAATCTTGAAATAACCATTTTTTAACCAGTTTTTTTAGTATTTGTGTTTGTTTGTTTGTCTTTAGACAGACACTATCTGGTTTGTATTGTCTTTGACAGTCTTTCCCATAATGAAATAACTCGGCACTTTAAGTACAGTTCTATGACGTCTTGCAGAATGTCTGTAGACGTCGGTAGAAGAAACGTCCACTTTTTGTTTTTTCTCTTGAAACTTGAATGTTTGCGACGGATTAGCACAGAGTGACATGAGAACTACAGTTGAGAATACATGAGAGAGCGAGAGAGAAACTAGTGCCTACTGGAAATTCTTGTCTTGACCTCCTCTGCTGTGCTGTGTTCAGACATTAAACCTGTACTGAAAGTCAGACAACTTTAAAGATGATAGTCCGTGAATGAAGTCAAACTATGCAAACAGTCAAATAATTGATGAATGCCTCAGGCTCAGGGTAAAAAAAGTAACTTACAGTTGCGGCAGGGAAATAGTTGACTTGACAGAATAGAAATGTTGACCTAGTTAGCTGCACTAAGCTGATAAAGAAACGGAATAGATTTAATGTCGGAATATGTCCACCTTTACCACCAGGGGCAAAGGAAGTAAATTGGTGCGAAAGAAAGTCAAGTGATGATAGTGCCCTAAGTGAAGGGACAATGGATATATGTGTGCCCATTGCTGTGTCCATTGCTGATATGTATTGAAGACTCAACGAAATGATAATCCTACGTTGTTGTCAGATGTTGAATAGATGTGACAAGTGGAAAGTTAACTAGATGTCTATGGACAAGATTATTTTGTTTAGGATAAGTGTAACGTAGAGGAGACGCCTTATTTTGGTAGTTATACCTTTGTTACTTTACACAATGTTTTTAGGAAATGTCTTTATTTTTTTCCCTATCTGCTATCTACACTAAATAAGTTGCACTGTTGGCGATAGCTCAAATGGTGAACAATGAAACAGTTATCTCAGGCTAATCTAAGTTCCAAATTCATAGGATTTGTGAGTTTGTCTCAGGCTAATCTAAGCTCCAAATTTATATGATTTGTGAGTTTGTCTCTGGCTAATCAAAGCTCCAAATTCATATGATTTGTGAGTTTGTCTCAGGCTAATCTAAGCTCCAAATTCATATGATTTGTGAGTTTGTCTCAGGCTAATCAAAGCTCCAAATTCATAGGATTTCTGAGTTTGTCTCAGGCTAATCTAAGCTCCAAATTCATAGGATTTGTGAGTTTGAAGGAAAGAGGGGCACTAACTAAAATAACCAGCTTCATGCAATAATGCAATGCATCCATTTTATGACGCATATCAATGCCAGAATTCAGGGTTACCTACAACTTTTGATTGTTGACATTCATAAATAAAAGAATAATCCAGACAGATGTTTGCTGGAAGGGACATAGAAAATAAAATCCAATGTCAATCTTGTTAGCGTCATCCTTACTTTTTTTGTCTATTTCTCTTTCCATCCAATAGAAGAGACCAAGTGATGAGGCCCTGACAGGGTTCAACAAAATACAGAATTGAATTAAGGTCTCTTTTTTTGTTTCTCTATTCAACACTAAGTAACTGATGGGGTGCATTCCAACCATCTCACATTGACAGTAAATACGTAACTGATGGTGTGCATTCCAACCATCTCACATTGACAGTAAATACATACATGTAACATCAGAGTGTCTGTAGTAGTCTCCTCCTAATGGATCATTGTCTCTCCCCCTCTCCCAGGTGTAACACTACTGTCCAGGTAATACTATTTGACATACCTAGCAACACAACACACACACACATGCATAACAGAGACAAATCAAGGGCTAGTATATCATGTGTAATTTAAATGTGTTCATTTAATAATTCGTCATTCAAGACAGCTGTTTACTGTTGACCATATTGCTGAACTTTATGCTGTTTACTGTTGACCATATTGCTGAACTTTATGGCTGCTAACCAAGTAAACACTTGCCTACGTGCGTGACAACAAGTAGAGACATGAGAAAAACAAGTGTGCCCCTAACTTGGTACGAGATCATGTTCTAAGACAAAATACAACTTTAGAAACAGTGAGTGGGAAGTGTGAAACAAGAGCACATAGTCAACAGTCCTGCCCCCAAACAAATCGATGAAGCTCTCAGGTGCGTGGGAGAAGTGACCGCTACTCGACCAACATTTGCACACGTATTCTTGCTTGTTTGTAGTGGGTGCTACAAATCGATTCAGTCATTACACACCATGCTGGTGTGTGACTGTCAATCCTTTCAACAATCAATTCATAATCAAGAGATTCAGTAAGATCAAAAGGACTTACTAGGGGAGAAACCTTTAGACCAACATTTATTACCAGACATTTTGCAATAATTCAAAATATTGTCTCCTACGATTGAGTCTTTTTAGTGTCTATTTTCTTTGCTCTCTAAGTTATGGATGTGGTCATATCTGTAGATAGAGAGACAGATAAATAGATAGATAAATAGATCAATAGACAGACAGAAAGACATCTCTCTATAGATATTTAAGAACCTAGTCCAGACCTAAGTAAAGGTAATGTTTCTATGGCCGACGGTTAACGAAGGTGTGATGACACACCTACTTTATTTTCACCTACTAAAGCCATTTGCGTTGGGCTCCCTAAAAATCCCGAAATTCCAAATCTCAATCTTCAACGAGATTCAAACACAAGACCCCACAGTTCAATAGATAATCGCTTTACCTCTCCTCCACCACACCATATATTAATGACCATATATTAATGACCATAGTTTGACCAGATATAAGATGTTGACATTCACAGCTGGGAAACACTAGCTCTCGATCGCTCCTCATGGCGTGAAGCTGTGAGTCTCGGAATCTCGAGATTTGAAGCAAGAAGAGTGGCCAGGGCGAAAGAGCGCCGAAACAACAAATACCTGAGGCCTATCTGCAACTGATCAAACCTACCCATGCCACGTATGCGGCCGGCATTTTAAAGCGAGGATTGGACTTTACAGTCATCGCCGAGTTCAAGGATATGAGAAATGTTCTCATCTTCAATCACGAAGGAGGAGCTATATCCTATACTCTTAAGCGAGCAATTCTAGTATATATATATTTATATATATTGTAACGGATGCATGTGTACATCAGATGTACTTGAATTATTTCTAAAGATGCTTGATTATACTAGATGCGTGCGTACCTTATTGAGTGTATTACACTAGCGAGTTTCAAGACTATGCTATCCGCCACAAGATGAACAGGTACCAACAGGGACAAAGACTCAATAACTAAGTTCACTCAGAATGAAACTTCAAACAATGTTTAATACAGAATGGGCCACAGTGGAGTCTTTAAAATTGCAAGGTACGTACATATTAGAGAGAAAAAAATCTCAACTCATTGGCCACATCGGGAAAACTTGAGGTCGACCGTTATATCGGTTTGAAAATGCCTCATTATCGAAAAAATTAATTTTGGCTAGAATGTTTTATGGATGAAATTTTCTATGTGATGTCAAAGGGAAAAAACTTGACACCGCTTACGTCACTAGGCTCACATCAGTACACTACGACATTTCTTCGCAAACATGAACAAGTTTTAATGAATCAATTGGAGTAATTAAACTTTTGCACACCGTCTTATTGTAGATTGATCTATTATGAAACTATGTCGATGTATGATTAGTAATTGTGTTTTAAAGGCTTTATAAACTGTTTACACTTTAATTGCGTACAACCCGTAGGTAGCTTTTACTTTGTTGTTATTTTGCTGGTGAATGATTGCAATGTGTCCAAACTTTCGAAGGCTACTGTCCCATACCAAAACACAGGAAATGGTCATAACACAGCTTCTCTACTCCTTACTTCGAAGTTTATTACCATATTGATTGACACACCAAAATGATAATTGTGTCTATTTTAAGGACATTTTTATGAGTTTTCAGGAGATATTTCAATAATTTCAGGAGATTGCCAGGATTTTTAGTATATTTTGCAACTTCAGGAGATTTCCAGGAGCTCCTTCAAAATTAGGAGACCACGGGAACTCTATTATGAAAGTTCGGGGTCCACTGAGGCCGCATAGCTTGCAGTGACCTAAGGCCGGCCCTGATGATATCCAGCTCGCTGTCAACGAATTTTCATTACGCTGCCGCCTCTTTTGGTTTAATTATAGACCTCTGTAAAACTTAGCCCCAAAGATCACCGCGAATAGGCATCCATTATCATGGTAGACAACTTCACATATCTTGGAACCATTGTTTAAAATGACGCATTACTTTAAAGGGAGGTTGATATGTGATCAGGGTTAGTCGTGCTTTTGGACGCCTCCAAGCGAAAGTGTGGCGAAATAAATAGCTCCACTTGCCTACAAAAATCAGTGTCTACCAAACAGTGGCTCTCTCAAACCCTCTTTGTGTATCGGACTTTATAGAAAGCAACTAAGACTTCTTGAACGCTTTCACCAAAGATATGTGCATACCATCATGGACATACGGTGGCAAGACAGCACTACAAAACAGCGATTTTCTTGCGAAATGGTATGAACTTCTTATAGTCCAACAGTCTCGCTGTAATATTTTACTTTGTTACAAGCTGCACGTTTACCCTATAACGTAGAGATTTTGTATCACTTGATGCTTTGTACTCAAGCCATAATGAATATACTAATTGCAATATTTAATTCTGAACGTAACCAGTTTAGAAGCTACACTGCAAAGACTTTCTTCCAAGCCAATAATAGCCCACTAGTTTTACGCAAAAGATGCAATGTAAAACGACACGACGTGAGAAGTGATTTTTCTACACTTTGTATTCTAATTGCCATGTACAATTACATTGAGAACTGACAGAACGAAAAAGCAACTCTTCAGATTGATAGTCTTTACCCAATCGTTCATTGTCGTCATTACAACAACATTCGGGTATATATCCTTCCTTATCAAATGATTCAACCGAACGAGGCTCGGTCACCTGGTACTATTATAATAATAATAAGGCTTGTCTTCGATTCCGAAGATTAGTGAGGAATGCAGTATTTCCTGTGACTGCAGCTTTATATTAATGACTTTTATTATTATATTCTGCAAATCTTAACGCTCTCATAATATTAATACGGTTCTTTCCCCTTTTTATTTGTCACTTTCAATCAAATCCCTTCCCCCTTTGTTCAACGCTGCCGCTATGAGCACGTGACATGTAGTATCTGTTACGTCGGAGTCGGAACGGCCCGCTTGAAAAACGCCCTCCCAAAAAAAACTTTCTTTTGGCCTTTAAATTCTAGTATCACCTCTCTTCACCCCCTCCCACTAAATCAAAATGGCCATTGCTAGAATCCTCGTATTTAAGTCGTAGACTCTTCACAGGCGTTCTGTCTGGAAAGCATTCACTAGTTGCCCCTTAAGAAATGCTGTCTCATCAATGGATCGACTACTTAGTGACAACTGATCAAATCTAGCTCTAGGTAGAACCTGAAATAGATTTCAATGCTCTGGTCATTAGCATCCACCTCTCCTACGTCGTTGAACCAACACGGCATCCACCTCTCCTCTCTCCTCTCCCTTAATAGTGATGCACGTATTCCGTGGTACTTTTTTTGTCTTTATTTCTTAACTAATGAGAACAACATCTATGTGCTGTGTTTTAGTTGAGTATCGGCTTGATTTGCGTTAGTTGAACCAAATACGAAGGTCGCAACTGGGTCTGCCACTTGGATACTGCATTCTTTCTTAGTCTTCGGACTAGAATATAATGTTTTGTACGTTTGTCATACTAAGATGGCATGTTGGTAAGAAGGTAGGATTGTTTGTTGGTAAGATGGTAAAATAGTTTGTTGGAAAATGGCTTATGAGATTTGAAGTAATACCTCATGCGGCCCGCAAACGCTATGTTTGACATGCCTGCATTAGAAGAAATGTCAGTAGTCAAAGTTGTATACGAATGTATTGAAGACCAGTCGTTGGTGAGGCATGTAAATATTGCTAGATCACATTTGAGGAAATACTCTTACATTTATTTTGTTTTCAAATATTTTGGTTCAATTGATTAGTTTAAAAATTGAAGTACCATACTGTGTATGCATTTACACAAAAACAAAAACAAAAAAAAAACAGAAAAAAAGGTTTTGTCTCAGTAGGAAAAAACATTATTGGTTAAGGACTTGTAGAGTAGTTCAGGAGTTTAAAAGCAGACTCAAAAGAAAAAGGTCGAAAAACACAGAATTTCTTTTCTTCATTGATTTAGAATTTAACTGATATATTTTTTTAAATTCACTTTACTATTCTACAGTTAGTAAGATTATTTAAAGCTCCAACCTATATAATTATTGTGATCTAGAGACCTGTAAAGGTGAACGAGATGTTCAGAGTAGAAATAAGTGTCATTGAATTCCAATTACCTGTCATATAACACACAGAACATTAAAATCCAATTACCTGTCATACAACACACAGTTCGAACATTGATCCCTTCAGATATTTCCTTTACAGTTCAAAGAAATGTCGTCGTGGAAGTTATTTTTAGATAACATTGATTGTAGCTTTAATCGACCATTTCATTTGCTTTCCTCTCGTGTAAAAGTCTATCTATTGAACAAAACATTGTTTCTTCTTGGCGAATTTTAACTAAACATTATTACTACTAGGCGTAGTTTAACTAAACTTTATTTCTACTAGGCGTAGTTGACCTAATCATTGTTTCTACTAGGCGTAGTTTACCTAATCATTGTTTCTACTAGGCGTAGTTTACCTAATCATTGTTTCTACTAGGCGTAGTTGACCTAATCATTGTTTCTACTAGGCGTAGTTGACCTAATCATTGTTTCTACTAGGCGTAGTTTACCTAATCATTGTTTCTACTAGGCGTAGTTTACCTAATCATTGTTTCTACTAGGCGTAGTTTACCTAATCATTGTTTCTACTAGGCGTAGTTTACCTAATCATTGTTTCTACTAGGCGTAGTTTACCTAATCATTGTTTCTACTAGGCGTAGTTTACCTAATCATTGTTTCTGCTAGGCGTATTTGACCTAATCATTGTTTCTACTAGGCGTAGTTTAACTAATCATTGTTTCTACTAGGCGTAGTTTACCTAATCATTGTTTCTACTAGGCGTAGTTTACCTAATCATTGTTTCTACTAGGCGTAGTTTACCTAATCATTGTTTCTACTAGGCGTAGTTTACCTAATCATTGTTTCTACTAGGCGTATGTTGTTTCAACTGCTATTATTTTCTGTCAGTTTATATTTTGAATAAGCTTCATGTCCAATGTACCAGCAAGTTAGACCAGTCTGCTATCGAATGTACATCATTTGTTTGTTTGCCTGGTTGTGTATCGGACAGACTTTTTCTATTCATCTAGCCGCAGTCTAGCGTGCTGTATAAGAGTGTCTGTTTGATAAATTGTTAAAACACTCACTCACTACCTTATTCATGGTTTATTCACTTCTTCACTTGAATGAGGCATACAGTTTGGTCTAATGTATTCAAATATATTCAGTAATCAGTTCAGTCCAGCGAGGCCCAACCTAATTCGACATTCGGGCACAAGCGGATCCGGGGGTGGGGCGATTTTTTCCAAACCATAACCCTCACGTTCAGTAAACCCTAACCCTAACGTTCAGTAAGCCCTAACCCTAACGTTCAGTAAACCCTAACCTTAACGTTTTGTAAACCCTAGCCCTCATTTTCAGTAAACCCTAACCCTCACGTTAAGTAAACCCTAACCCTCACCTTCAGTAAACCCTAACCAACACGTTCAGTAAAACCTAACCCTCACCTTCAGTAAACCCTAACCCTAACGTTTAGTAAACCCTAACCCTAACGTTTAGTAAACCCTAACCCTAACGTTCAGTAAACCCTAACCCTAACGTTTAGTAAACCCTAACCCTAACGTTTAGTAAACCCTAACCCTAACGTACAGTAAACCCTAACCCTAACGTTTAGTAAACCCTAACCCTAACGTTTAGTAAACCCTAACCCTAACGTTTAGTAAACCCTAACCCTAACGTTCAGTAAACCCTAACCCTAACGTTTAGTAAACCCTAACCCTAACGTTTAGTAAACCCTAACCCTAACGTTCAGTAAACCCTAACCCTAACGTTTAGTAAACCCTAACCCTAACGTTTAGTAAACCCTAACCCTAACGTTTAGTAAACCCTAACCCTAACGTTCACTAAACCCTAACCCTATGTATAAAAGCACACACACATAAGTGTACATGTCTAACCTATTTAAAGCGAGACATTCAGTGTTAGGGTCTAGTCTCTTTGTGTTTCAATACAACGGAATCCCTAAGTTTGAAGTGCTGACAGATCGCTGGTGAAAATGAATTAGTGTCGCGATAATTCCAATGTTCCACTGGAAACACAATGTGTCTTAGTGGACGAGCTAAATGGAACAAAGAGCGTGAATACACATTTGGTATTCGGTCATACACACATACACATTTGGCATTCAGTCACACGCACATACACATTTGGCAATAAGCCTCTGTCACACACACAGAGATTTGATATTCAGTTGCCCCCCCCCCCACACATACACATTTATGGGAAAATTTACAAGATGACGACAACTTTAAACTTGAAAGTCTTGAAACTATCGAATTTAAAACACAAACAATAAAATCTAAAAAAAAAATACTCTGAAAATAAAAAAATGTTATATTAAGCATAGTTGTATCCAATAGTTTGGATGAGTTATGAAATTTAATTTCGTAACAGATCTAGACTAACAATATTAAATATATACTTTTAGAAATATTTTGACCAATGGTTTTGTTTAGCGTTATTCTATGCTTTTAACTTTGTCACTACGCTGTAATCTGTGGCGGCTGGGAAAGGGGGGTGGGGAGAACGAAGGGGGTTTCAGTGTGTATAAGATCGCTTTTTAAATGCATTTACAGAACAAAAAATATTGAGCGACATGGATTCGAACTCAAGAGCGTTTTTTAGTTTTAATACACTAGACATGGTTAGTACCTTTGGTCATTTGTTTTAGCGTCCTAGACATGGTTGAGTTGATGGTGAAAATCTTCTATAGATAAATATTGGCTGAGGATTGAAAGGAAAGGACGAAAACTGCCACATTGAGTTTCTCTTGTCATGAAGTGTTTGGCTAATATAGGCTTCCATTGAGTTTCTCTTGTCATGAAGTGTTTGGCTAATGTAGGCTTCCATTAAGTTTCTCTTGTCCTGAAGTGTTTGGCTAATGTAGGCTTTCATTAAGTTTCTCTTGTCATGAAGTGTTTGGCTAATGTAGGCTTTCATTAAGTTTCCCTTGTCATGAAGTGTTTGGCTAATGTAGGCTTTCATTGAGTTTCTCTTGTCATGAAGTGTTTGGCTAATGTAGGCTTCAATTGAGTTTCTCTTGTCATGAAGTGTTTGGATAATGTAGGCTTCCATTAAGTTTCTCTTGTCATGAAGTGTTTGGCTAATGTAGGCTTCAATTGAGTTTCTCTTGTCATGAAGTGTTTGGATAATGTAGGCTTCCATTAAGTTTCTCTTGTCATGAAGTGTTTGGCTAATGTAGGCTTCCATTGAGTTTCTCTTGTCATAAAGTGTTTGGATAATGTAGGCTTCCATTGAGTTTCTCTTGTCATGAAGTGTTTGGCTAATGTAGGCTTCCATTAAGTTTCTCTTGTCATGAAGTGTTTGGCTAATGCAGGCTTACATTGAGTTTCTCTTGTCATGAAGTGTTTGGATAATGTAGGCTTTCATTAAGTTTCTCTTGTCATGAAGTGTTTGGCTAATGTAGGCTTTCATTGAGTTTCTCTTGTCATGAAGTGTTTAGCTAATGTAGGCTTTCATTAAGTTTCTCTTGTCATGAAGTGTTTGGCTAATGTAGGCTTTCATTAAGTTTCCCTTGTCATGAAGTGGTTGGCTAATGTAGGCTTTCATTGAGTTTCTCTTGTCATGAAGTGTTTGGATAATGTAGGCTTCCATTAGGTTTCTCTTGTCATGAAGTGTTTGGCTAATGTAGGCTTCAATTGAGTTTCTCTTGTCATGAAGTGTTTGGATAATGTAGGCTTCCATTAAGTTTCTCTTGTCATGAAGTGTTTGGCTAATGTAGGCTTCCATTGAGTTTCTCTTGTCATAAAGTGTTTGGATAATGTAGGCTTTCATTGAGTTTCTCTTGTCATGAAGTGTTTGGCTAATGTAGGCTTCCATTAAGTTTCTCTTGTCATGAAGTGTTTGGCTAATGCAGGCTTACATTGAGTTTCTCTTGTCATGAAGTGTTTGGATAATGTAGGCTTCCATTAAGTTTCTCTTGTCATGAAGTGTTTGGCTAATGTAGGCTTCCATTGAGTTTCTCTTGTCATGAAGTGTTTAGCTAATGTAGGCTTTCATTAAGTTTCTCTTGTCATGAAGTGTTTGGCTAATGTAGGCTTTCATTAAGTTTCCCTTGTCATGAAGAGTTTGGCTAATGTAGGCTTTCATTGAGTTTCTCTTGTCATGAAGTGTTTGGATAATGTAGGCTTCCATTAGGTTTCTCTTGTCATGAAGTGTTTGGCTAATGTAGGCTTCAATTGAGTTTCTCTTGTCATGAAGTGTTTGGATAATGTAGGCTTCCATTAAGTTTCTCTTGTCATGAAGTGTTTGGCTAATGTAGGCTTCCATTGAGTTTCTCTTGTCATAAAGTGTTTGGATAATGTAGGCTTCCATTGAGTTTCTCTTGTCATGAAGTGTTTGGCTAATGTAGGCTACCATTAAGTTTCTCTTGTCATGAAGTGTTTGGCTAATGTAGGCTTCCATTGAGTTTCTCTTGTCATGAAGTGTTTGGCTAATGTAGGCTTTCATTAAGTTTCTCTTGTCATGAATTGTTAGGCTAATGTAGACTTCCATTGAGTTTCTCTTGTCATGAAGTGTTTGGCTAATATAGGCTTCCATTAGGTTTCTCTTGTCATGAAGTGTTTGGCTAATGTAGGCTTCCATTGAGTTTCTCTTGTCATGAAGTGTTGGGCTAATGTAGGCTTCCATTTAGTTTCTCTTGTCATGAAGTGTTTGGATAGTGTAGGCTTCCATTAGGTTTCTCTTGTCATGAAGTGTTTGGCTAATGTAGGCTTCCATTGAGTTTCTTTTGTCATGAAGTGTTTGGATAATGTAGGCTTCCATTGAGTTTCTCTTGTCATGAAGTGTTTGGCTAATGTAGGCTTCCATTCAGTTTCTCTTGTCATGAAGTGTTTGGCTAATGTAGGCTTACATTGAGTTTCTCTTGTCATGAAGTGTTTGGATAATGTAGGCTTCCATTAAGTTTCTCTTGTCATGAAGTGTTTGGCTAATGTAGGCTTCCATTGAGTTTCTCTTGTCATGAAGTGTTTGGCTAATGTAGGCTTTCATTAAGTTTCTCTTGTCAATTTTTTTTTCTAATGTAGACTTCCATTGAGTTTCTCTTGTCATGAAGTGTTTGGCTAATATAGGCTTCCATTAAGTTTCTCTTGTCATGAAGTGTTTGGCTAATGTAGGCTTCCATTGAGTTTCTCTTGTCATGAAGTGTTTGGCTAATGTAGGCTTCCATTTAGTTTCTCTTGTCATGAAGTGTTTGGATAATGTAGGCTTCCATTAGGTTTCTCTTGTCATGAAGTGTTTGGCAAATGTAGGCTTCAATTGAGTTTCTCTTGTCATGAAGTGTTTGGATAATGTAGGCTTCCATTAAGTTTCTCTTGTCATGAAGTGTTTGGCTAATGTAGGCTTCCATTGAGTTTCTCTTGTCAAGAAGTGTTTGGATAATGTAGGCTTCCATTGAGTTTCTCTTGTCATGAAGTATTTGGCGACTGTAGGCTTCCATTGAGTTTCTCTTGTCATGAAGTGTTTGGCGACTGTAGGCTTCCATTGAGTTTCTCTTGTCATGAAGTGTTTGGCGACTGTAGGCTTCCATTGAGTTATCTATTTTGTTACTACTTGATTTGATGTTAATTAACCTTATTAATAAGTGATGATTTTTAGATAACCCGAGGGCGTATCTTGAAGCTTCTTTTTTTTGTTACTAATACAGCTACCAGGTATCATATCGCTTTAGGGTGTGTAGATGATTCTTATTTACACAGATTAATACTAATTAATTAGTGGAGACTATCTTTTCTGTAATTGATCTTCATCAATAGACTCGTCATTGAGTTTTGAACTTCAAAGAAAACTGTACAGATTGGAAATACGCTCACTCTGTTACTCTCACTCAGTTACTTTCACTCTATTACTTTCACTGTTATTTTCACTCTGTTACTCTCACTCAGTTACTTTCACTCTATTACTTTCACTGTTATTTTCACTCTGTTACTTTCACTCTGTTACTTTCACTCTGTTACTTTAACTCTGTTACTTTAACTTTGTTACTCTCACTCTGTTACTTTCACTCTATTACTTTCACTCTATTACTTTTACTCTTCCGGATTCTTAGATTTCTTGCTTTCCTCTTGAAGACTAAAACTAAATGGACACAAGAAAACCGTCACAACACACAAAGTTTATTGAATAACTACACAGTGTTGTGTCGATCCTGTTCAGATCCCAAGTCAACGCTACAGTCTGACAGAATGAGGGACAAACGAGTTTTTGTTCTCACATATCTTTGAAGGACACTTCCCTACGACTTGTAGTTATAATAGAGCGGGCGGGTGGCTTTGGTCTTTTAACATTTTTCCGACTTTGCTGAGGCATTTGTTTTGTTTAGAAATCGTATGACACACAATCTTATTGAGCGATTTATTTTTGTTCTTAATAACTGAGTGTACGTTTAAAAAAACAAACATTTTGTACCTCTAGCCAAATTTAAATTATTTTTTTTTTGAAAATTGTAACGGTCTACCTAGAGCTTTCCCAGTGTGGCCAACAATAATTATTTTCTTAACGATATACAACTTTCCCATTTTTAGGAAAAATCATTAGAGTCATTTTCGAGATCGCGCCAACCCACCCTTTGCCCATTCTGAATGTGTGACTTGAATGAAGGTATTGTAAAGTGGCAGGGTTGTGTGTGAGGGTGGTCTTTGTCGCCCTTTTTTTACGGCTGTCTCAGTTTGGATGCCTCGTAGCTTTTCCAACAAATTATTGCATAGGTTGGCACAGTCAGGATTGTCGAACAGTAAACATTAACCTAGATGTTATTTTGTACTTTGAAGCTGTTCAGTTTGTATACAAAAAAAAAGGCGCTGTGCGATTTTCTTTGCCAGATTATCAAGTTGGTGTTTCCACAAAATTGTATTGTCAGCAATGACACCCAGTGACCCAGATATCATCATGTCTTGACTTCTATCTGAAGGCCTATATTGTTTATCTGCAGTTCATGTATCAATTGTTTTTACAATACCTCTAGTCACGTCACAACTTCATGGAACCTGGACACTGATCTCAAAAAACGGCTCTAACGATTTTCCTAGAACCTAAAAGTGGATAGTTCATGTATATCGCTGAGAAAAGATTTAAGAGCTCGTTGGCCAATTGATAGCAAAACACCGTACCACACACTGAACCACACACTGAACCACACACCCAACCACACACTCAACCACAAACTCAGCCCCACTCAGCGATGAAGACTAAATTGTAATAGTATTTCCCAAATGAATAATTTATTGCTGACAATTATAAATAAAATGTCCTTATGTATTCAACCAAATGTCAGATGAGATCTAAAATACATTCGTATAGTTCATCCTCCTGTGAGATTAATTGATTTCAACTTAAATAACACCACGGTAAGGGTCTTAAGGTACTCAACAGATAGAGAGCGCATGTCCTCGGGCTGTAGAACAAGGAACAATATGCAGAATAAGATTGTTATTGAACGATGTCATGTTAGTGTATTATTAACTAGCCGTCTCTATCCTGAGTATGAAATTATAACTGTAACATTTTTATGGCCAACAGTTGTTCAAGCTTGAACGTTGAGTTAGTGCGCATTCCAATTCAAACAAAACTTTCTTTATGATTTGACAGAAAATATTGGAATGACTGTTTCTAAAGTCGTATGAAAGATTCTGTCTAATTGGGTCAATGTCTGCATAACCTTCAACGTTTGTTGTCGTTAGTTAAAACATTGACATTGGTTCCTTAGTTATAGCCTATTGGATTCAAATATCTCAGTTGTAGTCCCCTACATTCCTGCGAGTACAATGTAGGGATAAGGCAGTTGTAGCTTTGCCTGAGATGGACATATAATAGGGTTAATTAGATTCATTTTCTCTAAATGTTTAGCAAGACAGTTGCACCTAGGACATTGCACCCTAAGACATTACACCCTAATACATTACACTCTAAGACATTACACCTAGGACATTACACCTAAGACATTACACCTAAGACATTACACCTAAGACATTACACATAGGACATTGCAAATAACACATTAAACGTGGACATTACACCTAGAAAATTACACCTATGCACGTAGGACACCTGTATTTATGATGTGTATATGTAACATCTACATATTTCAGTTATTCATTGTTGTTTGCCCAGATCTGAGTTATCTCCAACTCAACTATTTTTACAAAGCTTTTTTTAACTCGCTCTTTCGGTCTGTCTGGTAAAAATGTTTGTACACATTATTTCTCCGACACCCAATGTCGGATCAAATTTAAATTTTGCACAATTATTTCGTTTACCTGACAACACAAGAATCAATAAAAAAAAACATTAACCAATTAGTTAAATAACTTAATTAACTATTGGTAATTAATTATTGTTTATTATTATTATTGTTATCTTGAAAACGGAAACAAATCGTACTTGACAGATTTGGTGTCATAAGTTGAATTAGTCCCCTTGAGGACTCATTAGCCCTGAGTGAACATTCACCAAGATACGGTTCCACGACAATTCACAACACGAACAAATGTCGGTGAACGAATTGTCAGTGAACGATTTGTCGTGTGAACGATTAGTCGTGAACCAACTGTCGATGAACAAGTTGTCTGTGAGCGATATGTCGGGTGAACAAATGGTCGTGTGAACGAATAGTCGGTTGAACGAAATGTCGGATGAACGAAAAGTCGTGAACGATTTGTCGGTAAATAAAATGTCAGTGAACGAATTGTCGTGTCCCCCCAAGATACCCCCTTGTTCCCCCCACCTTTTCCTAACTGGTCCAGACAAGTGATAGGATCATATCGCAGTGAGAAAGCTTAGAGCAAAAAAAACATTTTATGTCAGTTCTTTATTATATACATTCTTTGTTATATATATCTGAAATTTAATTTTGTCTATTTTAGGTGAACTGAATGTGAAAGCTGGAGTTTGATAATGTTACATTTTGATTACTTCTAAATAAATCAGTGAAAAATAGCTTTAATAACTACTATCTTTAATACAGAAATTTATCAACACACATAACTCCAAATGGCCAATGAAGCCCTGATACCACTTATGAAACAGAAAATGAAAACGGACAATCGTGAAGGGCGGACAACTCTAGGGATAACGGGCACTGGAAATTTCGCCGTGGCTTTGGCCAAAAGACTCACCATGTCGGGCTATGACGTCATCATGGGAAGTCGTCGACCCGAAGCACGCCAGAACAATCTGACCAGGATCAGTGACTGCCTCTGTGGAGTTGAGCTCACGTCCATAGCAGAATGCTTTCGTAAGGCCAGCATCATCTTTGTGGCATTGCACATGGAAGATTTTAAAATCACGCTGGAGCCTTTCGTGGATGCCGCCAGGGGGAAAATTTTAATAGATGTTTCAAACAGAGAGCACCCCTATGCAGCTATTTCCAATGCTGAACACTTGGCTTCTGTACTGAAGCATTCTATAGTGGTTAAAGGCTTCAACTCTATCTCGGCCTACACGCTAGAGTCATTCCAAGAAAGCGGGTCAAGCCACAAAGTTTTTATAGCAAGCAACGATTCCATAGCAAGAAACAAAGTGGCCGACATCGCCAAAACTATGGGCTTCAGCGTGGTGGATCTAGGCGGGATCAGGTCAGCTCGCTTCATGGAGGAGTTTGTCTTGAGGGTCTTTTCGCACTGGAAGATCCCGATCTTCTTTACATTCGGAATCTTCAACCTTTGGTCACTGTACATTGTTTATTTATACTTTATAGAAGCTTCTGTATTCCAGTGGGAGCAAGTCTTTCTGAAGGTGCTCAACAAACCTTTGTGTATGACGGCCATTACAGTTCTAGCTATAACCTATTTACCAAGTAAGTCGAACAATATATTATAACAAACCTGTAATGCCTTTGATCACTTTTGTAATTAGGTTCATTTCAAGACTCTCAATCCAATTAAATTTGATTTGCAATCATAAAGATCAAACTTAGTGATAGATGAGCATTAAATGACTAGTCCTAATACATATTATTAGTTTCGTCAATTCACAATGCTGTATTTCTCCATCATTTCAGGTCAGTTAGCCTCCATAGTTCAAGTTTATAACGGCACAAAACACAAACAATTTCCCAGGTTTCTGGCTACGTGGCTGAAGAGCCGGAAACAGTTTGGTTTAATTAGCTTTTTTCTGATCACTATCCACGTCATCGCATCCACAGTCATGATGTCACCGACCTACTACAGCTCCTGGTTTCGTCCAGTCACTGTCACAGTCCCGGCAAACGTTTCGGTCAGTCAGGTTTTACCTGTTAGCCCTGGTGTGATGATTTGGAAAGGCGAAGCAGCTTGCCTGGTGGGTATAACGGCGTTTGTCCTTCTGGCCATCGTGGCGGTGACCTCGATACCTTCTGTTGGAGATTCATTGAACTGGTCGGAGTGGAGATGTATTCACTCCAAGCTTAGTTTAGCAGTGCTCATCCTGACAGTTGGACATGTGTGCATTATGGGGGCTCCTAACTGGGTGAACTTAGAACCGTTGAAACTATTGAAGTCTATAACATTTCTGAGCATACTTCTTCCTTTGCTAGTCATTCTTCTGAGACTTGCTTTCAGCTGCCCGCCTCTCAGTGGTTATCTAAGGAAGATACGCCGAGGTTGGGAGAGAAATTCTGAAGGTCAAACCTCTCCTCTAGTGCTGGAAGAGCCGGTGACCATCCTCCACCAGTTTGATGAAAAAATGGTGAATGGCTATCAAGGCGTAAGGTTGGAGTCTTCCTGTTGCTGTGACAACACCGCTCCCGGCCCTTCAACGTCTTCATGTAATCAACCAAAGTCTGTCTCTTTTAATGTCCAGTGCGAGTGTTCTGCTGTATAATGGCATAGTAGATCATTGATTGATTGATGGATAGACTGTTTAGGAGTGTGACCGAGTTCACTCATTTGATTGACGGAATCAAGTATACATAATAAACAATTTTGATTTAGTTTTTTCCGTTTAAGAAAATAGAAACGCTTTGCTGACAGCATCTTTCTTTTTTTAAATGATTGTATATTTTACCCTACGTTGTTGACTTGATTGATACTGTGGGTCAAACAATACATTTGAATCGCGTTTACAATGTTCATGTTGTCTTACTGTCATTGAACCAAGCGTCCTCATGGTATATAAAATGTTAAGCTTTTTTTTGTCTACTTGTATACATTTTAAATATTCCTATGTTAGTTCTGGCGTAATATGGACTATCTAACTTGAAGGTTTATTACGAAGAAATCCTATCAGGGCTGGTATCACTGCCCATATAATGAATACAGCTAGAAACTTAAGGGAGAAACCTCAAAGAAAATCTGGTCTTACAGATATATGATGAAACCCACATATACAATTAAATAATATTGACAACTGAATCTCCAGTTAATGGACTTGGACCTGAAAAATTGTTGAAGTTTGAAACAGACCATCACATGACCTCCCAGAGCCAATTGGATAAAACACAATTATAAATGTTAATGTACACGTTGTTTCACGTTCAGGATGTTTTGTCCAACTGTTCGACTTTTGGCATAGAATGTAACATCTGACTGTTTACGGATGTTTTGTCAACTGTTGGACTTTTGGCATAGTATGTAACATCTGACTGTTTACGGATGTTTTGTCAACTGTTGGACTTTTGGCATAGTATGTAACATCTGACTGTTACGGATGTTTTGTCAACTGTTGGACTTTTGGCATAGTAAGTAACATCTGACTGTTTACGGATGTTTTGTCAACTGTTGGACTTTTGGCATAGTATGTAACATCTGACTGTTTACGGATGTTTTGTCAACTGTTGGACTTTTGGCATAGTAAGTAACATCTGACTGTTTACGGATGTTTTGTCAACTGTTGGACTTTTGGCATAGTATGTAACATCTGACTGTTTACGGATGTTTTGTCAACTGTTGTACTTTTGGCATAGTATGTAACATCTGACTGTTTACGGATGTTTTGTCAACTGTTGGACTTTTGGCATAGTAAGTAACATCTGACTGTTTACGGATGTTTTTGTCAACTGTTGGACTTTTGGCATAGTATGTAACATCTGACTGTTTACGGATGTTTTGTCAACTGTTGGACTTTTGGCATAGTATGTAACATCTGACTGTTTACGGATGTTTTGTTAACTGTTGGACTTTTGGCATAGTATGTAACATCTGACTGTTTACGGATGTTTTGTCAACTGTTGGACTTTTGACATAGTAAGTAACATCTGACTGTTTACGGATGTTTTGTCAACTGTTGGACTTTTGGCATAGTATGTAACATCTGACTGTTTACGGATGTTTTGTCAACTGTTGGACTTTTGACATAGTAAGTAACATCTGACTGTTTACGGATGTTTTGTCAACTGTTGGACTTTTGGCATAGTATGTAACATCTGACTGTTTACGGATGTTTTGTCAACTGTTGGACTTTTGGCATAGTATGTAACATCTGACTGTTTACGGATGTTTTGTCAACTGTTGGACTTTTGGCATAGTAAGTAACATCTGACTGTTTACGGATGTTTTGTCAACTGTTGGACTTTTGGCATAGTATGTAACATTTGACTGTTTTCGGATGTGTTGTCAACTGTTGGACTTTTGGCATAGTATGTAACATCTGACTGTTTACGGTTTTTGTCAACTGTTGGACTTTTGGCATAGTATGTAACATCTGACTGTTTACGGATGTTTTGTCAACTGTTGTACTTTTGGCATAGTATGTAACATCTGACTATTTACGGATGTTTTGTCAACTGTTGGACTTTTGGCATAGTATGTAACATCTGACTGTTTACGGATGTTTTGTCAACTGTTGGACTTTTGGCATAGCATGTAACATCTGACTGTTTACGGATTTTTTGTAAACCGTCTAAATTTGATAAATGTTTAGATTTTGCAATTTTTGGTAGTATGTTGTGTCAGCTGTTAAGGAAAAAATAAGTAATATAATAGGTATTGGTTAGGTTATGTAAACAATTAGACGTTAGTGATGTTATGTAAATTGTTAGACGTTGATGATGTTATTTAAACTGTTACATGTAAATGATGTTATTTAAACTGTTACATGTAAATGATGTTATTAAAACTGTTACATGTAAATGATGTTATTTAAACTGTTAGACGTAAAGGATGTTCCGTTAACTGTTACACTTTCAGAACAAAATGTATTTTCTGAAGTTCGAGTCTATTCTTGCCTGTAAGTCTGTAGATTCAGAAAATGTTCAATGTTGCAACAAATATGTTCATCTTCTCAGTGCTTGATTCACACCTAAGTTCTATATAAAGTCTCCAACGAGTTTGTTTTGTTGATGTGGTGATGTATTTTATAGATCTAGATAACTTGGGGCCGACTGGGACAAGGCTTTTAAAAGCATTTTAATTCAGAACAAAGCAGACTCCATACGATAAAACTAGATACATGACCTAACCAAATAAGTGTTTTCAGTAAAAAAAAAGTATCTTTTATTAATTTGTATTTTATTGATGTAAATGCATTCAAATATATTTAAATCATATATAGGATTGACTGAATGATTGTTATGGTTCTCTTTGAATCGAATCAAACTGTTAGGTTAATTAAATACAATTACTTCAACAATGTAATGTTTAATTTAATTGTGCACCTTTTTTTTCAAACTCTATAATTGTATGAGTTTATAGTCTTCAGTTCACTTGATATACTCATAGGACCAAATCCAAATGTTTATTTATTGAAATGATTTGTAAATATTAAATTAAACCATTAGTTTATCATGTTGTCTCTCAAAAAGAAATGTGATAATAAAATACAGTACATGTTTATTTAGAGTGAAATGTTGATATCAAAAAGATTGATCTGATATTATCGATACAAATTAAATTAAACCCAATTCAAAGTATATATATATATATTGACACTAATAAAGAGTGAACTACGCCAAATTACCCAAATCCTTTATAAATTATTTTATTCTGAGTGTGTGTGTCTGATATTGGTTATAAAAATCAGTGTTTAAGCAATGCATCGATAAGCTCCATTGACAATCACTTTTGAACTCTAGCACTGGATCACGTGATATTAATATTGACGTAGCAGTGCCTTCATCTCCCAGCCTGTCACTACAATCTACAATCTACCCAATCATCAAGCAGGACAAATGCACAACAACATTAGGTCAGAGATGGCGCAGATGTTCATTATAAAACACACCAGTAGAAGGGTCAAGGCTGAACTAAAGTAACATGTACAATTCTGGAGTTGAACAAGGGGGGGTGGGGTGGGGGAGAGAGTGAAATCTAAACGTGAAATGATAAAAGAAACTACAGCATGACGATCAAGGATACTCATTGATGTAGAGAGGGGGGGGCTTGCGTAGTCCTGGGAAACAGTGTAGTCCTCCATTATCTTCGCAAGCGAAGACATTGCCATTTTTATTATTATTATTATCATAGAATTGCCAAACGAACTTTTGAAACCAAACAATACTACAATCTAGTGAGAGTATCAAGTATGTGTGTGTGTGACTGTGTGTGGGAGGAGGGACGAATAATCTTTTTGGGTTTCTAAAAGTTAATAATGATAAAAATGTAGATTTTATCTTGACCATGAACAATTGAAATATCCCTGTCTCCTTGAGAAGTTAATGCAATTCACAGAGATGAAAATATAGTTAAAAACAAACAACATTCACTAAAGCAGTTCGTCACGCTCCATGTCCACGTAAAAGGAAACAGGTTAGCGTAACCTTATGTTGACAATTACTTCCAGGACGTACCATGACATATCCTGGTTGGGTAGAAAAACATGAACCTTGGTTTGTGAAAAATGACCCTATAAATATTTACATCGATACCACCGTAGCAGATCTATAGCACTGTTTAAATATGAATGAGATCTAGTGTAGTTCAAATAGATGTAGATCTATTATGAATAATGGCGTTAGTAAATTATAAATGGTAAATATCAACAAAACCAACTCACTGACATTAGGTGTAAGAACTGAAGGAGACGATGTGCAGACGTGACATCTCTCATGTTTTAGCCACACCTCTCTCCGTTTAGATTAAGTCGAGCCCTTTCAATAAATAGATTGCTAATAGAAAAATGTTACCTAAATTCTGATCGGTGTAAAAGATACATACAACTGTGTTAAGTGAGCTGGGTAAATCAGTGTTGCTATTTTGGGGAAACATTTTGCTTGCATCTTGAATGATATTTTTTTTTGTTGCTTATTTTATTTTAGCAAACTTCACAAATAATGTGATGACTCTCAATATACTAATGTTGTGTTTTAGTCATGTTCACGTCTCACAACTGTCTGGCTGTGGCTAGCAACAGTAAGAAGTACTCTTGGCTTCTCTTATTGCAAATCATTGCTTGTAACCATCATGATTGGTGGAAATGTCTACCAATAGGAAACGCCTTCAGCAAAATGAAAACAAATATATTTGAGAGACCAGTTGGAGAGTTTTGTGTTCGCTTTGCCAATGTTATGGTAAACATGGTTCATGTACTTTGTACCACTAGTTAAATACGAACGGTACATCCGGTCTCTGAACACGTACACTTGTGTCTTTTGTGTTTGTGCGCAGCTAGAGATCAGTTTTTTTGGGAATTCCGAAGATGAATTTTGTTTACATAGTAAGCACAGCAAGAATCTATGTACAATAAAAGAAGGTCAATTTACATTAGTTCATGTCCCTATACTTTCTAACCTTGTATTTGTCGTTTAGAGAAAGATCTATACAAGTTCCCTTTGAGGTGACAACATTACATCCCGGAGTAACAGTGCAGAAATGTCATGACAATACAATCAAGCTAGTCATGCATGTTACTCAATGACTTAAACTCGCGGCTAGGTCGTTCGTTTTTCTGGTTGATTCCGGATGTTAACGAGTGATAGAGGTGGCTTTTTCATTTCATTCATGGTTATAGCAGTCACCTTAAATACGTTATAGTAGTCACCTTAAATACGTTATAGTAGTCACCTTAAATACGTTATAGTAGTCACCTGAAATAAGTTATAGTAGTCACCTGAAATAAGTTATAGTAGTCACCGAAAATAAGTTATAGTAGTCACCTGAAATAAGTTATAATAGTCACCTGAAATAAGTTATAGTAGTCACCTGAAATAAGTTATAGTAGTCACCTAAAATAAGTTATAGTAGTCACCTGAAATAAGTTATAGTAGTTACCTTAAATACGTTATAGTAGTCACCTGAAATAAGTTATAGTAGTCACCGGAAATAAGTTATAGTAGTCACCTGAAATAAGTTATAGTAGTCACCTGAAATAAGTTATAGTAGTCACCTGAAATAAGTTATAGTAGTCACCTGAAATAAGTTATAGTAGTCACCTGAAATAAGTTATAGTAGTCACCGGAAATAAGTTATAGTAGTCACCTGAAATAAGTTATAGTAGTCACCTGAAATAAGTTATAGTAGTCACCTTAAATACGTTATAGTAGTCACCTGAAATAAGTTATAGTAGTCACCTGAAATAAGTTATAGTAGTAACCTGAAATAAGTTATAGTAGTCACCTGAAATAAGTTATAGTAGTCACCTGAAATAAGTTATAGTAGTCACCTGAAATAAGTTATAGTAGTCACCTGAAATAAGTTATAGTAGTCACCTGAAATAAGTTATAATAGTCACCTGAAATAAGTTATAGTAGTCACCGGAAATACGTTATAGTAGTCACCTGAAATAAGTTATAGTAGTCACCTGAAATAAGTTATAGTAGTCACCTGAAATAAGTTATAGTAGTCACCTGAAATAAGTTATAGTGGTCACCTGAAATAAGTTATAGTGGTCACCTGAAATAAGTTATAGTAGTCACCTGAAATAAGTTATAGTAGTCACCTGAAATAAGTTATAGTAGTCACCGGAAATAAGTTATAGTAGTCACCGGAAATAAGTTATAGTAGTCACCTGAAATAAGTTATAGTAGTCACCTGAAATAAGTTATAGTAGTCACCTGAAATAAGTTATAGTAGTCACCTGAAATAAGTTATAGTAGTCACCGGAAATAAGTTATAGTAGTCACCTTAAATACGTTATAGTAGTCACCTGAAATAAGTTATAGTAGTCACCTGAAATAAGTTATAGTAGTCACCTGAAATAAGTTATAGTAGTCACCTGAAATAAGTTATAGTAGTCACCTGAAATAAGTTATAGTAGTCACCTGAAATAAGTTATAGTAGTCACCTGAAGTAAGTTATAGCAGTAACCTGAAATACGTAAAATTTTAAACACTTTGTGTCAGGTATCTATTTCTTAAACATCTATCTGACCCTGAAGACTGCACAACGTCAGGGAAGACATTTTGTTGATCTTAACATAAGAGGAATATGTTTAGACATGTCATCAGTGACATCAGAGTGAAAATAACATCAAGTTGGACATAACATCAGGATGAAATATGCTATGTCATTGACAGCATTCTTGTTCATGTTTGTTTCAGTGTTTGACAGCTTCCTGGAGTCAACAAGTTCTAATAAGTCTCATTCCTTGTGTAGTGTAAAACAAGTAAAATGTATATCTTCAAAAGCTGATATTACATGTAAATGTATCAATTATGTAGATCAAGTATGTAATTATAAGTTGCGGTGGCTGAGCGGTAAAGCGCTTGGTTTCCGAACCGGGATTCCCAGGTTCGAATGTTGGTGAAGACTTACATTTTTAATTTCGGCATCTTTGGGTACCTCTGAGCCTACCCAGCTCTAATGGTTACATGACATTAGTTGGGGAAAAGTAAGGGCGATTTGTCATTGTGATGGTCACATGACACCCTCATTAACCGTTGGCCACAGAAACAGATGAATTTTACATCATCTGCCTAATAGACCAAAAATGTCTGAAAGGGAACTAATCATGTAAATAATTTTTAGCACATCTAGACTGTGCGATTGAAAATATTATCATCAATTGTTTTTGTTTAGCTTAATTTCCATGGTCAATGTCCAAGCACTTCTGAGCACAAGTCTAGGTGGGGGGGGGGAAGAAGGAGGGGGTATTTGGGAGGTTTCCGTGATGGCTTTAAAAAAAAAGTTGTTAGACTTGAATTCGAACTAAGTGGCTCAGGGTTCCTTAAAGCCTACGCACTATCCGCTAAGCCAGCCCAATGAAGATCGAAAGTTTTATAATTCTCTATTGTTAGCTTCAAATATTAAGGCGACGACCTAATTCTATACATAAGGCTCATCTCCCTAAAGCTACGTACTGTCTCAATAAGGCTCATCTCCCTAAAGATAGTACTGTCCCAATTTAAAACGAAATCAATTTATTAAGACTAATTTAAAAAATAAATGGTCAAATTTTCGAATGATTTATGTTGTGTCAACTTTGAGTGTATATAGTTTAGTTGTGTCAACTCTGAGTGTATATAGTTTAGTTGTGTCAACTCTGAGTGTTAATTGTTTAGTTGTGTCAGCTCTGAGTGTATATAGTTTAGTTGTGTCAACTCTGAGTGTTAATTGTTTAGTTGTGTCAGCTCTGAGTTTAAGTAGTTTAGTTGTGTCAACTCTGAGTGTAAGTAGTTTAGTTGTGTCAACTCTGAGTGTTAGTAGTTTAGTTGTGTTAACTCTGAGTGTAAGTAGTTTAGTTGTGTCAACTCTGAGTGTAAGTAGTTTAGTTGTGTCAACTCTGAGTGTAAGTAGTTTAGTTGTGTCAACTCTGAGTGTAAGTAGTTTAGTTGTGTCAGCTCTGAGTGTAAGTAATTTAGTTGTGTCAGCTCTGAGTGTAAGTAGTTTAGTTGTGTCAGCTCTGAGTGTAAGTAGTTTAGTTGTGTCAGCTCTGAGTGTAAGTAGCTTAGTTGTGTCAGCTCTGAGTGTAAGTAGTTTAGTTGTGTCAGCTCTGAGTGTAAGTAGTTTAGTTGTGTCAGCTCTGAGTGTAAGTAGTTTAGTTGTGTCAACTCTGAGTGTAAGTAGTTTAGTTGTGTCAATTCTGAGTGTAAGTAGTTTAGTTGTGTCAGCTCTGAGTGTAAGTAGTTTAGTTGTGTCAACTCTGAATGTAAGTAGTTTAGTTGAGTCAACTCTGAGTGTAGGTAGTTTAGTTGTGTCAACTCTGAGTGTTAGTAGTTTAGTTGTGTCAACTCTGAGTGTAAGTAGTTTAGTGGTGTCAACTCTGAGTGTAAGTAGTTTAGTTGTGTCAGCTCTGAGTGTAAGTAGTTTAGTTGTGTCAGCTCTGAGTGTAAGTAGTTTAGTTGTGTCAACTCTGAGTGTAAGTAGTTAAGTAGTGTCAACTCTGAGTGTAAGTAGTTTAGTTGTGTCAGCTCTGAGTGTAAGTAGTTTAGTTGTGTCAGCTCTGAGTGTATATAGTTTAGTGGTGTCAACTCTGAGTGTAAGTAGTTTAGTTGTGTCAGCTCTGAGTGTAAGTAGTTTAGTTGTGTCAGCTCTGAGTGTATATAGTTTAGTTGTGTCAACTCTGAGTGTTAATTGTTTAGTTGTGTCAGCTCTGAGTTTAAGTAGTTTAGTTGTGTCAACTCTGAGTGTAAGTAGTTTAGTTGTGTCAACTCTGAGTGTTAGTAGTTTAGTTGTGTCAACTCTGAGTGTAAGTAGTTTAGTTGTGTCAGCTCTGAGTGTAAGTAATTTAGTTGTGTCAGCTCTGAGTGTAAGTAGTTTAGTTGTGTCAGCTCTGAGTGTAAGTAGTTTAGTTGTGTCAGCTCTGAGTGTAAGTAGCTTAGTTGTGTCAGCTCTGAGTGTAAGTAGTTTAGTTGTGTCAGCTCTGAGTGTAAGTAGTTTAGTTGTGTCAGCTCTGAGTGTAAGTAGTTTAGTTGTGTCAACTCTGAGTGTAAGTAGTTTAGTTGTGTCAATTCTGAGTGTAAGTAGTTTAGTTGTGTCAGCTCTGAGTGTAAGTAGTTTAGTTGTGTCAACTCTGAATGTAAGTAGTTTAGTTGAGTCAACTCTGAGTGTAGGTAGTTTAGTTGTGTCAACTCTGAGTGTTAGTAGTTTAGTTGTGTCAACTCTGAGTGTAAGTAGTTTAGTGGTGTCAACTCTGAGTGTAAGTAGTTTAGTTGTGTCAGCTCTGAGTGTAAGTAGTTTAGTTGTGTCAGCTCTGAGTGTAAGTAGTTTAGTTGTGTCAACTCTGAGTGTAAGTAGTTAAGTAGTGTCAACTCTGAGTGTAAGTAGTTTAGTAACTCAGGGAGAATTATTTAAACTTAACATTTTAATGGGTAAAAACATAGGCTTGAAACAAAAAATAAAGACATAAATTTAAAATATTGAGAAGCATTCTTTGGTTTATTATTGGAGAACATCAACAAACTTACAGTCACACTGAAGAACTTGAAAAGTATTTACCACATAGGGATGTCTGTTGGTGTACTTTATAGAACAAACATCACATTATGTTTACAAATGTGTGAATAATTGAATTTACATTTGTTACTTTCTTGCATGACAAATAGTGTCACCATAAATCAAATGAAATGACCTCCTAGAATCATTCTAGTATAACATGGAATTCATTATTTACAAAACAGCCCTAGCAGTTAACAAAACACATTTTCGGTACATTTTGTACATATTGTACAATAAAATGTTTCGAGAAACAAAACCCATTAAAAAAAAACCCTTTTGATCAGCGACCCTAATAGTTCAACAGAATAGATCAAATTCGAAATGTAGGCAAAGGTCTGTGACCAGTCTCAAAACAAATTTACAAAAGTAGATTACCTATTTTTCACAAACTTCCAGGTTCTACATCCACAGGTAGTTTTTCTTTGACAAATCATTGTCTTTTGACCCAATAATACGTTAAAAATGCGTCTGCGCAGATTATAATACTATTTGACAACAGTCAATAAAAACAAGATTGCAAAGAGAGTTTGTGTTATCACACAAACTCAGAATCGGCCCCCGTCGGAGTCGTATCCCTGTCGGAATATTTAAGACGTGATTTAATTTTGATGACCAAAAGTAATAATGTCTCAAAGAATCATTTGCCGTTGTAAAAAAATAAAAAATTTCTGTTTGACATGTTTTGGATGTTTCTTCTAAGTTAAAAATAATTAACTTCTGGCTGGACGACGGAGGATGACAGCGAGCAGTTTGCGCACTGGACTGTCGTTTGGATTTGTTGATGGACCCTGGTTCAAACCCTGCACGCTCCCATCCCCCGTCTTCCTGCGGGAGGTTTGGACTAGTAAGTAAACTATCTTCAACTCTAAAGGATCATCCGAAACATGTACAACAAACAAACAAACAACCCGGGACCGTCGAGATAATGAGTTCAGCACGCTAACCTGGTCGTGGACCAGGCATTGCTCTTAATTTAATAACAAACTGGTTACAAACTAATAGTCTATTATTGATAAAGAGATATATTACACATTACGACATGACATCTACCGGATATGTACAATAGGTCAGACGAGCGATTTTAGATAATCTTTCAGCATTGATTTGTAATTCAAAAAAACAAAAAAACAAAAGAAGAAAACAACAAATATATCGTGCTTGTACTTCGATGTCTCAGTACAGTTATCAATAGAGCTATTGGCTATTTCATTTAACACGAACTAGAATAAGGATGAAGATCTACATAAACTAAAAGTCTGGTGAAAACAAAAGATAAGTGTTGAATTAAAAGTGAGTGACTAACTAAAAGGTGAGGGACTAACTAACAGGTGAGGGACTAACTAACAGGAAAAGGACTAACTAACAGGTTACTGACTAACTAACAGGTGAGTGACTAACTAACAGGTGAGTGACTAACAGGTGAGTGACTAACTAACACAAGTGAGTGTATAAGTGTGTGATTAACAAGTTAGGTTCTAACTAACAGGTGAGTTGCTAATAACAGATGATAGTTGACTAACTACAGGTGCTTTACAAACTAAAGGATGAGTGGCTCAATGACAGGTGATTGACTACTTACCTGTTGATCAATAAACTAATAGAAGGGCTTACAAAAAACAGCTTAGAGACTAATTCACAGCTAAGTGAATAAGTAACAGGTGAGTGACTAGCAGGTGAGTGTTTCTCATGTAAATGACTAAGTAACATGTAAGTGACTAAGAGGTGATTGACTGACAAGCATAATAGTGACTAACAGGTAAGTGAGTAACTGAGTAACTACTAAGGAAGTAACAAAATAGCAGATGAGTAACAACTAACAAGTGACTGATTACAGGTGTGTGTATAACTAAAAGGTGAGTGACTCACTTAAATAAATGCTATAATAAGTAGAGTGATTAGGTAACTCGTGGTTGAGTAACAGGTGAGTAACTAAAGAACAGGTGAGTGACTAACAGGTGATGGTCTAACTTCAGGTGAGTTATCACTAACAGGTTTGTGACAAAGTAACAAGTGAGTGATAAGCAGTTCAGTGACTAGCTATCAGGTGAGCGAATAACTAAACGTTGACGACGATCTGACTGAGTAACAAACATGTGAAATAAAACAGGTGAAGTACAAACAGGGGAGCAGACATTTTACTTACTTAGCTCTTAAACACACTATACGGGTTTTTGTTGTAACGGGAAAACAACGTATGATTTTTTCCCGTGTCGTGAGCAAATTCCACGAGATTTTCTCATGCCGTACCTAGATACCCTACATTTTATTTTGTAACATGCTTTGAAAGATGAATTGTAAAGTGACTGTCATCGCCGCCATGAAAAAATAAAAAAATTGTTTCATTTGGGTGCACTCCATTTATCAGGGGAGAGAAGTGTGTTCTATACAATCTGTGAAGCTTTGAAGGAGGACAAAGCCCCTTCATTATTTCCGAATGTCTATTCATTATATATAAATCTATAATACCTGCATTTCAAAGTCAGTTGTCCTGGAAAATATACTGCCGTGCTTCAAGTTTGGTTCAATTTATTTTTTATGTGGCTCTTATTGTTGTAGCTGATTCCAAATGCTGGTTTATCTATGTCGATATAGAAAGTTATGACAAATACTCTGATTCTGCAAAATTAAACTTGTCCAGTTTAGAGAATACTATTCTGAAATAGTAAACGAAAAGTGTATACCAGCCCAAATAGGAAAATTTTATACCAGCCCAGGTTGGAAAAATGTATACAAGCCCAGGTAGGAAAAGTGTATACCAGCCCAGGTAGGTAAAGTGTATACCAGCCCAAATAGGAAAATTTTATACCAGCCCAGGTAGGACAAATTTATACAAGCCCAGGTAGGAAAAGTATATACCAGCCCAGGTAGGAAAAGTGTATACCAGCCCAGGTAGGAAAAGCGTATACCAGCCCAGGTAGGAAAAGTGTATACAAGCCCAGGTAGGAAAAGTCCATACTGTACATTTGCTCTAATAATGTATTGTTATGTGTATTTCACAACTCTAAAACTGATTTCCTCACGGATAATAGAGATAATTATGTAGACCTCACAAACAACTAAAGCCTTTTGGTGAAACACATAAGAACTCCATAGTTAATTCTTGGTTGGTAAGTGCAAAGTGGTATTTGTAATTGTCACCCATAGAAGGCCTTTCAATTGTGAAAGCTTTTACGGTATTATTTTACATAATTGTGTGTTTGGCACAGATGTCAAGCAGCCATCAATCATTAGTTTGGAAGAGACTTGTCCCAGGTGGATAATATAAAAGAAAGACTTGCCCCAAAATTCTTAAAGTCTTAAATGCTGAGCCAAACTGAGCCAAACATTTTTCCAAGCAGTGCGATCTTTGTTTACATCTACTATTTTGTCCAAGTCTAGCTTTGATCAAAGTTAATAAGTAGTTGGGAAACTTTTCAGGCATTCTTACAAAACAACAAGGTTACAAAAGACAGTTTGTTTGGAAACACAATCTCAAAATCGGCCCCCGAAGTGGTCCACCCAGGCAGGCTTCAATATTTTCAGAAAGAACATCCGAATGAAATTATATCAAAGACAAATGAGAGATAACAATGGAGAAAGAAGGTTAACAGATCTTGTGTAGTGCCCCAACGGTCCCGCAGATCAAAGGATAGGTGAAAGTTAATGTAAAGTTAGATGTGAACCTGGCCTAACTAGTTCCCCTTTCAGACCTTGTGGTCTACAGAGCAGATGATGTAAAGTTCATCTGTTTTTATGGCCTACGGTTAACGAGGGTGTCATGTGGCC
Source organism: Biomphalaria sudanica (assembly GCA_036873155.1). Lineage (NCBI taxonomy): Eukaryota > Metazoa > Mollusca > Gastropoda > Planorbidae > Biomphalaria > Biomphalaria sudanica. The sequence continues at coordinate 2,166,368 of JAZGLO010006566.1, read as the reverse complement.
AGCACAACGACCAACCGCCTTTACTTTTCCCCAACTAATGTCAGGTACCCATTAGAGCTGAGTGGACTCAGAGGCGCCCAAAGATTCCAAAGTTGAAAATCCCAGTCTTCACCAGGATTCGATCCCGGGACCCAGAGGTTCGGAAGCCAAGCACTTTACCGCTCAGCCACCGCGCCTCCCCTGGCCTAACTGATGTCTTTATAATTGATCTAATGGTTTTGAGCTTTTTCTCTTTAAAAAACTGATTGCATAACTGATTTTAAAAATTAGATTTTTCGCTTTCAGAAAAAAAAAGTAGCCGTTGCATCAGAACTTTGAATGGTCTAAGATATTGTGATGTCGGATTTTCAATATCTTTTCTAGTTTACGAGATCTAAACGGGACGGACGGACAGACGGACAGACATTTCGCACAAAACTAATAGCGTCTTTTCCCCTTTCGGGGGCCGCTAAAAATAGTAGATTAGTTTTAGTATATTATACCATTGCAGTATTGATCAAGACGATTGGAAATCAAAATCTACACTTTAAGTCTAGAAATTGAAATTCTATATCTTGATCTAGTCTATACCAATCTAAAATATACCTTGAAATTCTAGATCTAGACTCTACAATCTGTTTTTTTTACAATATAAATCCAGATCTAGTTTTTAAAAAATAGAGATATACTGTAAAAAAAGCTAGATCTAGTTTAAAAAATCTAGATTAGATCTAAATCAAGCTATTATGCCTTTTTAAAATACGAGTCAGATAACGAGATTTAATAAACATTACTATACCGAGTTGTTTTAGCATTTCAATTAAAGAATTCATTCCATATGATGTCAAAGGAAAAAAATTCCATTACGTCACAATGTGCTAGTAACAAAAAAAATGTTTTTTTATTAACGAGGGTTCATTATCCTTAATGCATTGAGTTCTAATATAATTCATATTCATTTAAAGATATTATATATATAAACACGACTCAGGCCAATCACACAGGTCAACGGGTCAACGGCTGTCGATAGACAAGGGACAGTAATGCTAATAACAGCAAGTATGACCTGTGTTGTGGTCAGGTGATCAAGAGCCTTCACGGACGAGAGACAGTGTGTTTAAAAGGACAGTTGAGTCCAGGACAGAAAGTAGTAAGGACTTTGTGGTACCTTTGAGTCTTCGAGAATGTAGCTGTACGAGCTAGAGAGACTAGTAACGTTTAGTTAGGCAGTTCTGTTAAGTTCAAGAAAGCATTTGAATTTGATGTAGCTATTTGTGTTGAATTTGCTGTCGATGTATTTGTAATTAAACCGCCACTTTGTTACTTGAAGCTCTTGTTGTCTACTTCTTGTGTTAGATGTGCTGTTGTGTTGGTAAGTGCTGTTTGCAGAAGACCTGATTGAGAAGATCGTAGCACTTGTGTCAGAAGTGGGATTTCTTATGGCTTCTGTGAAACTGCTTGTTGAACTTGATCTAAAAGAATTGAAACAAGAGCTTCGGTGTCGTGGACTGAAATGCTTTGAAAGAAACAAGGAAACCCTAAGAGAACGCCTTCGACAAGACTTACTTGACGAAGATGAAGACCCCAACTCGTATCTGTTCGAAGTACAACAAGATATCAGAGAGCTCATGAACGCCGTGAATGAACGGATGAACTCGTTCCTGGTACAGCTGGGTACGAAGCTTGAAGAGGTCAACGAGCAGGTCTGTACCATAATTAAACAGATAGGTATCAGTACCTCGCTGAACAACTCTGATGAAACGTTTGGTGCCATATTGAACAAGACAGAGGAACAGATGGCTACCATGTCAAGAGGTTTTAACAATCCGTTATTCAACAACGGAGACGCTGTTGATGGTAGCGCTGTCTATGGCTGTGATAGCGAGCCTTGCAAGATTGGCTCTCATGACAAGAAGCCTGACATTTGTTGTGACAACGCTGAGCACAGATCTGAGCATGTTAACGTGATTCCTGCCTTCACCCAGGCGTTCAACAAGAAATGTGCTGACGGGAACGCCTCACAACGGGAGTGCGAGCACCGGAAGACTTTCCAACAAAGTCTTGACCAAACGGACGTTTGTCCTGATACCAGTATCATCAAGAGAAGCGCTGATGGTGGTGTAACAGATGGATTTGTGCACATGGAATGTTACCCACGAGCACCACAGACATGTCTTCCAGGCACGTTTGAAGATTATGCAGTGTTTGACAACCTGGTCTCCTGGGGGCTTACGGTGCATCGAGAAAGCCTGCTGGAGAAACGTGTAAGACCAATGGACTTGATGACCAATGCCATGATATCAAGTGCTTCGCTACTTGCCACGAGGCTGCGATCGGTGGCGACTGAGAGAAAGGCCAGAAAAAAACCTAAACGGTTTCCTCTCAACCAAAGGAAGACCATCTGGTGCAGGAGGAAGCGACACATACAGGTTGCAATGCAGATGGCCCCATCGAGGTGGTAATACAAGCCCACTGCTGCTCCCACCGATATACCCCCACCTGCGTCGATGAACCTCCAACGCCCATGACGTGAGGTAGATTTTGTCCGGGACGGACAAATCTAAGAAGGGGGCAATGTTGTAACTCCAGTGGCGGACTGAAAGGGTTAATGTGTTTGCGGCCTACTGATACACACGACTCGGGCAAATCACACAGGTCAACGGCTGTCGATAGACAAGGGACAGTACTGATAATAACAGCAAGTATGACCTGTGTTGTTGTCAAGTTCTTGAGTTAGATGTGCTGTGTTGTGTTGTTAAGTAGTGTTTGCAGAAGGCCTGATTGAGAAGATCGTAACAATATATTAGGATTAAAGCTGCATTTTTGCAGTCTGTCTGCCCTTCATCTTAATATTGAAATATAAAACAGCTAAAAGCTATTGTAAATTTAATTAACCTTTAATTTTCTTTCCGAAACATCGCAATAGTTGTAAGTATCTAATACCGTTAATTTAATTTTTGCAATAATCTCGTAAGAAAATTAGATGTACCACAGCCTTGTGGAGAAACTTTTATACCATATTTTGGAGTTAGGAAGTTGTTTTCTTTAAAAATTGGAACATAATATTAACGATAATTAGATTTTAAAATGTTTAGCTATTTTACAAATATAGAGTTAGAATATTATTCATAAAAATCTGGAACAACCGATATTCGTAAATGAGAAAAAGATTATTTGTTTTATTTATGAGAAGAGGTATTTCAAACAGTTATTTGTGTTGGTAGATTTTTTTATATAAAATTCGAAACAATTTTGGCGATGATTTGTATGAAAATTTAAGTAGATTTTTAAATATAAAATTCGAAACAATTTTGGCGATGATTTGTATGAAAATTTAAGTAGATTTTTAAATATAAAATTCGAAACAATTTTGGCGATGATTTGTATGAAAATTTAAGTAATGTAGGTTGATTTCTTTTTCAAAACAAAATCCGGAACACTCTTTACAGATTGAAAAAAACAACCCTCTGTTATGTTTCAGCTAGAAAATTCAATGTAAAAAAGTCTAAAAGTGTTTTTCAATAATCGTAAATAGTAAATTACTTTCTTATTTTTAAATCCTGAACAACCTATTGTCGATATTTTTGAAAAAGAAAAAGACATAACTTATTGTCCAAGAATATAAGGATAATGTAAGTCAATGATGCTATTTCAAATAATCGTTTGACAATTTTGTTTTATAAAACAATATCTGGAACAAAGTTATAGTTCTTCATAGTTCATAGCACGGAAATTACATGTAATCTAAGTTAGAAGAGCAAACAGACATTCGTTGGCATTGATTTGTTTTTCACAAAAACATCTGGAACAATCTAATATAGATTATTAAAACTATTTCAATGTTTTGGAACGAAAATTAAAGGTTAAATTAAATTTTCAATAACGTTTAGTATTGTACTTTTTTTTATATAAACGTGACGGACAGACCGACCTACAGTTGAAGAGCACAAAAAAATGCGGCTTTAATCCTGAAGGAGGCACTTAACCAAAAAAAAAAAAATGTGCGTGATATTTACATACAAAGTGCATTCTTTGCCTTCGTAAACAAACAGAAATGTTTTCTTTTTAATTTAACAGCTAGTTGACCAGAAAACAAAAAACACCTTTAACTAATATTTATATTTATTGAGAACATTTCTTGTACATTTTATAAATATATTTGACTTATTGGTACTAAAAATATACAAAAAATAGTCGTTCTTTGTTAACAAACTGTAACATTGCCTCCCTTACATTTACGTAATTGTTTTAGAATTGGTGTATTTTTATGAAAAAATCGCTTGCATAATTAATTTTATAAACTAAACGGTTTCCTTTTAGAAAACCAAAAGTAGCCGTTGCACTTAAACTTTTCAAGCCGCATTGCATGGTGAAATAATATTTTTTATTTCTCATCTAGTTTTCGAGATCTGAGTGTGACAGACGGACATTTTGCATAAGCCTAATAGCGGCTTTTTCCTTTCGGGGGCCGCTAAAAAGCTTGCTATAGCATTACTACTTTTCCGCTTGACAACTGCGAAGTCATGCTAGCGGGTATACCCGATGACAAAATCATGAAGCTGCAGCGAAGTCACAACCCTGCACGATTAAATCCTATATAAACAGCGTGTGATTCTGCTACTGTTCTCGTGCGTACAATCTGGCTTCCTGTGAATGCAAGAATCGACTACAAGGTGGCCACACTCTGTCAACGGTGCATCTTGAACAAAGAAATGCCCATGTACCTTAGCGAACTGATCACTTCATATGTCTCTTCAATTGTTGCCACGTTCCAAAGTTACGGTTTGCGGCTTTTTCTGTGCATGGAGCAAAAAGTTTCGAACTCGCTCCCCATTGCTCCAAGACAAACAATTAGCTTCACTACAGTTTCAAAAAGAACATGAAGGCTAAATCGTCTCGTGTTTCTGTTTGTTATACTATCATAGCGCTTTGAACCTACATTGTGTTTGCTAACAATACTTTATAAATTTAATTATTATTATAACTAGTAGCAGGCACACCTGGACAACGCTGTATTGTTACACAAAGTATTGCACCAAGTGGTTGCGAGTGGCTGTAAGAGTTAGATATAGCGTATAATAAATGAAGTGAAACTCAAAAGTGAAGAGGGTTGAAAGGTCAGGATGATGTGCCAAGCACTGGACAAAGGACTTAAAAGATGATGTGGGCGCGGGACAACTGGGCAAGAGAAGAGTACGTGGATCGATGTTGTAAGCAGAATGAGAGTGGCCGAGTTATTCAATAAATGCTTTGGAGTGTGCTGCATATGTATTGGTTCACTTCTGTCTTGTTCAGATCTAGAAAAATAAGTTCAAATTTACATTATAATATAAACCTTTTTTTCACACTTATTTACCACAATTCTTGCATTTTTAACACTCAGGAAAAACATTATATTAATGTGTTTGTAGTTGTTCACGAGAATACTGCTGACCTAGACTGTCATCTGGCGTTTCTAGAAGCTTTTAGTAATAGTGGTTTTAAGAATTGGAGATGTTTCCTTCACCAATATTGACGATGGAGATACAGGGGTTTTGTGTGGCAATAGGCTTCACGTCCACCAAAGTCTGCAGTTGGTCTCCATCTTCTAGTCGATAGATGCCGCCTGAAAGTAGAGAGAAAGGGAGGTCAATGTCAACAGAATTGTTAGTGCTTTAAGGGTAGTGGATGGGTTATCTCCCATTGTATGTTCCGAGGAACAATAAACATTTCTTTGAACTGTAAAAGACATCAATTCTATATTCTAGACAGAAGTAATCACTCGCACATTTTTTTTACTTTGGTGCAAACAATTTTGTTTTTTCTTTTTATATATAACTAGCCATATGTTACCCGCGGCCCGCGGGTCTTAATTTGCGTATCACTTTTGATATAGTCGCTGAGATTGCTTTGTAAACAATTAAACGAAATAAAAATTTTATAAGTAAAGCGAATGCGGAATGCGTGAATGTAAAAATAGTATAAATGGAGTTATCAAAATAGCTAATCGACTTAAATTTATTTTTCAAAAAAAAACATTTGCTTGAAGGCCTACATATATTTGATTAGAATTTTAAATGAATAGACTTAATTTTGTATGTTCATGTGTTAAGTGTAAAGTAGATCTTGAGTTAGACATAGATCTAGGTCTAGACTTATCTTGCATAGAGTTCATTCTGCGCGTTCGTGAAGGCTTCCCTCTGTGCATGCGTGACATTTTTTTTTTAGATTACGTGATTCATGAATTCATGAATATATCTCAACACGGATTCGCAGCTTTAGCGAACGAATGTATGAAAAATGATTTAGAAAAACAAATTTGAATGTTAATTTGATTAAAATATGAAATGATTGGACTATAGTATGTTCATGTGTTAAAGAGAAGTTCTATCATCTTAGAGTTGAAAAAGAGTTTTAGACCTAGGAAAAGAGATGTGTAACCTTTCGGGTAACGTCTAATGAAAGAATGTATGTCAGGAATTCTAAATTCGCCGATATATGGAACGAATTTATGTAAATATGCTTTTGAAACACACATTTGAAGCTTAATTTTATTAAATAATAAAATCAATAGACTATATTTTGTAATTTTCATGTGTAATAGTAAAAAACTTTCTGTGCTAAGTGTAGTTCTTAAAATTAGATCTAGATCTAAATCCTTTCGATCTTTTCTCATGTCAAGATGGTAAACATGGCCTAGACTTATAAGATATTATATTTTCATAGAGTCGGTCAACTTTTTTTTGAAGGGTCTTAAGTTTGTTTTAGGGCTACAATGCATACAATACGGTCCCAGTTAGTATCCAAGGAACATTTATGCCAAGTCTTATCAAGATTGGTCAAACGGTATTGATTTCTATTCGGCACATACATACATATATACATTCGCCTTACATTCCACTTTATAGTATAGAAGACTAGCCATATATTATCCGCGGTCTGAGGGTATTAATTTGCGTATAACTGAAATAGTTACTGATATAGTGCATTAAAAACAATTCAAGAAAATAATAATGTTATAAGTTAAGCGAATGCATGAATTCAAGAATATTAAAATATTCGGAATAGAGCTAAAAATAACGATTCGACCTAGATATGAATATCCAATTATTGAATGAAAACATTGGCTTATGTATGTACAAGTGTATTTAACACATCACTGGACACTAGATACCAAAAAAAAAAAAAAAAAGGAAATAAATTATGAACAGTTGTCAAAAGTTTAGTTTTATTTTCTGTTTAGCTGAACTATTTTCAAAATATGGGATAAAATTATAGTTCCACTACTTACTTTAGTTTAAACTTAGTTTCAATTAATTTTTTAAAAAATTTAGATTAGTTCCCATCACTAGCAAAGACATTAAAATACAAAAATAAAACTGTCAATTGGACCTCCGTATAAACTACTGATCATTTTACAAAGTTAAGAAATAGGTCAAACCCGTGTTTTCTTTCAAAAAAAATAAATAAAATAAACACAAACTTTCAAATTTATACGAAAGTATCTATATCTATCCCAGATATACCCATCCAGTATCCAGGTTGTACCGACTTTCCATGAATAGTTTGCAAGCTGATAAGAGAAAGTGTAAAAAAGCTAACAGTTTCTTACTGGTAGAAAGAGTTGCGTGTGTTATAGGACGGAAAGAATTGAAAGATAATCGGGTATTTAAATAAAATAAGTTTAGACCAATTTAAAACATTGAGTAGTTTCCCCTACAATGCGTTTCTCCAAGAGAAATACAAAAATGAGAGGATAGTGATGACATATTGCTCAATTAATCGATAGATCCATTGATATATTGATAAAAGGAAAGATAGATACAGGGGTGGACTGGTCATGTGCGTATTCGGTCAAGTAGGGCCGGTACCCAAAAGGACCAATAGTGTCGCTGTCGAACAGTCAAGCTTGTTAAAGGTATTTAAGGGGCCCACGGAGTATTGTAATTTCCCGGCACTTTACATTGTTATTTGACACATTGTAATGGGTAATAAAAGCCTAAAACCTATTCCATAATAATAAAATAGTAATGACTCGAATGTCGAGTTTCTGACGAGCATGTATTCTATTGCACACTATGCGATCAGTAAACAACAGAAGACCCCTATTTCTCATAGTCCTATAGAGTTGGCATTAATTAAAAATACTGGAGTGAATCTCTAACGGAACTTTGTGCTGATAGGGTTGTACTAAAGGAACAATTAATTATAGATTCTACATTTCCATTGTTGTCTACTAAATCCCCCGATGGCACCCATGCGTGTATTCAGTTTTCGATAACAGCGGGTTACCTGAGACCAAAAAGAAAGCTTAAGGTGAAAACAATGTTGTAACTCTGATTTGTGATGCACATTTCGTTTATGCAGTTCTGTTAGGAACCAAACTTGAGATGAATGTTGATAGGAACTAGACCTAGAAATGAATGTTGTTAGGAACTAGACGAGAGATGAATGTTGTTAGGAACTAGACCTAGACATGAATGTTGTTATGAACTAGACTAGAGATGAATGTTGTTAGGAACTAAACCAGAGATGAATGTTGTTAAGAACTAGACCAGATATGAATGTTGTTAAGAACTAGACCAGATATGAATGTTGTTAGGAACTAGACCAGAGATGAATGTTGTTAGGAACTAGAAAAGAGATGAATGTTGTTAGGAACTAGACCAGATATGAATGTTGATAGGAACTAAACTAGATATGAATGTTGTTAAGAACTAGACCAGAGATGAATATTGCTAGGAACTAGACCAGATATGAATGTTGTTAGGAACTAGACTACAGATGAATGTTGTTAGGAACTAGACCAGAGATGAATGTTGTTAGGAACTAGACTACAGATGAATGTTGTTAGGAACTAGACCAGAGATGAATGTTGTTAGGAACTAGACTAGAATTGAATGTTGTTAGGAACTAGACCAGAGATGAATGTTGTTAGGAACTAGACTAGAATTGAATGTTGTTAGGAACTAGACCAGATATGAATGTTGTTAGGAACTTACCAGATATGAATGTTGTTAGGAACTAAACGAGAGATGAATGTTGTTAACTAGACCAGAGATAAATGTTGTTAGGAACTAGACTACAGATGAATGTTGATAGGAACTAAACTAGATATGAATGTTGTTAAGAACTAGACCAGAGATGAATGTTGCTAGGAACTAGACCAGATATGAATGTTGTTAGAAACTAGACTACAGATGAATGTTTTTAGGAACTAGACTACAGATGAATGTTGTTAGGAACTAGACCAGAGATGAATGTTGTTAGGAACTAGACCAGATATGAATGTTGTTAGGAACTAGACCAGTTATAAATGTTGTTAGGAACTAGACTACATTGAATGTTGTTAGGAACTAAACTAGATATGAATGTTTTTAAGAACTAGACCAGAGATGAATGTTGTTAGGAACTAGACCAGTTATGAATTTTGTTAGGAACTAGACTACAGATGAATGTTGATAGGAACTAGACCAGATATGAATGTTGTTAAGAACTAGACCAGAGATGATTGTTGTTAGGAACTAGACCAGTTATGAATGTTGTTAGGAACTAGACTACATTGAATGTTGTTAGGAACTAAACTAGATATGAATGTTTTTAAGAACTAGACCAGAGATGAATGTTGTTAGGAACTAGACCAGTTATGAATTTTGTTAGGAACTAGACTACAGATGAAAGTTTTTTATTAACTAAACTAGAGATGAATGTTGATAGGAACTAGACTACAGATGAATTTTTTTAGGAACTAAACTAGAGATGAATGTTGTTAGGAACTAGACTAGAGATGAATGTTGATAGGAACTAGACCAGAGATGAATGTTGATAGGAACTAGAATAGAGATAAATGTTGTTAAGAACTAGACCAAAGATGAACGTTGACATTAGAAAGAAACAACGGAGTTCCATCTAAGTCGAGGAACTAGACAAGAAGCAGACTTTGTTACTATGTATTTGTGATGTTCTGTTAATAATGACCTGTCCTCGTTGAGTTACCTCCCTTAGACTTATCACAATACTTTAGAAGTGTTCAAAGCTGAAGTCTGACACTCAAAATGTTTTTTTCTTCAATTCCTTCTATCAGATTACACACTTTTCATGTGTGGGTTGAACGGTTGGAAGGAAAAGAGTCGGTGGATGGAAGTCGGAAAATTCCCGAAACCAACAAACTAGAAGCGAAGCTGATAAAATGTCCCGGTAATAACGAGGATGTCTTGAGTTCGATTCCCAAGCTGACTATTTTCGAGAACCATGTCTACCCAGGTTTTCGCTTTTTGTTTTTTGACCCAATGAAGAATTTGTAATTAAAAACGAAAATCTTGGTGGGTGGACACTATTCTCGAGATCGGCTCTAACGATTTTCCCCTAAAAATGTGGATATCTTTGGATAAAAATTACTAGCTAATTGGCAACACAGAGAAAACTCTAGTTTGATCGTTATGATTTTTAAAAATATTATCAACAAAAATTTCATTTGGTCTACACAATTTTTTATCTTGAAAAAATAAATAAACGTTCAGGGACATTTAGCGCCCCGTCTTGTAAATCTGGGTCTATAAGTAAACCATTTTTAGAAATTTATCATTACTATTGAGAGCATAATAATTGTGTTTACTTAGTGTGCACTATGCTCGTAATAAATGAAGTCTGTAAAAGATAACACTTTTTTTGTAACTTGTTTATAGTTTGTCTATGTCTTCCTTCCCTCAGTATAGACTATTGAATATATTGATTATTTCATAGAAATCTTGGCGAAATTGGAAAAAAATATGATTAGGTCAACTTGTTTATTAATGAATTAAATGTCAATCTTTTTACCTATTACATTTTTAAGGAGGAGTGGTGGCCGAGTGAAAAAGCACTTGGCTTTCGAATCAAGGGATCTCGAGTTCGAATCTAGGTGAAAACCGGAATTTAAGAAAATTAATGGCGCCCCAAATCCACCCAACTGTTATGTTGGAAAACGTAAATGCGGCTGGTCATTGTGCTGGCAACATGACGCCCTCGTAAAACGTGAGCCACAGTAACAATTGAGTTCTATGATGGCTATGCAAGGTCTGAAACAGGAACGTGACCTGTCTTTTATTTAAATTTTAATCAATCCAAAGTACCAACATTCAGATTTCTTTTTTGTCTAAATAAAATAATATACAAAGTATTTTTGTTAAATAGAACTGAGCAATATAAAGTTTGTGTGAAGTAAAAGTACCCTATTATCTATAGAGTGAGTACCTAATTAAACATTTATTACTCAGGCTTGTTATTGCACCCTTATAGTCAGACATGTAGAAAATTACCCAAGACGAAAAAGGGTGGTTATTTCCCTTCCTAGCCTCGAGCCTTCTGTCTGTGTAGGTCCACGTCTTGTGTAGGGCTTAATAATGTCTATTAATACATCTCTCAGGGGAACTTGTATTTCAAAGAACAACAAGTCATCTCATTTTCTGTAACAATTTTTGGAGATTCAAATGTAAACATGTTTACATCTCACACAGAGACAAAATGATTATTTGGAAGAAATATAGATACAGATATACAGTTATTTATAGGCAAGAACTGTTCAGCGGTGCACTCGTGGCGCTTTGCTAGTCTAGAGGACTAGAGGACAGAAGAAGGTCAACTATGAAGGTTAGGATGTGATCATTTCTCTTTTTTTTTAAATCAAATTGTACATTCCTTCATAAAAAGTAGACTGACTTCGAACCCTGTAGACTGTTTTTTTTCCGCCAGATAGTTGAAGTTTTGTTTGTGTGTGTGATAGTATTCTGGCAATAGTACAAATCAATTGGTCATTAAATATCTAAAATTGAATCCCACTTTTCAAAATGCGCTATACATTGTTGAGTTAAGAATTATTTTTGTTTTGATGTCATGTTTTCATTTTAAAAATCCGGAACATTGTGTTATTCTTGTGAAACGCGTTGAATTGCCAAAAAAACAACAACAACAGATTCTAGTAAAAAGTTTTTAAAAAATGTTATTCGGAAAGTAGATCTAGTTACAAATGAATGTGTCAATGTCCTAATTGTTCCTGATAAACTTTTAAATTAAAAAAAAAATACGAAGACCAAATGCTTAACAAGTCTCTAGATCTAGGAGTTCTTTTGGAAACAGCTTTGAGTTGTCTTGGGTTTTCAGAATCCTTTGTTCCTACCACTGACCCCATCCCATCGTCATGTCATTGTGTATTAAATGCACCAAGAACTTTGACTGTTGACTATGCCAATAAAGTAATTCATTGTTTCATTTACAAATCTTCCATCAGGTCCCAGCAAATTTCTTTTTTACATGAGATTCCAAACCTTAAAGACTATTTTGTATGTGTGTTTATATTCATTACCTACCTGTAAAACTGCTCTCTGTATATACAGGGCAGCCGCTGCAGCAGTTTTTTATAGACAACGTGAGTGTCCGATTGGCCAGAGACTCATTTCTTGGAAGGTAAACAATTTGATGCTTCCATTGCTGAAAAATGAAAAAAGATTTTATTTGATTGTATGTTCGAGTTAAATGTTTACATTCATTCAACAGAGTAGGACGTTAAAGTAACTAATTGGTGGAATGATTGCGATGTGGGTATTCATACATAGACTGGATTACACAGTATTGAACATTTATCTGTATCGCTCAATCAAATCTTTTGTTTTGAGAAGATGCTCTATGAAATATAAGGCTAAATATTGGAGATCACGCCCCCAACCCCATTTTTAATCTATTATATCTATTATAATGAACTGTCCTCACAAACATGGCATTAAAGTAAAAAAAAGAAAGATTGCAAAGAGAGTTTATGTAATGTTCCAGACAGAAGGGGTCGAAATCTATGATGTCTTGGGGTATTTTCAAACTTAGGAAGGGCATCAGACTTCAGCTCTTAAAAAAACAACTCAGGAGACCCCATTAGGCAATATGCAGCACATTGTTACACCCTAGTAGAACCTGCGACGCCGCTGATCTCATACTGTATCTGCCCCTGCCGTTCTTTTAGTTTAGATGAAGACTGTGATCTTTATTTTCAGAACCTTTAAAACGTTCTTTGGTTCCTTTTTTTAATTGGAAAGGGGGGATGAAGGTGGTTGTGCTGGAAATATATGACCATCGTTGACTGTTTGACATAGATACTGATCGAATTTTCATTGCCCTATAGGCCCCTGATGTATGGATGTGATTGACTCTTAAGAAGGCCAAAGTAAAGAGTAGAACGATTTTCTTAGTTGTTTTTCTTTAACAATTTAAATCCAAATAATTTCAAAAACCTTTTTCAACAAATATCTATATTGACAAGATATAAACAAGAAACAACCTTTAGATAGCATAAAACTACTTTACTTTATAAAACTAGATGTTAATATGAAGACACTTTTTTTTAAAATTAAATCTACTCTACTCTAACTAATAAAAGAAAGTTGACTGAGTTGTGTCCCATGTAGATTAAATATGTTACATCATAGAGTGTGTATTGCAGGGACCTTGGAAGGGGAGATGCTGGCGTTAATTTCCAAGCACAGTTAATACCTAGGCTTTGATCTCATTTCATAAGATGATCTTAAGTCACTTCACGCATGAAGGAGGCCATAGGTATATAGTATAAACATTCTAAGATCAAAGACAAATGAGTTAGATCTTACAATGAGAAGATAGTCAGGTCTATGAAGGATTAGAGCAGCGGTTCTCAACCTTTTTAGTTCCGCGACCCCCTAATACAATTTTTCACCAGGGGGCGACCCCCAAACGTGTCATAGGTCTAGGTAAATGTGATTTAGCTAATGATATGGCTATCAAAATGTATATATCTAATATCCATGATGTTCATTTCATTGTTAGAAACGTATCCATTTTGTGTAAAATAAATTTGTGCTTTAATTTTTTTTAAAAGCAGATTTTATGATTTTTATTTATTTACTTTTGATTGCGTGTTTATAATATTCACATTACATACATCATTTATAATTTAAAAAGTATTAAATCATGGAAACTGTTGAGACAGTATATTCAAACACGTCAAGGTTGACAAGGTTGAGCTTGTTTTTAATTCACTTGATTAGGAATTCACATTTATTTCTGTATTTAGACTTGATCATTGACAGGCAGAAAAAACAAACATGTTTCACAAAGACACAGTGTTGGAAATGGAAGAGGAAGTCTAAAAGAATGGTCATCTAGAACAGAATGACTGCAAACACTTGATCCAAAAATTGTGTAACTGACATTGAAGAGAAATATTCAGATGCATTGCTATTGACGTTGCTAATATATGTCGATGACATCTTATGAAGACTCATTCTGTAGCAAACATTGACATCCAGGCCGACATCCTATCATACTTAGACTACCATCTGTGTGACTCATTCTGTAGCAAACATTGACATCCAGGCCGACATCCTATCATACTTAGAACACCATCTGTGTGACTCAGTCTGTAGCAAACATTGACATCCAGGCCGACATCCTATCACACTTAGACTACCAACTGTGTGACTCATTCTGTAGCAAACATTGACATCCAGGCCGACATCCTATCATACTTAGAACACCATCAGTGTGACTCAGTCTGTAGCAAACATTGACATCCAGGCCGACATCCTATCACACTTAGACTACCATCTGTGTGACTCATTCTGTAGCAAACATTGACATCCAGAGCGACATCCTATCACACTTAGAACACCATCTGTGCTGACGACACAAATATTTTCCCAAGAAGTCTTTTACTTTTTCAAATTTTACCAACTTTATCAGTTACATCACATGCTGTACTAGTCGTTTATAGAGGTTTGCATAGAAACTTATCTTTAAAATCGCCATTATGAATATATCTTAAGTATATCGGAACTAGTAATTTTGAACAATTTACAACGCCTGTGGATTCATCAAGCTGGATGCTAAATAGTTTAAAAGAAGCAGAAGACATGTCAACTAATCTCTTGTGAATAGACTCATTAGATTGGGAATTGCACTAAATTTATTAATAAATTTTGCTCCAATCATAACGAGCAATGTCTTTGGCCGCTGACAAGAACTCCTTGGTAATGGTGTGAAGTTTCAGAACTCTGGCAATTCTGAGAGACACCAAATAAGAAGCTTCATAGGCTGATATGTTTTAATTATTGTACTTGCCAAATGAGTAAAGTCTGAACTTCATCAGGATTCAAAACTAAACTACTGAATTTCGTTTCGGCAAAGCTCGGACATTTGTTCGGCCTCGATACATACGCCAGAGATCTTCATTACAAAAGCTGCATAGTGGTCTCTGAATTCCTGTTGAAGTAAAACTTGACCGCCAAATAGTGATTTTCTTTTCCCATTGACTAAAATACGTGACGTGATTGGATATTCACAAAGAAATAGTGATCCTGCAATGTGGATTTGATGGACAGTCAATTCATTTGTTGAAAAAGGTATTCTGCAACAACGGAGATATGGTCTGTAACATCTATTTTTTAATAACAATCATAAAATAAAACAAAGAAGAACCAATAAAAAAATCATGTCTACTTTCCAACAAGGAGGATACATTGACTAAACGTGCCCTTGGTATCCTCAGGCAGTATGTCCTTGTTTATATTTGTCATCCACACTTTTTATTATTTCTTATTTTACTAAAGCTTGACGATCGTTCATAATTAGTTTGGTAAAGATATAATTTTAGTAATGTCCCTTACCTCTACATTACTACTAGTTACGTAAATCTGTATCCACAAAGGTACAAATATGCTTGTACAACACATTAGAAACAAAAAGATAAAAAAAATGCCAACTCCGCCCCCCCCCCTAATTTTTAATTGTCTTAGGCGACCACTACTCAAAGGGAACATAAAGTATCTTTACATAATTACAACCAGAAAACAAGGGAAACTCCCATATTAACAATCGTCGTAGGCTAGTTGGAATCATGAGCTACTTCTCTAGAACAGAATTAGAAACCGAACGAGGAACTTGAAGTGGGAATTTCCGTTTTCTATTTTCAAACAAAATCTGAGTCTCAACCCAACTGACCTTCATTTCTGGTGCACACTGTGAGATATTCACAGTTACGGATGAGTAGATAAAGTACCAACTGGTTCGTGACACCTTCATAAAGCAGGAACCACCTGAAGAGAAAGATTGAACACTTCAACCATGCACGCAATCATTGATACACACACACACAAAAACAACCTCTGAACTTAAGAGATAGAGAGACTAAAGTCATAATGACCAAGAGACTGACTGAATAGATCATTCATTTATATTAGTATGCTACAAGTCAAAAATAGCGTTATAAAAACTAGGGGTAGGAAGATATACAATTGTTGTCCCTTTTGTAACTTCACTTCTGAAACTTACAAAGTCATTTTGATTTATTGTTTGTGACACTAAACAGACAAGTCATTTTGATTTATTGTTTGTAACACTAAACAGACAAGTCATTTTGATTTATTGTTTGTAACACTAAACAGACAAGTCATTTTGATCTATTGTTTGTAACACAAAACTTACAAGTCATTTTGATCTATTGTTTGTAACACAAAAGTTACAAGTCATTTTAATCTATTGTTTGTGACACTATACAGACAAGTCATTATGATCTATTGTTTGTGACACTAAACAGACAAGTCATTTTGATCTATTGTTTGTGACACAAACCTTACAAGTCATTTTGATTAAGTGTTTGTGACACTAAACTTACACGTCATTTTGATCTATTGTTTGTGACACTAAACAGACAAGTCATTTAGATCTATTGTTTGTGACACAAAACTTACAAGTCATTTTGATTAAGTGTTGCGGACTGATCCTCCTATAAATTCACCCCCCCTGGATATTCCAGTGATTTATTTCAATGTGAGAATGTCTTTAATTAATTGTAACCTCCCTGAAGTGACCATTAGCTAAGGGAGAGAAATACTTTAAGTTTTTGTTTATTTTCCATGAAACTTTCGTTCCCAATGTCTCCAGGTGGATCAGTTTATTTGATTCTAATCTGAAGATTTGCTTTCGCAAAAATGTTTCAGGAACATTTCTGACTATTCTGATGCAATCATTAACACTTCTGTTTTTAGGACATCGTCTATTTGTATGAAGTCCTCAATGAAGCCAGGACACACAGGACACAGGACACAGAGTTCTTACATTCCAAGTCAGTCAAAGTTGATTCAGCGTACCGGCAAATGTCATTGCCCAGACAAAAGAAATAAAGACAATATCACTGACTTTCAATTAGCATCATTACATTGTTATCTTTGTATAATAGACATGTGCTCTTAATAAACAGAAATATATAATTATTACAGATATAAAGTATCTAATTATGTCGGTAACAATGCTAGAACATTGTAACAAAATGACATTAAATAATAAAAGTTCAAAAATAGCGAAAGTATATAAATGACATACCACTACTTTGGTAAACTGGAAGATTATCAATAGGTACTGTGAATATAAAATAGATATTGAATTGTCCGATTAAACATCTCAAGGAAATGGTATCGAATTTATTCGAGAAGAAATACACTTACATAATTCGAATAATATGTATCAAATTTCGTGTGTTACGTATCAAAAAAAGTGGCTTAACAGACGTGTACAAGTTAGGAAACATATAAAACAGATATGTATAGATTTATGTGATTCGAGCTCATATGAAATACATCAAATTATAATGTCTATAACATTATATTGGTACCTATATATATATTATATCTGCTGTTCAATTTAACAGAGAAAGAACATGAGAAGTACTTTTAACATTGCGTACAATCTTCAATATATTTTTGACATGTTAAAGTACAGATGTGCTTCACCTATACACTGTGACTTAGTACAAACATTTCATATCAGCTTTAAAATTTGTTTTGTCTTCGTTTTTTTTTTACATTCAAGCCTTAAAGTTTGAGCAATCTTTAGCCATTTATTAAGTATTAGTATCGTCCATCGTGTCCCAATGTTGACATAACGAAAAAACCAACAGGATACCAGGACTTGTTCAGATTGAAGGAAACATTATGTCATTCTAACATTAAATTGTCTGGATTACTCACTCAGCTTATGTCATTAATTGTTTAAAACGTGACAATGAAGTGAAACTAAGATATTGTGTTAAGTACTAATGAATGACTCACCTTGATTTCCGTCGACTTGACGACTGCTGAGAATCTAAAATGGAAAGAAAAACTGTCAAGAATACATCCATTGAATTACAGTTGAATTGTGTGAGCTAGACTAAACAATATGAACAAATTATGTCTTTAATTTTGTAGTTCATGGTCTCGATGCATTAGTTCATTTTTCACAAGAAGCCCTACAGTCTACTCTGACATAGAGTGAGACAGTGTGTGTGTGTGTGTGTGTTTGTGTGTGTATGTGCGTGCGTGTGTGTAAGAGAGTGGGGATACATGTGACAAGATATGATATCCTCCTGTTTCACTTCCATAGAGTCCTCTGAGTAACCAGGAAATAAACAGCGAAAAGATAACATAGATGTTAGATTGTTTTCTTTGATACGATGACGAGGTCACAATTATTTGTCTTGACAAGTCTTTAGCTATTTTATATTTTTGTCTCTAATAGCCTCTGACAAACAGTAAAACTTCTGTCCTTCACGTAGGGCTCAGATATTGAGTCTGGCTGAACGTTTTACACTAACAGGAGAAGGGGCGAAGGTGAGTAACTGGTGCCTAAACCAATAAGCTTCTAGTAGAAGGGGCTCATTTGGAATAGAAAACTCTGAAGTCAATATTATCTTATCTCATTTTTTAAAACCTTTGAAAACAAAACTATCTCACACATAAAAGAAAGAAAAACAATGTCATTGCTAAATTAACTCCCTTTTAGTTTCCACCATAGACAGATATATATGGCTTCCACTCTTCTGTTTAAAAACTTCAATGTTCGAGAAACCAATGTCAAATCCAACCAAACCAAATTTCCTGTTTACACTTCTCTTGAGACCTTGACGCGTACAGCATACGATAGAAACAATCAAAAACATTAAGTTTTCGATTGTATTGAAAAACAAGGTTACAAAGACAGTTTGTGTGGAAACACAAAATCGGGCCCCAAAGTGGTCCACCCTGGCAGGTAACATTGTTATGTATCTCTTATTCAAAGCCTCAAGGAAAAAAAAAATCCGTAAAAATAGTGTTTAATGTGGGTGTAGGTCACGGCTGCAGAGTCATGCCATAATATGAAAAACTACTTATTCATTGTTGTTTTAAATTATGGTATACTTATATGCATACTAAATAGATGTTTTTCTCTTTAAAATAAAAGTAAACACTTTTTTGGAAATGTAGTAGTTAGTATGATAAAACTCACTTAACTAAGCAATATAATTGTAAAAAAAATATTTGTTTTACAAAAAATCTTTAAAAGTTTGCATAAATGTGTTAAAATATGTTAAATGGTTATCTCCCTTACTAAATAGCCTTACACGTTTGTTACTATTAAAAATGAATAGTTGTAAAAGGTGTATTGTTATGAAACAAAGTACTTGCGTAGTTGATTTTCAGAAAAGAAAAAGTAGCCTTTGCATCAGAACTTAGAATGGTCTAAAATAAGATGTCAGATATTCAATATTTTTTTCTAGTTTACGAGATATAATCTGGACAACGGACGGACGGACAGACCACACAAAACTAATAGCGTCTATTTCCCTTTCGGGGGCCGCTAAAAACAAAGCTAGAATCATTGTTGATCAATAAGACCCACACAATGATCTTTGTGCACTGAGTAGCGTTTTGAAACTGTTAACTGTTTTTTGTTTAAATAGTCTAACCTGATCAAGTTGTTCAGAGTAACAGTTGGAGCTTGACCGACTTGTGTTCATTGCTCGACTTTGGTTTCTTGAGTTGGTCTCAGCACACACGTTCAGCTCTTGAGGAGTTGAGTG
This sequence comes from Biomphalaria sudanica, assembly GCA_036873155.1. Classification (NCBI taxonomy): domain Eukaryota; kingdom Metazoa; phylum Mollusca; class Gastropoda; family Planorbidae; genus Biomphalaria; species Biomphalaria sudanica. The sequence goes on along the minus strand of JAZGLO010006566.1, from coordinate 2,146,540 downwards.
TGTCCAGAACTTCATCACTAGAAGAAGTCCGCATGAGACGAAGCTCAATGCAACAGACAGAGACGAGAAACAAACCAGAGTTTTTTTTCGCAGCAGCCAGGACATGTTCTTCCGTTGTTCGAAAGCATCCGATACTTTGTAGTACTTTTGAGGGAAAAGGCAACTATTTCCCAACACTTTTTTTCTTTTTGCAGCTTTTCTTTCAGAAAGAACATTCTTTGGGCTCTGAACTCCTTGGTAGTGATGGAGCGCTGTCGGTGCATCTGATTCTTGTGATCTTTTAATTTCAGAAGCGACAATATTGAGGCAGATTTCTCTAGTGTGGCTCTCTCCTGGCACCAAAGGAAGTGGTCGTTTCTTTTGGGAGGTGTACGATGTGATCACGTGCTGAACAGACACTGCTGAAGCAGCCTGGCTGAGAATGGAATCCCGGCTGGATTGGCGAAATATGGATTGAATCTTGATATTGGCTGTGGTTAGGGTTAGTGGAGGATATTCTTCATAGGACACGACGCTGATTTCTGATGCCGCTTTGTCGCTGACTTGTGATGTCGTATCATCGCTGACTTCTGATGCCGTATCGTCGCTGATCTGTGATGCCGTTTCGTCGCAACTAGACATTTCTTGGCCATTGTCACATTGTATGGAAACAGCAGAACTGATCGAGTTTACATCATCTTCTTCAGCTTCCCAGTTCCTTGGTTCCGGAATATTTAGACGACACTTTTGGCTATCCTGGAAAGGCACGACAGCATATAAAGATGGTAACTCCATATTTTATGAATGTGTAACTGAAAAAAACAGTAAAATAGCAAATTATATTTTTAGTGCAATTCTTACAACTTGTTGACTTGATAAGAGCTTTTGGAGAACCAAACATTGGAGATCTAAAGATCGACCCAAAAAAAAGGAGAAAATAGCAAAAGGTAAAACCTCAATGGATCACTTTCTATGTTACATCTAAGTCAGAGGTGCTAAAATAAATACAAACATGTGATATATAGGAATGTTATGATACAGGCTAGGGAAAAAGTATAATATTATACAACGACACATTTTGTTGGTATCGCATAAGAGTTAGACCTAATTGTATAAATAAATGGTGACTATCCAACCCTTGGAAGTCTATGGTACGGTATTTTACATGTCTATGATATATGGTAGCTAAGCCATTTCAATTGATATAAGTTATTGTAGACAAAACGTGCTGACACAGTTTGTGCATTGCGTGTTCCGTTGAATTCAGTTCTTTAAACACAAGATGGCTACCTATTGTATCAGTTGAAGGTTTATGGCATTGACAGGCCAAATAAAGTTTAGGTGCTTGGGGAAATAGGGAAGAGAAATGTTTAGCTTTTAAATAGTTTGATGCAGAATAAATACAAATAAAACATTTCCCGTGATATTAACCTACACAAATTAAATGCAACTAGCAATTCTTTTGTAACTGTGCAAACTTTATAACAACTAGGTGGAATAATTGTTTTCATATAGGTGGATTGATACATTCTGTCTTCATTCGCGTGGATGCGTGCTCGAGAGGCTAAGTACGCTTGATCTTGGCTAGGCTTGGCTACCTGTGAGGGGGGCTCGAGGTTCGAAACCCGACTCGAGCTGAGTTGTGTTTGCTGAGCGCCTAAAGGCAGCACGGACAGGCCTTCTCTCAGATACCCGCTCCCCCACTGGTCCACAAACGTTCTGAGCATGAAGTGGGGGGCTATAGAAAGGCAATAAGAAAGAAGTTCGATCAATGTGGAATATCCCAAAGCTATTTGTAAGTTCATTATTGTCTCTAGTATAGTGCAAGACTAGATCTGTCGGACAGTGTTACATAAACAAACAAATGTTACTTACAAAAGGTCTTCAATGTTGAAACTGTAAACATCTATAGAACTTCAATGTTTCCTTGTCACAAAGGCACACAACACACACCATGTCAAAATAGCTGTCACAAGTTTCTAAGAAACTTTGGGTTATACCGTAGTATACACACACACACACTAGAATGTCTGACTCAAGACTTCGTTTGTAGGCCAAAGTATTTATTTAATTCCTACTCTTTCTTATTATGTCAAAAGTAGCAGTGATATGGTTCTTTTTTTTTTTTGCGATACCTCTATTCAAGTCAGAACTTCGTGGAACTTGAAACCAGGAACCACAATTATTATTATTGGCATATGTTCATTTTATTATGAATCAAGAAATCCACTAAAAACTGCACTTTTTACCAAGAACTTTTATCAATTGCCCCTTCACACTAATATACTGATGTACTGATGTACTTATGTACTATGCTTGTCAAAAGGCTTGCAATATTTGTTTCTCTTTTTAAAGCTGTTTCGGCGTTCTTGGATGGTTAAGATCCAATATTAAGACAAGCAATCAAGTGGGCATCATAGTCTATTTACCAGCTAAAAGGTGATATAAATCTGAATATGAAGTCTATAATCTCAGTAATTCTTGTGAGAATTTAATTAATCAAGCAAAGGTTGGACAGGGTGAGTTTTGCAAATGTCCAAATTTAAAACAATCAACTGTCAGGAAGAGAATGTTTTGAATTATGTTGAGCATTTCAATTTTGAGGTTTGAGGATATTCTGACTCGGGTGATACCTCAACTCCTGACCATCCCTATGATGATGATTTAGGAAAGACGGATGTAACAAACATCTTCATTTCACTTCACCGTGCTTGCCCCTGACTGCTCTGTTTGGCTTGGCAAAGTTTCCAGACATTTTTTTCTTGTTGAAGTACCTCATGGTGTTCTGAAGACCTGCTTGTTCTGTTGCAAGAGCTTCTATGAAGTTCCGTCTGTCTGTTATACTTGACATTGTCGTCTGCTTCTTTGTATACTTTTTGTGCTTTTCCTTTTGCTGCTCTTGTTTGACTGTTCACGTCTGCTTCTTTGTATACGTTTTGTGCTTTTCCTTTTGCTGCTCTTGTTTGACTGTTCACGTCTGCTTCTTTGTATACGTTTTGTGCTTTTCCTTTTGCTGCTCTTGTTTGACTGCTCACGTCTGCTTCTTTTTTGCTTTCGTCGATTTTCTGAAGGGTTAGGGCAGCGGGAGGTTTTGACTAGGAAGTCATATCTCTTCAACTCTGAAGAGTTAGGGCAGCGGGAGGTTTTGACTAGGAAGTCAATTCTCTTCAACTCTGAAGGGTTAGGGCGGCGGGATGTTTTGACTAGAAAGTCAATTCTCTTCAACTCTGAAGAGTTAGGGCAGCGGGAGGTTTTGACTAGGAAGTCAATTCTCTTCAACTCTGAAGGGTTAGGGCGGCGGGATGTTTTGACTAGAAAGTCAATTCTCTTCAACTCTGAAGAGTTAGGGCAGCGGGAGGTTTTGACTAGGAAGTCAATTCTCTTCAACTCTGAAGGGTTAGGGCGGCGGGATGTTTTGACTAGAAAGTCAATTCTCTTCAACTCTGAAGGGTTAGGGCGGCGGGAGGTTTTGACTAGAAAGTCAATTCTGTTCAACTCTGAAGGGTTAGGGCGGCGGGATGTTTTGACTAGAAAGTCAATTCTCTTCAACTCTGAAGGGTTAGGGCGGCGGGAGGTTTTGACTAGAAAGTCAATTCTCTTCAACTCTGAAGAGTTAGGGCAGAGGGAGGTTTTGACTAGGAAGTCAATTCTCTTCAACTCTGAAGGGTTAGGGCGGCGGGATGTTTTGACTAGAAAGTCAATTCTCTTCAACTCTGAAGGGTTAGGGCGGCGGGAGGTTTTGACTAGAAAGTCAATTCTGTTCAACTCTGAAGGAACATGTGAAACATTTTATAAATTATTTTACAATTTCGCCAAGTTCGGTCTCAGGCGGGCTGAAAGCAATTAGCTTACAGAAACATCAAACATGTTGAGCGGGCAATTTTTGTGAAAAGATGCGCCTGCCTACTTGGTCATTAAAACTGTTTCATGTAGATTTATATGTATAAGATGATTAACATTTCGCTAGCTAATGATCATAATCATATGCACTTATTCAATATTTGATTAATTTTATAATTTGTTATGTTATCATTATAGACTATATACTAGTCTCTCAGGGGCCCTAATCCTAGATCGTTTTTTTCAAGTGAGCAACATATATAGGTAAGTATTATCCAAGTTAAAATGTTTCTTTCAATTTTATGTTTCAAGATCCAAATAATGTAGTAGATAAATAGTAAATCAAAGTAAATGTATTAAAACAACAAGTGAACTAGAGAAATCATTTGAACATTAAACAACAGAAAGAGGGCAATATGAAATACTGTATTTCAAAATAAAATGATCGATTTATTGTCAGACAAAGTACATTGAACATAAACATTGGATTTGTAAAAGATTGTGTACAGTAATCAGATGATTGTATCACAGACCGAATTAAATGTGGAATAAACTCGAATGACATCCAAAATATTTTTTTTTAAACTGTGCAAAGAAAAAAGATGTAACCATACAGAATATTACAGAAAACAAAATGTAAACATTGAGGTTTATATTGTTCGTATGACATGTTCAGTGGAGACAAATCCTTGAATTGCATGTTTCCATTTTCTTTCTAAATATAGATCCTATACTATTTGATATCCATGAATGGATCCTAATGATTTTGTAATTCAAGTCTATTAACTCCATCTAACTAAAACAAATTTTTTTTTGGTATGTACGCCAGTTCATTTTGCGAACATTTTTTATTGACAAGTCGAGCCCCTTAGGATCCACAAATGTACATAACCACATTTCTAGTTTAGATAGAGAAGGATATATATATATATATATATATATATATATATATATATATATATATATATATATATATATATATATATATATATATATATATATATGTATATATATATTTGTAAGCATATAAGCTTTGTATAAGTCGATTGTAGTATATGGAACAATACACCACTTAAGATTTCTAGATATCTTATCTCCAACATTTGTGTAACAGTCCAATTATAGAGCTGGGTGTGGTAGAAAGGTGGTCGAGAGACAGGTCCCTTGGTTTAGGTTCACGAGTTCGAATCTGATGAATAATGCGATCTTTATTTTCAAGACCTTAAGACGTCCATTCCTTCCTTATTTTAATTGGGGGGGGGGGTAAAGGTGTAAAGGTGGTTGTGCTGGCCACATGAGACCATCGTTAACTGTCAGCCATAGAAACTTAATAGCAAAAGGTAGACTACTTTTTTTCTACTATTTAAATCCAAAATACTTCAAGGACTTTTGTCAACAACTAGACCTATCTGTATGGACATGATTGAAACAAATAACAACTGTTAGAGAACACTAAACTAGTTTACTTTATAGAGCTAGGTGATAATATCAAGACAGCATGTTTTACAAATTTACTCTAGCTAATGAGAGAAAGTTCAACTCAGTTCTGTCCTACGAAGATTAAATCTATCGCATCCTAAGAGAGTGTATTCCAGGAACTTTGTCTCTCTAATTGTCATTATGTTAGTCGTTTTTTAAAGCTAAATAATTTGTAGCTATGTAAATAATTTTAAATATGTTTAATACTTAGACGAAATAAAATGTGACAAATGATTGGATCAAATTATATATAAGAGTTGAAGCTGATGAAACATTTGACAAGTCACTTGATAGAAAATTGAAAAGTATATTAGAAATATAGAAGCAAATATTTTGGTTTAAATTCATCCAAAAATAAATTGCACATACGAATCATTTTGATGAAACAGATAATAATCATATTTATGCGTTCGATAATTAATGTACATTTCTCTGTCACAACACAGAGTAAGTGCGCCTGCGCACCACTGTTATATACAAGAGGCAAACAAATATAAACATAATGCAAAGCGTGAAATAATTGTAATTACAGACCTCTAGGTTACACAAACTTTAGATTCTCAATAAACACTGTATACCTGGTCATCTATTCATGTAGTCGTATTTTTGTTTTCCATAAAGTCATATAATCTTTTTTCAGATCATTTTAAGTTGTTCGATTTTTTATTTTTATAAAAATAATAAGAATTGGATTCTCGGTGATGGCAGAGTAGTAAGACATTTGAGCCGACATTATTTTGAAGTTTCCGATTCCAACCTTTGCCAAAAGAATATATATCCAAATCTTTCTAACTTATAATCCAAAAGAAGCTAAGAAGACAATAAAGAACATACGTCAAGTTTTGAGCGTCAAAGTGTAAACAATCTGGTATGTTAGTTTCTTTACTGGCGATCCACAAACATAGGCCCATTTTTTTTTTTACAGTATATCTTTTAAAGTCCGAACCTCATGATACCTCCAGGAACCTGCATGGAACCTGGACGCGTCGCGGATCTCAAAAGCGGCTCGAACGATTTTCCTAAAAATGTAACAGTTTATGTCTATCACTGACAAAATATTTTCTGGTTCGTTGGCCACATGGGGAAAACTTTGTTTGACCGTTATTTTTCAAAGTAAAAAAAAAAAATGGAAATATAAAGTTGGCTTGAGAACTTCACTTAGATCTAGAGCCAATATAGGTTTTGAAAAGACTGTTGCGTTCTGGAAGGTTTATCGCGTTTGGGAATTTCGTATGTATTGGAATTATTGAATAAAAAAATTGCCTAGTCAGCCGCAGTGTATCGATAATTGAGTAATTTAAAGTTGCTTTACGTTTATTGAAAGATTACCTTAAGCTTTGCTTATATTTGTCTGTAGATCTAATGTATATGTCATCCAGATTCTAGATCTAAAGAGTTCGAAATAAGATGTCTAATTGTATAGTGTTTCGGTCATTAGCTAGATGTCCATATAATGAAAATACCAATAAATATTTGCACAAGTATGCATAGCCTGCTGGCCGAATTGGTAGCATAGGTCATTCTAACAGCTGACTGTGGAAAAATAAGGGGTTCTATACCCGGTTAGAACCAGATATTTTTCAATTTTTAAAAAAAATATTTAATTATATTTAAAGTTTGTAATGGAGGTATCGTCTATTTAAAAATGTATTTTGAATTTTTGTTTCTTGTTGTACAGATTACTTTGATTCAATGTGTTTTATAATACCAGTATCTTTAAATAGGCTTACGTCCATCCTGGCTGGTTTGTAGGAGGCAATCAAATGATGTCTCAAGGTTTATTCTATTAAATTTGTGAAAGCTATACTTTCTTCTTTAATTGTCTATAGTTTGAATGCCTGGGATCGACCACTCTATACTTTAGATACATTGTACTAGAGTAGGAGGCCAATAAGTTCTGTAACACTCTACATAAAGCCTGCGGTCAGGCAGGTTTCACTCTGTGTATGCAAACATTAGTTTCAGTTTCGGCCCTTTATTTCTTGTTAGTAGAACAATTCCTTGATTACATTATAAGTAGTTAATTCCCTTGGATACAGAACTTGACACGCTAGCATTAAAGTTTTAGGATCATATGTATATATTTGTATTAGGGGAAAAGTTTTTTTTTGACGACTGTAAAAAAAAAAAAAAAAAAAAAACTAGCGTGGAGTTTGTGTGAAGAAGATGTAGGACACGTCACGTGTTCACTCTCTTTAGCCCCCAGATCTCAGACGTACACCCTGATAGTGCTGGCCGAAGAGGAGTTTTGTATGTGACACTGTGTATACTGATCAGCAGTGAAACATGGACATTGATTTGATGTATTCTAATAAAACAGAACTTTTGAATGACCATTTTAAAATATTCTCTGGAAAGCGCCAATACATTGTGCTTGTGGTCAATAGGATAAGAACTACGATAATCTCAAAAACTTGACAAAAAGAGTCTATTTTTATTTCTTGATCACAGAACTAGCCAAGCCGAAGTACAAGGTCTGAAACCTTTCACTCAAAACAAGTTGATTTCGCCAGACAGCAGAGATTGACACCAGAATGTACAGAAAGATTTGTTTAAAGGGTTTTAGCCACTCACTCTTCTCTGATAAATACACACGTACACATAATCACACACACACATACTCAGACACACACACGTTTTTAATAAAAGACAAGTCTGTATGAAAGACTGCACAAATATAAAACAAGACTAGAGTCCAACCTTCTTCCAAGTCCAACTGAACGTTTGATCAGTGTATTCATTTTGGCATCCTTGAATCGGCTGTTCTTACAGCATCACTAAGTAGCTGTTCTAAATGTAATAGTGCTTGTGTGAGTTGGTGCTGTTTGTTATAGTGTTGTTATAGTTGTGAATGATTGAGTAAAGTTATGTTTACAAAAACAGTTGATTGAAATATTCCAACTAGAGCACAGTGTAGACTGTGACAAATGTTTTGCCATGTTTTAGACAAAGGAACAGAACATAAACTTAGGTCTAAATCACTTCACATGTTTGACGGATATTACACTGCTGTTACATCCTAACAAATCATCATCATCACTCCTTTGAGTTCCTTATGGAACATAGGGCCTCGACAAAAACACGCCACTCTCCACGGTCTCTTGCTAGTATTTTGATGGTTTCCCAGCTCTTCCCGGTCTTCTCTGCTTTTTCAAGTACACTGCGTCGCCATGTTCTTTTTGGTCTTCCTCTGCGTCTTGTTCCCTGGGGGTTCCACTCTAAGGCCTGCCTAGCTCTGTTGCTGGTATCTTTTCTAAGGGTTTAAGGGTTTGACCAATCCATCTCCACTTCCTCTCTAAGATCTGCACTTCTATATTTTTCTGTCCACTCATCTCCCACAGTTTGGTGTTTTCTACTTTGTCATACCAATGAATTTTTAGGATATTTCTCAGGCATCTGTTGATGAAGGTCTGTATTTTGTTGTTGTTGTGGCTTCAGTTGTTCTCCATGTTTCAGAACCATACAGTAAGACAGCCTTGACATTAGAGCTAAAGATTCTTAGTTTAGTCTTGTTTGAGATGTAAGCAGATTTCCAGGTTGGTTTTAGCTGTGTAAAAGTCTAACGCGCTAGATTTATACGGCGTTTAATGTCTTCATCTGTTCCACCTGATATACTGACTAAACTCCCAAGGTATATACAATTTTCTACTTGGTCTATTGTCTGAGAATCCAGTACTATGTCTCCAATTTGTTAATTGTTTACTTTGAGTACTTTAGTTTTTTGGTGGTTTATTTTGAGGCCTATCCAAATCCTAACAAATAAAAGAAACTAATAAATTCGTCAACTTAATTTAAAGAATCAAATCTACTTTTTTACCTACTAATTCTACCTCCCCCCTCCTCCCACAATAACTATCAAAAGTCTGAAATAACTTACATTACATGAAGGGTTACAAGCTCAGGCCAGTTCTCAGATATTAGAATGTAAGAGTTTTTTTTATATTTACAAATAGAGATGAGTATGTAAGACATAAAAAACACATAAATATATATAAATATCTCTGCACATTTTGTAACAAACTAAGAGGCTCAACTGACACTTGATTAATCATATGGCAGGTATAATGGTGTTGAAATATCAATCAATTGAACTCGGTATCTGCTGGGCACTCGTTAAACGCTGTGCCTAGTGAGTAGGAAGTTCAATGTTTTCATTCAATCTTTGGCTTGGAAGAATCAAATGCTATAAGTCATGAAAATCGTGTGATGTGACCTTTCAACTTCGGTAGGTAATCACGTGGTCCAACCTTTATAACAATTTAGTTCACAATTATTTCACAATTATTTTACAATTATTTCCACTTTTGCAAAGTGTCCCTAGGATGTAATGTTTCCCTTAGTTTTCTTTTTCCAGCATTTCATCTCCACAGGTTGACAAATACTTTCCAACAATTCTGTAGAAGCAAAGTCCAACACAAGCTTCACCAAGTCATTGCGCTGTAGGAGATATGCTTTAATTATCTTGTTTTCAAAACGTTCAGGTACGGATGTAGGCCTACTTGGGAAACGAAGATCTTAAGTTCTAGAACTGATGAAGGATCGCTGTAGCTCCCTAGAACTATTAGAGGATTAAGCTGAACAGCTATAATTTTTTTATTTCTAATAGTCTACATTTTGATGTCGGTAGCCAGATTAAGTAACACTTTTAAGAAGTGAAATTTTTGTGCAATCAAATCTCTTTCAATTTGAGCAGGTCAGAAAGGAAGTTTTGCAAACGAAAAAAAAAGTGGCGCAGTAACTTAATTCCCATTGTTAGCTTTCATTCCAAGCTAAAACATTGAAAAGAAATTAGAAATCCAAATCCATTGAACACGTTGGGTTCTCAAGAATGTCCAGAGAAATGTAGGTCACTGTCTGAGTGTTTCACCTGGACTCGTCTCTTAACACTACAGTCATAGTGTTCCTTCTTTCGCTGGCCAACATGGTAGTGTAGCTCATGTAAGGGTTGTCACTGTTCTTGGCGGAGCACGTCCGCTGAATCTTGCAGGTGAGTATACGAATGAAAGTTCTCCTGAAGGCAGTGTTGAACATTGTGTAGATAATGGGATTAGCCAAACTGGCGATGTAGCCCATCCATAGAAACAGGGACATCATCTCCTGGGTAATGTTCTCAATGCAAGAAGTGCATATGGCGGACAGCATGTTCACGGTAAAGAATGGGGTCCAGAGGGTCACGAAGACTAAAAATATGATGCCTAAAACTTTGGACGCTTTTTTCTCGTTGCTTGCAATTTTCTTGGACAAGACATGCTTGGAGTTGCCTTTCCCACGATGAATTCGAAACGTGTTTTTGAAGCTCGAACGTTTACGAGGTTTTACGTATTTGTCTCCGAACTGATCGGACTTCGCCGTTTGGTGTTTCTTTTTGAAACGGTTCTTATTGTGGTGAAGAGGCTGTATCGGGCGTCGGAGTTTAATGCGGTTGGTTTTAGGGCTTCCGTCCAGAGTGTCGTCCGTCTCTTCCAGCGTCATCTCGCCTTCGCTAGAAATGACCAGCTCTGGAAGCGGTGAACTGGCGGGCGATAGACTTTGAGTGCTGGAGCAAGGAACAAAAGAATGGCTTTCGGCTTGATTGGTGCTTTTAAAACTGTTGTAGTTAGCGGAGACTTTGCCGTTGCCATGATTGGAGTGGTTCATTTCAATGTAACATTCGGAAGTATTAGAACTCAACGTGACAGTACAAAGATCTTTGTTGGTGCATTTGGACTGTTCCAGATGGTTTTCAACATTACAGTTAGGGTTAGCTTGACCTTTTGGACTCGGTGGCTGAAGACGTATGGTGATAATGTCGTCGTTAGTAGAAGAATTCGACGTGTCGTTATCCTCGTCGGCATTGTTTTTGTCTGACGTATTTTCTACTTCCTGGTCTGATGACTCGGAGTCGGATGAGAAAGAGAAGGACATTCTCCTGTTCAATGGAGAGTTGGGTGCAGAATGACTGGACTGAGATGGACAAGAGTTTAGAACATTTAACGGGTCCGCCAGGTAGACCGGAAGAGAAGATTTGGGCTGAGTGAGTGGCCTGTGTTCATGAGATACTTTGATGTTTTCAAATGAATTGACACTCAGTTCTTGGCTGGACTCTGACTTGTCTTTTCTGCTAAACTCACCCTTTAAACACAAATCCATTTCTTCTTGAATCTAGAGAAAAATAATTAAAAGATTAGCAAAATGAAAAATAATGACACAACCTGTCACTAATTCTAGTATCGATCTATTACAAAATCGTTCGTTTGTTTAAATTCATAAATTATCTTTGAAAGAGGTTTCTCTTTTGCTATGCAATTCTTTTTCTTACACATCAAGAAACATGGAAACATTTTAATTTCCACTCCGCGCCACTGCAGACGTCAACGTGGACTAGAACTTCGGTATGAATGAGTTCCAATTGGACCCTTCAAGGGACGTAAGTGACAAGACAAACCTCCACCAAACTAAAAGAGAAGCTTCTTAGCGAGTAGTACACTTCTTTTGTTTGCACACATGCTCAATAAAGTGGATCATGTTGACAATGGTTGACATCAAATGTATTTAGCCTCTTCTGTCTGAAGCTTGTTGAAAACTTTTATTTAGTGTTTTTTTAATATCTTTGGAAATGCGACAGCCAGTGACAATATCATGCAAAGTTGCATTTCGACAAACAACATACAAATTTGTAACTAACAATGAACTCTTAAACTTATCATGTTTTAAAAGTATGGCATAATGTTACAATAGTTCAGTTCTCAATCATGGAGGCTTCAGGTCGTATTTTATACTATTCTTTCGTGTTGATATTTTTGTATTCAAATTGCTTTTGAAAAGGCAGCACGGATAACCTTTGCCAGATATCCTCCTCCCCCCCCCCTTCCTTTCCAGCTGGTCCTCAAAAATGATTTGACCATTCGCCATGACCATGCTATAAACATGAAAGTTGCGCTAAATAAATTCCATCCTAAATAAAAGTCAACCAAAATGACCAATAAAATGACAAAATACATACATTGACTAGACAACTTCTAAGTCTCTCGGATCACACGTTCAAAGGTCTACGGACAAAACAAACGGTTTATCCTTTTTAGACAAAAACCTAGATGGTATTGCATATATTTGGTAGAAGGCGCGGTGGCTGAGGGGTAAAGCACTAGGCTTCCAAACCAGAGGTCCCGGTATCGAATCCTGATGAAGACTGATTTCTAATTTCGGGAACTTTGAGCGCCTTTGAGTCCACCCAGCTGTAATGGGTACATGACACTAGTTGAGGAAAAGTAAAGACAGTCGGTTGTTGTGTTGGACACATGACACCTTCGTTAACCGTTGGCCACAGAAACAGATGACCTTTACATCATCTGGTTTATATATCACAATGTCTGAAAGCGAAATTTTTTTATATTTATTATATTTTGAGTCATTAAAAATTGGTTCAGAATAATGGATGCAAATTCATTTCTTGTAAGCGATTTTGTTTTTACAAGTATTTTCGAATTGAACTTATTTATTTCCACTTTACCTTTGATGTTCATGTCTGTGTTTCCCAACAATTCGCCAGCTCACTTGAAGCACTTTAGACTGTTTATTATCTACTTAAAACGTATCCACTTTTGTCTTGTTTTTTCCCTTGTTGACAGTGTTGATATTTTGACAGGAAATGTAATATGAGAATATTGAAAATAATCTGAACTCTGGTATCTACTGAATTCTATCTTTGGATGATGTAACTCTGATATACAATGTGGGATGTATGGCCGAGAGGGCTTGACTTTGCTACCTATCAAACAAACACCCGACTCGAGCAGAGTTGTAGTTACTGAGAGCCTAAAGGCAGTATTGAATACCTTCTCCCAGATACGCCCCTCCCTAACGGTTCACAAATGAGATTGGACCATCATAACTTACTGAGCATGATGTAGGCATGAATGTTGCGCTACAAAAAACTATTAAAATATATTGATTTCTTAATTCTCCCTGTGAATAATAAGGTTTGTCTTCGAGACTAAAGATCAGTGAGGAATGCAGTATTTCCCGTGGCTGCGCAGCCTCAAATGTGACCTACATATTTTGCCACATCAAGGACAAGCATAACCATTGTCCGCAGGTGGTCGATTCAGATTTTCTTTTCGACGTCTGCGTCTGTCCTCGGCAGCGGATTTTCTTTTGGTTTCAAATGTGTATCCCGCGGCCTTTGTGAGTGACCTCCAGCTGTCTCGTTCTGAGGCCGCATGCAAATAGGTGCTCTCTTCTGTGTCAGTTAAAGCAGGTTGGCGCCTTAGCATCATTAGTATATGGACTGCTGAATTCTGTATTTGGAAAAGCAGTGACGTGGTTAAAATGTATGACTAGATGCATGACGCGTAGGACGTCATCATCTTCTTTTGTGAAGTAACGTCTGTATTATATAAGATAATACTTGATATATTGACTGCTGAATTCTCTACGTGGCTGATATAATATTGATAAATTGTCTGCTTATAACAACACAGTTCTCAATGTCTTAAGGCTTTATCCTTTTGTAAATCATCATTCATGGATACAACTGTACATCACAATGTGTGCCACACCAACTTAATACAACTTCACATTAATTAAGATATCATTAGGTCGCAGAGTTTAGTCTACCCATATGTTATATCATCTCTCTCTCAATCTTTATCAATCAATCAATCCATCAATCAATTTATCAATCAATCATCAATCAATCAATCAATCTATCTATCTATCAATCAATCTTTATCAATCAATCTATCTATCTATCTATCAATCAATCAATCTATCTATTTATCAATCAATCAATCTATCTATCTAATCTATCTATTTATTTATCAATCAATCAATCAATCAATCTATCTATCTATCTATCTATCTATCTATCTCACTCACCTGAAAATATCTCCTGTCCCACTCAGCTGACTTGTAATCTTTACTCATCTTGCTATGACACAAAGAGTATGACGCGTTGTTGTCGAGACCGATCTCTGAAGCCAAGCCCCGCCCAGCCTGGGAGACCTGAGTATCAGACTTGGCAGAGCTCAAGACGTTTGGGAGATCATTAGTTTGTTTGTTGGAACGTACTCGTCTGTTCAGAGAAAGAGCGGGCACTTCTAAGAGATTGTTTGGCTTGCCTTGTTCACTCGTGAGGCTTCCGTGACGCTTTTTACATCTTTTAGAGTAGCGCTTTTTCTTCGGCGTCTTTTTGTAGAACGTCGCTTCGCTGAGTCGAGTGTCGGACACTTTGGTTGTACTGTCTGTGGCTCGGGTAATGGGAGGGATAGCGGTGGAGTGCTTTGGGTTGGCGATGGCTATTGGTAAGGGCTGATTGATGTTTTGAGCTTCTTCAAAAAGTGGCGATGTGGGTGAAGCTTTATTGAGCTGTGATGTTGATACCAACGGTGATGAGCAGCACACGGCTGTGGTAGATGGTGTAAATGGTTTGCCGCTCACTGGCGATGCTGTAAATGGTTTGCCGCTCCCTAGCGGTACTGTAAATGGTTTGCAGCTCTCTGGCGATGCTGTAAATCGTTTGCAGTTACCGGATGAAGTGTCCGGTGAAGACGGAGACGAGTCTTCCGTTTTAGGCGAGCGGTGTTGCTGTAGCTTGAGACTCTGCTGCTGGTTAAGGTAGAGTTGCTTCTTCTGAAGATGTCTGAATAAAGACTTCTCTGCGGAGGACATATTGACTGGAGTGTAGAGTGAGCGACACGAATGAAAGGAATGCAACAGGCTAAAGTAATTCGGTTCTGTCTCACTATCCTCCGTGTCTGTGGTAGCCGACATGGGCGTCGTCTTAGGAAGACAGGATCTCGGTGTAGGAGGAGACAAATAGTTCATGGATCCTTTAACCCTGCTGGTACTCCTAGCAGACGACTTCAAATCAGAATCACTCAAAGTTGCGTTGATATGTCCACCGCATGCGCCAGCATTTCGCTGTGGTCTCAGCAGTCGGGTGTCACATTTTGGCGTTGGGGAAGGCGTTTGTGAAACGGACGGCGATCTGCTGGCCCTCCGCAAGTTGGTCAATAGCTTCGGAATGGCGAACCCCGTGCACTGGGCGGTCAGTTGCGCCAACCTTGGCTTTAGGTCTGACCTATCAATGTTTCTCATTCTCTTCTGATTTTTCCAGAGTATCCGGATAGTAAGAACGTAGGTAACTAGCATGATGAGTAAAGGGATGTAGAATGCAAAGATGGAGCCATAGATGAGGAAGTTCTGCAGGACTGGAACGCACATCCCCTCGTTGTAAACGATAGAGGTATCAATGAAGCCATGGATGCATACCGGTGTAGAGATAGCCATAGAGACGATCCAGACAAAGAGGATTTTCCCAGCTACCATCCTCCTGGTCTTGTTCCTCCCATATCTCATTGGGTAGTTCAGTGTGAAGTATCGGTCCATGGACATGGTGCACATGTGCCAGATAGAGGCTGAACACATCAAGACATCGCTGGCCACCCACAGCACACAAATTTCTGGGTTCATAGGGAAGTAACCTGAAACAAAAATATATATTCAGCTGATCAACTGTCCTATAGGATTCACATAACTAGGGGAACATATAGGTTACTAGCAATCCGTTAAAATGTATTTGTTTTTTAATGAGTTATTTCTATTGAAATAGGTTTTCGAAATTTTTAGAAAGAAAACAAAATACTACTTCAAAACTTGGAGGATAAACATTATAATTGTAAGTTAGCCCAAGACTTTACAGCAAAAACTTTTTACGATGATGCCAAAGGTGCTTTTAGCTCAGACATTACACTAAAAGAAAATGTGTTGAAGAGACTGAAAGATCCTGGGTTGAGATCACAAGAAGAGCTAACGCGTAAGAAACACTACGGCCT
This sequence comes from Biomphalaria sudanica, assembly GCA_036873155.1. NCBI lineage: Eukaryota > Metazoa > Mollusca > Gastropoda > Planorbidae > Biomphalaria > Biomphalaria sudanica. The sequence goes on along the minus strand of JAZGLO010006566.1, from coordinate 2,130,428 downwards.
CATTTCAAATGTTGAAAGTATGTGGTAGTAAGGTTTTATGGTGAACTTGCGAAACTGCAAACCTCCAAATGTTGGCTCAGAGTAAAACTCGCACAGCTCTGGGTATGTTGGCTCAGAGTAAAACTCGCACAGCTCTGGGTATGTTGGCTCAGAGTAAAACTCGCACAGCTCTGGGTATGTTGGCTCAGAGTAAAACTCGCACAGCTCTGGGTATGTTGGCTCAGAGTAAAACTCGCACAGCTCTGGGTATGTTGGCTCAGAGTAAAACTCGCACAGCTCTGGGTATGTTGGCTCAGAGTAAAACTCGCACAGCTCTGGGTATGTTGGCTCAGAGTAAAACTCGCACAGCTCTGGGTATGTTGGCTCAGAGTAAAACTCGCACAGCTCTGGGTATGTTGGCTCAGAGTAAAACTCGCACAGCTCTGGGTATGTTGGCTCAGAGTAAAACTCGCACAGCTCTGGGTATGTTGGCTCCTAATCAAACTCTACATTACTTAGGATACCTTGAATAAATAAAATTACGCTTATAATGAAACAGAGAGGTAGGTGTGTACGTGTGTGTGATGAAGGATTTTGCATGGGAGGTGTGTGTGTGGGAGTTGTTTGCATGGGAGGTGTGTGTGTGGGAGATGTTTGCATGGGAGGTTACAACAAGCCGCTGTATTGGAAAATCCACATACTACTTAAAACGTACATGTTTCATTCTACAAAGCACTTAAATGATTCTCTTTCTGTTCCTCCAAGTATTACAGACAAGGTTTAGAATAAATCAGTAGAAGTAGGCTTTCAAAGGGAGGGCGAAACCACTCAACGAGATTATTTGAATACATTTGAAAATTAAACTAAAACAAGAACATTAATATTGGAATTCAAAGCAAATAAAAATTTGGCTTCAATCTATTCATCCATCCTCGACACATTAGATACAAAGTGTAACAATTTAAGACAAAACAAAAAATTTTGACATGTAATTATTTTCTGCAAATGTCAAGAGCGAGCTTCAAGTGGGGCTCAAATTAAAGCCAGAGGTGTAAATGTTGAGAAGAGCTAGACTGCATCGGTTCTAGGTTCTAGACAAGAAATGTAGTTTTTTCTGAAGACCTGCCTATCATAGAGCATACATCTTGTATAATGAAGTAAAGCAATGAGGTCATAAGGTAAACTAGTTCCTTGTAAGCAAGTAGTAGATAGAGAGACAGAGAGAGACATAGAGAGAGAGAGAGACAGAGAGAGACATAAGAGACATAGAGAGACAATACAGAGTATTGGGTTGGAGGAAATGCACAGTCTCTGTGTGTGTGTGTCTGTGTGTTTGTAAGTATGTATTTATATCTGACTGTCAATTTGTATTTTTTTTTGGTCAAAGTTATAATTAGCTCTACCTTTCAGTTTTTAATGGAACTTTGCTATCAATGCGGACATATAGACTACCAAATAGTCACGAATGTTGGAAACAGAACAATGTTTAGTATTTAGACTGTTTTTAAAATGTTTTGTAGAATGTTTGACATGTTAAATATGTACCTTCACATTCTGAAGATAATTAAATACTAGCTCAGGGCTCTAACATGGGACCTTCGAAAAAAGCAACCAACAGTCCTGAGCGTATGTTGCACGACCATAATAATCATGGAGGAGTTCTTTTAGCAATAAAAAACACTCTTATAGCAGAAGAAATTACCTTACCTAACTCAAAAAACATAGAATCTACATTTTGTAAAATTAATACCACCTCAACATCACTTATAATAGGCAGCATTTACAGACCACCGAATTCTAGTTTAGAATACATGCAGGAACTATGTAATCAGATTACTACACTTAAAGAGACAAATAAAAATGCAGTTTTTTGAATTATGGGTGACTTCAACCTACCTGATATAAATTGGAAAACACTAACCATAGATAAACACCAAAACCTTAAGGACATAAATGAGCTTTTCATAGAAACTTTACACAACCTAAGTTTAGATCAAATCATTAAAAAGCCAACTAGATTAAACAAAACATTAGATCTCTTCATAACCAACAGACCTGGATTAGTAGTTGATTATGATATTATCCCTGGTCTATCAGACCATGAGATCATAAAAATACACAGTCAGATAAAAGCAGTAGCCAATACAAAACCCAAAAGAAAAATCTTACTCTGGAATAAATGTAACCTAACACAACTACACCAAGCTGCATTAAACTTTCAACAAACATTCTTATTAGAAAAAGACATTAACCAACCAGTCGATGACCTCTGGAATTTCATTAAAAACCATCTTAAAAGCATTATAGAAAATCATATACCAACTAAATACACATTAAACAAAATAAATAAATGCTGGTTTAATAATAGACTAAAGAAGCTTTGTAAACAGAAGGAAAACCTATATTGAAAATTTAAAGAAACCAAGGCAGAAAGAGTTTACACAAAGTATATAAAAATTAAACACCTAACCCAAAAAGTAAGCAGACAGCTGCAGAGTGAATACATAAACAGTGTAATATCTAAAGATAACAACAAAAACCTATGGTCATACATTAAGTCTAAGAAAATGGAAACAACAGGCATAGCGCCATTAAAAGATAAACATAACATAATACATAATGATAATGAAACTAAAGCAAACATCCTAAACAAATACTTTGCATCAGCATTCTCAGCCCCAGGAGACAAAGACATATTTCTTAATTTGAACCAAGTAGACAACATAGAAGATTTAGTAGTACAAGAAAATGGAATTAAAAAACTATTAGCCAACACCAAACCAAATAAAGCGTCTGGACCTGATGGTATTCCAGCTAGATTACTCAAAGAACTAAGCAATGAGCTAGCCCCAGTGTTCAAAATACTCTTTCAGGCATCGCTTAACCAGGGCAGAGTACCAAAGGACTGGAAAGAAGCTAATGTCACCCCCCTATTTAAAAAAGGAGAAAAATCTGATCCAGGAAACTACAGACCAGTATCACTTACCAGCATCACATGTAAAATCCTAGAACACATAATATGTAGCAACATCATAAACCACTTAGACAAACATAATGTCCTCACCCCTTACCAACATGGCTTTAGGAAATATAGATCATGTGAAACACAACTAATAGGACTTATTGATGATTTTTCAAAAGGATTAGATAATAGTGAACAAATAGATGCTATCTTACTAGATTTTTCCAAGGCTTTTGACAAAGTTCACCACCATAGTTTGCTTAAAAAATTAAAATATTTCGGCATTAATGGTCCACTGCATCAGTGGATTAAAGATTTTCTGATAGGGAGAGAACAAACTGTAATAATAAATGGCTCTAAATCAACACCAATAACAGTAAACTCAGGTGTACCTCAAGGAACAGTCTTAGGTCCACTACTATTTTTAATTTACATAAATGATTTACCAAATTGCATTAGTTCAGAAACAAAAGTCAGATTATTTGCAGACGATTGCATAATATATAGAACAATAAAAACAACACAAGACACAGATATTTTACAAAGAGAATTAGATGAATTACAGAAATGGGAATAAAATTGGAGCATGTCTTTCCACCCAGAAAAATGTCAGTTGTTAAGAGTAACAAAAAAACTAAAACTAATTAATTCCACTTATCTTATTCATGGCAAACCAGTAACACAGACTAAAAACGCAAAATACCTAGGTGTTATAATAAATGAAAAACTGTCATGGAATCCACATACTGATGAAACTATAAAAAAATCCAACAAAGCATTAGGGTTTATTAAAAGAAATTTCTATAAATCAAATAAGAACATAAAACTAAAATGTTATTTAACCTTGGTTAGGCCAATAATAGAATATGCATCCACCGTGTGGGACCCCTCAACTCAAGAAAACATTAAGAAACTGGAACAAACACAAAATCGAGCAGTGAGATTCATAACAAACGAATATTCACATTTGACTAGGGTAACACCATTAGTAAAATCACTAAATTTAGAAAGCCTTCAAGACAGAAGACTCAAAAGTAAAGTAGCAATTATACATAAAACACTGAACCATAATCTTCAAATACAAAAACAAAATTTAATAAAATACTCTGAAAGACACAAAAATAAAGGCACATTCCTCGTCCCATATGCTAGGACAAATTTGTACAAATGCTCCTTCTTCCCTAGTGCTATTAGAGCATGGAATGGGTTGCCTGAGCTAGCCAGAAAAACCAGTGACTTGGCAGAATTTAAGTCATTGGTTAATATGCATGACTAAATGCATGACGCGTAGGACGTAATCATCTTCTTTTTTGAAGTAACGTCTGTATTATATAAGATAAGGACGCCATCTTCCCAAACATGACATATTCCCATTGAAATACTTATGAAAATATAAGTGTAACATTCCGCTTATCTTATTATATGGCCATGAAACATCTCATAATAATGTTACCGAACATAGCACATAACACATTTACACATTTTTGTAGGGCTGTGAAATCGGGAAACTACATTTAGCGTCTAAAACTTATGAATATTTTTGTAGATGTTTAAACGTTATTAGATGATCAGAGAATAAACAATAATAGGAAAACAGAAGCATTTAAAAAAACAAAAACAAATGGAAAAGTGGTTAGAGTTCTGGGACAAGTCCCAAAAAGCCCGTGGAGTCTGGGAGCGCATGAGGCGCCCTGACCGCACTTCCCCGTGGTGGAGGCTGTCCAGGCCTGAGCAAGCTATTATAGCTCATATTTCTCACGGCTATGGCCTAATTTCGATCCACGGTGCCCCAGCTGCGGGGAAGAAGAGGAAACCGTGCCTCATATTCTGTTTGACTGCCCCAGACTTGCTGATCTCCGTCTCGACAGGTCTGGGAAACCAAAAATTCTCGACCTGTATGGTGACATATACGCAGTACGCAAGACAGCAGGGTTTCTGTCCAGGGCTTTTACAAGAGAGGATTTAAGCCTCTCAAGCCCTCACTCAAATGGAGTTTAATGATGATGAGGATGATGAGGAGGAAAACAAACAAATGAGTTTGTTACGTTTGAAATTGATACATGATAAAATAAAGAATGGGGTAGGCTCAGTTTGTTTGGACTATGGTAGATAAGTAACCAATGTTTCAAGTCCACACGTTTCCTAATTCTAACATTTAACCTGTAAATCACTTTGTGTTGGATTAAGTTTATTTTTATTTTTCTGCAAGTCTCTGAATAGCAAGGTTAATTGTCGACGGGTTCAGGGAACAAGCTTGTTTTCTTGGAAAAGAAGCGGGCCAGTTAATTCCATAAAAGGAGCAAGGTTGATTGTTTGTAAATATAGTAAATATAGTACGAGGGAGATAATAAAACGTTTTGGGAAGGACGGGGAAGTCAGTTGTAGTCGAGAGATTGAGTTGTAGTCGAGAGATTGAGTTGTAGTCTAGATCTACCTCAGTCAACACTAAACTTAAAAAGGAAACAACAGTCATAATCAATCATCACACTTTAGATCAATGCAACTTCAAAAATAACATAACATACACATCCATAACATTAAAGAAGATTACCCATCACAAATGGAAGTTCTCAATCAGACACAGTAGAAATAAATACCTTTCACTGTTAATATTAATAGCAGGAGATGTAGAGTCAAATCCAGGGCCTAGATCTAAAGATAGATGCAACATCTGCAAAAAAGTATGCACCATGAAACAGAAAGCCATTCAATGTGACACCTGCGATGAATGGTACCATGCATCATGTCTCCATATGAATACACCTGTGTATTATGCCTTAGGCAACAAAGATGCATCATGGCACTGTGTACCGTGTGGGTTACCTCAGTTTACATCAGGACTGTTTGATTCCTTTGATGCGGACACTTCTAACCCATACAACATCCTAAACACCATCCCAAAACCAACTCACCAACCACTAGCCAGATCCACTCCTGTTAAACCTAAATCTACTAAAATTAATACAACAGCCTCACTAAACAAACCTACTAAAGAAGTAATACCAAAATACCTTAAAACCTTAGTAATAAATTTTCAAAGCATTAGGAACAAAACAGCAGACTTAGAAATTTTATTAGAATGTGAGAAACCAGACATAATTGCAGGAACAGAAACTTGGCTACATCCTGAAATTTATAATGCAGAAATTTTCAATAGTAATTATGACATTTTTAGAAAAGATAGGGCTGATAATCATGGAGGAGTTCTTTTAGCAATAAAAAACACTCTTATAGCAGAAGAAATTACCTTACCTAACTCAAAAAACATAGAATCTACATTTTGTAAAATTAATACCACCTCAACATCACTTATAATAGACAGCATTTACAGACCACCGAATTCTAGTTTAGAATACATGCAGGAACTATGTAATCAGATTACTACACTTAAAGAGACAAATAAAAATGCAGTTTTTTGGATTATGGGTGACTTCAACCTACCTGATATAAATTGGAAAACACTAACCATAGATAAACACCAAAACCTTAAGGACATAAATGAGCTTTTCATAGAAACTTTACACAACCTAAGTTTAGATCAAATCATTAAAAAGCCAACTAGATTAAACAAAACATTAGATCTCTTCATAACCAACAGACCTGGATTAGTAGTTGATTATGATATTATCCCTGGTCTATCAGACCATGAGATCATAAAAATACACAGTCAGATAAAAGCAGTAGCCAATACAAAACCCAAAAGAAAAATCTTACTCTGGAATAAATGTAACCTAACACAACTACACCAAGCTGCATTAAACTTTCAACAAACATTCTTATTAGAAAAAGACATTAACCAACCAGTCGATGACCTCTGGAATTTCATTAAAAACCATCTTAAAAGCATTATAGAAAATCATATACCAACTAAATACACATTAAACAAAATAAATAAATGCTGGTTTAATAATAGACTAAAGAAGCTTTGTAAACAGAAGGAAAACCTATATTGAAAATTTAAAGAAACCAAGGCAGAAAGAGTTTACACAAAGTATATAAAAATTAAACACCTAACCCAAAAAGTAAGCAGACAGCTGCAGAGTGAATACATAAACAGTGTAATATCTAAAGATAACAACAAAAACCTATGGTCATACATTAAGTCTAAGAAAATGGAAACAACAGGCATAGCGCCATTAAAAGATAAACATAACATAATACATAATGATAATGAAACTAAAGCAAACATCCTAAACAAATACTTTGCATCAGCATTCTCAGCCCCAGGAGACAAAGACATATTTCTTAATTTGAACCAAGTAGACAACATAGAAGATTTAGTAGTACAAGAAAATGGAATTAAAAAACTATTAGCCAACACCAAACCAAATAAAGCGTCTGGACCTGATGGTATTCCAGCTAGATTACTCAAAGAACTAAGCAATGAGCTAGCCCCAGTGTTCAAAATACTCTTTCAGGCATCGCTTAACCAGGGCAGAGTACCAAAGGACTGGAAAGAAGCTAATGTCACCCCCCTATTTAAAAAAGGAGAAAAATCTGATCCAGGAAACTACAGACCAGTATCACTTACCAGCATCACATGTAAAATCCTAGAACACATAATATGTAGCAACATCATAAACCACTTAGACAAACATAATGTCCTCACCCCATACCAACATGGCTTTAGGAAATATAGATCATGTGAAACACAACTAATAGGACTTATTGATGATTTTTCAAAAGGATTAGATAATAGTGAACAAATAGATGCTATCTTACTAGATTTTTCCAAGGCTTTTGACAAAGTTCACCACCATAGTTTGCTTAAAAAATTAAAATATTTTGGCATTAATGGTCCACTGCATCAGTGGATTAAAGATTTTCTGATAGGGAGAGAACAAACTGTAATAATAAATGGCTCTAAATCAACACCAATAACAGTAAACTCAGGTGTACCTCAAGGAACAGTCTTGGGTCCACTACTATTTTTCATTTACATAAATGATTTACCAAATTGCATTAGTTCAGGAAAAAAAGTCAGATTATTTGCAGACGATTGCATAATATATAGAACAATAAAAACAACACAAGACACATATATTTTACAAAGAGAATTAGATGAATTACAGAAATGGGAATAAAATTGGAGCATGTCTTTCCACCCAGAAAAATGTCAGTTGTTAAGAGTAACAAAAAAACTAAAACTAATTAATTCCACTTATCTTATTCATGGCAAACCAGTAACACAGACTAAAAACGCAAAATACCTAGGTATGAAAAAATGAAAATGAAAAACTGTCATGGAATCCACATACTGATGAAACTATAAAAAAATCCAACAAAGCATTAGGGTTTATTAAAAGAAATTTCTATAAATCAAATAAGAACATAAAACTAAAATGTTATTTAACCTTGGTTAGGCCAATAATAGAATATGCATCCACCGTGTGGGACCCCTCAACTCAAGAAAACATTAAGAAACTGGAACAAACACAAAATAGAGCAGTGAGATTCATAACAAACGAATATTCACATTTGACTAGGGTAACACCATTAGTAAAATCACTAAATTTAGAAAGCCTTCAAGACAGAAGACTCAAAAGTAAAGTAGCAATTATACATAAAACACTGAACCATAATCTTCAAATACAAAAACAAAATTTAATAAAATACTCTGAAAGACACAAAAATAAAGGCACATTCCTCGTCCCATATGCTAGGACAAATTTGTACAAATGCTCCTTCTTCCCTAGTGCTATTAGAGCATGGAATGGGTTGCCTGAGCTAGCCAAAAAAACCAGTGACTTGGCAGAATTTAAGTCATTGGTTAATATGCATGACTAAATGCATGACGCGTAGGACGTAATCATCTTCTTTTTTGAAGTAACGTCTGTATTATATAAGATAAGATAAGATAGTCGAGAGATTGAGTTGTAGTCGAGAGATTGAGTTGTAGTCGAGAGATTAAGTTGTAGTCGAGAGATTGAGTTGTAGTCGAGAGATTGAGTTGTAGTCGAGAGATTTAGTTGTAGTCGAGAGATTGAGTTGTAGTCGAGAGATTGAGTTGTAGTCGAGAGATTGAGTTGTAGTCGAGAGATGGAGTTGTAGTCGAGATATTGAGTTGTAGTCGAGAGATTGAACGAAGTCAGTTGTAATCGAGAGATTGAACGAAGTTAGTTGTAGTCGAGAGATTGAGTTGTAGTCGAGAGATTGAACGAAGTCAGTTGTAGTCGAGAGATTGAACGAAGTCAGTTGTAGTCGAGAGATAGAACGAAGTCAGTTGTAGTCGAGAGATTGAGTTGTAGTCGAGAGATTGAGTTGTAGTCGAGAGATTGAACGAAGTCAGTTGTAGTCGAGAGATTGAACGAAGTCAGTTGTAGTCGAGAGATTGAGTTGTAGGCGAGAGATTGAGTTGTAGTCGAGAGATTGAACGAAGTCATTTGTAGTCGAGAGGTTGAACGAAGTCAGTTGTAGTCGAGAGATTGAACGAAGTCAGTTGTAGTCGAGAGATAGAACGAAGTCAGTTGTAGTCGAGAGATTGAGTTGTAGTCGAGAGATTGAGTTGTAGTCGAGAGATTGAACGAAGTCAGTTGTAGTCGAGAGATTGAACGAAGTCAGTTGTAGTCGAGAGATTGAGTTGTAGTCTAGAGATTGAGTTGTAGTCGAGAGATTGAGTTGTAGGCGAGAGATTGAGTTGTAGTCGTGAGATTGAACGAAGTCAGTTGTAGTCGAGAGATTGAGTTCTAGTCGAGAGATTGAGTTGTAGTCGAGAGATTGAGTTGTAGTCGAGAGATTGAGTTGTAGTCGAGAGATTGAGTTGTAGTCGAGAGATTGAACGAAGTCAGTTGTAGTCGAGAGATTGAACGAAGTCAGTTGTAGTCGAGAGTTTTAGTTGTAGTCGAGAGATTAAGTTGTAGTCGAGAGATTGAGTTGTAGTCGAGAGATTAAGTTGTAGTCGAGAGATTGAATTGTAGTCGAGAGATTGAGTTGTAGTAGAGAAATTGAGTTGTAGTCGAGAGATTGATTTGTAGTCGAGAGATTGAACGAAGTCAGTTGTAGTCGAGAGATTGAACGAAGTCAGTTGTAGTCGAGAGATTGAACGAAGTCAGTTGTAGTCGAGAGATTGAACGAAGTCAGTTGTAGTCGAGAGATTGAACGAAGTCAGTTGTAGTCGAGAGATTGAACGAAGACAGTTGTAGTCGAGAGATTGAACGAAGTCAGTTGTAGTCGAGAGATTGAGTTGTAGTCTAGAGATTGAGTTGTAGTCGAAAGTTTGAGTTGTAGTCGAGAGATTAAGTTGTAGTCGAGAGATTGAGTTGTAGTCGAGAGATTAAGTTGTAGTCGAGAGATTGAATTGTAGTCGAGAGATTGAGTTGTAGTCGAGAGATTGAGTTGTAGTCGAGAGATTGAGTTGTAGTCGAGAGATTGAACGAAGTCAGTTGTAGTCGAGAGATTGAACGAAGTCAGTTGTAGTCGAGAGATTGAGTTGTAGTCTAGAGATTGAGTTGTAGTCGAGAGTTTGAGTTGTAGTCGAGAGATTAAGTTGTAGTCGAGAGATTGAGTTGTAGTCGAGAGATTAAGTTGTAGTCGAGAGATTGATTTGTAGTCGAGAGATTGAACGAAGTCAGTTGTAGTCGAGAGATTGAACGAAGTCATTTGTAGTCGAGAGATTGAACGAAGTCAGTTGTAGTCGAGAGATTGAACGAAGTCAGTTGTAGTCGAGAGATAGAACGCAGTCAGTTGTAGTCGAGAGATTGAACGAAGTCAGTTGTAGTCGAGAGATTGAACGAAGTCAGTTGTAGTCGAGAGATTGAGTTGTAGTCGAGAGATTGAGTTGTAGTCGAGAGATTGAGTTGTAGTAGAGAAATTGAGTTGTAGTCGAGAGATTTATTTGTAGTCGAGAGATTGAACGAAGTCAGTTGTAGTCGAGAGATTGAACGAAGTCAGTTGTAGTCGAGAGATTGAACGAAGTCAGTTGTAGTCGAGAGATTGAGTTGTAGTCTAGAGATTGAGTTGTAGTCGAGAGTTTGAGTTGTAGTCGAGAGATTGAGTTGTAGTCGAGAGATTGAATTGTAGTCGAGAGATTGAGTTGTAGTAGAGAGATTGAGTTGTAGTCGAGAGATTGATTTGTAGTCGAGAGATTGAACGAAGTCAGTTGTAGTCGAGAGATTGAACGAAGTCAGTTGTAGTCGAGAGATTGAACGAAGTCAGTTCACTTGTTTAATTGCATTGTACAGTGTATAGATTTTATTTAAGTGATTCCTAGTTCAGAATTAAAGCTTTGTATTCTTTATTTTCCAATCTTCGTTGTTCTGAATGGATTGTCTACATTTGAATCTACATCATAACGATATTATTTGAGTGTTCAGTCATTGTTTAAAATAGAAATCTACACTAAATTATAACATCAGAAACGCATTGTCTGATCAATACTATCTCATCGTAACATCAAGACATCTTCAGATCTAGCACTCCAATAAAAGATGGTTACACTTTGTATGGCACTTGTTTTCTATTTAAGGTGCGCGCACACACACACACACACACACGCACGCACGCACACTCACACACACACACACACGCACGCACACACACAAAAGTTTGTTCTACAAAATATTGACTTTAAATACTTCCATTGAATGTATACTATATTGGCATAGTACTGTCGCTTTCTGTAAAGACCTTTACATAGCAAGTCTTTACATAATCAAATTAAATACATACATTTCTCTTGCTTCTATATTTGATCTCTCAAATGTGTTTCGTCATTGTTCGGTTCTGTTTACTATCTCTTCATTGTCTTTCTTTTAGAATGTTTTTTTTTTTCTTTTGCCATCTATCATTTTGTTTCCTTGGACTAAGAAATGTCAATAACTCATTTACTACCTAGAATTAGACTGTGTTCTCTTGTGAACAAAATATTATTTGAAGAAAAAAAAGTAATTCCTTTGCTTAGTAAGTCTGTAGCAAAACCAGAGAAAAAAACCCATTGCCATGACGTTTATTTGTAAATAAGCTAAATTTAAATGAATCAAGGAACATGGAGACAAAATAAAGAAAAATTCTTTGGCGAGAAATCGATTGGAAGATTGGGATTTTGTTGAAAAAGAAATGTGGGCTTGGGGGTGAAAAAAACTATTTCTGACCATTAGCAACTTAACTGGAATAGGAGGCTATTTCATCTGGCATCTTAAGTGACATTGTTTTAGTGTCAGGAATAATTAGACACACGGGGCTTATGGGGCAGAGAAAAGGTTTCAGTCTGACATGAACCATCACGTTCGATAACATAAAAGTAAAAAAACAACACATTTCTAACTGGTCAATGTAAAATGGACATAATATGACTAAGGAAAAACACAGGGATAGCTGGAAAAATCTAGCATGTTAAACAAGATGTGAGAAATCTTTTTGATACACCAGAAAATATTACATTTTGGAACTATTTCTTGAAAAAAAAGAATCATCTATAAGCCTTTCAAATATTTAAAGTTTTTTTTTTCCTTTTCAGGATAGAATGAGAAAGTGTGTACCATTATTTGATAGGATTCAGTTTCTTTGATATGTGCCACATTTAAACATTTAAATATATAAAGCTTTGAGTGTATATCTTTAGGAAAAGTGAAACCATGAACAGGGTTGAAAACTAGACCGATGTTAAAGCCAAAACTTCAGTATATGGGGGAAATCAACTGGTTTTTATAAACTGATAGACAGTGAAAAACATATGTATACAAGATATGTGTAACTAATATTTAAAGCAAAACTAAGCTTGGAGAAGTCACGAGGCTATAGATCGATTGTCTTTTCTACAGCTACACTGGAGAGTGGAGAACGTCCTGTCCACGTGTTGAAATCAATGGAGATAACCCATACAAGGGACTTCAACAAAAAAATTTTGGCAGAGTTACTTTGTTCTGATTAATTGTCTTCAATTATTCTAGAAACTAAAGATTCACTATGTACCGCGACATAAATACAAAATGGCATATTTTATATTGAAACATAGAGGCAATAGTTTTCATGACAAAATCAATCAGTGACTAAGGATGTTTAGACTATAGATTTAGGTTTTACAACAAATCGTCAAGAAGACAAGCAAGGGGAGGTAACAAAGGACATTTATCTCAAACAATTAAAAACAGAAAACGTCGTGATTCAGGAATTCGCTCACTCTTCCTAGAATGGCTAGAAAAATATATGGATAAAATCTGGAGGCTTGTGGAATTGTCGAAAAGCATAGATAAACATTGTCCAATACTTTTTAAAAAGGTCTCGCTTATATTTAATGAAATGACATCATTTTTTTGTTCAATTTTCCATCTATACAAATTTATGAATTACGTTTACTTGACCACGTGACTGGATATTTGTATTGCTTCATGTCATGTCATGAACATTGAATCTATTTGTATTGCTTCATGTCATGTCATGAACATTGACTCTATTTGTATTGCTTCATGTCATGTCATGAACATTGAATCTATTTGTATTGCTTCATGTCATGTCATTAACATTGAATCTATTTGTATTGCTTCATGTCATGTCATGAACATTGAATCTATTTGTATTGCTTCATGTCATGTCATGAACATTGAATCTATTTGTATTGCTTCATGTCATGTCATGGACATTGAATCTATTTGTATTGCTTCATGTCATGTCATGGGCAATGAATCATTTGTATTACTTCATGTCATGTCATGGACAATGAATCTATTTGTATTGCTTCATGTCATGTCATGGACAATGAATCTATTTGTATTACTTCATGTCATGTCATGGACAATGAATCTATTTGCATTGCTTCATGTAATGTCATGAACATTGAATCTATTTGTATTGCTTCATGTCATGTCATGGGCAATGAATCTATTTGTATTACTTCATGTCATGTCATGGACAATGAATCTATTTGTATTGCTTCATGTCATGTCATGGACAATGAATCTATTTGTATTGCTTCATGTCATGTCATGGACAATGAATCTATTTGTATTGCTTCATGTCATGTCATAGACAATGAATCTATTTGTATTGCTTCATGTAATGTCATGGACAATGAATCAACTTGACGCGAGACTGGAAAGTGGGAGCAATGTACACGAGGAGTTTTAATGGACAGACAGACACACAGAATGACAATGTTTTGACGTTTGGATAACAAAAAGTCACTTGATCTAATCAACTTCTCCATTGTGACACGGAATGTCTTTTCTTTCCGCTTTCCTGAAGATATCTGCAAGTTGAGTTCATGACTCCTTCTCTCTGTACGTAAGAGTACATCCACGTGTACTTGTCAATGTGTACTAGTTTGAAATCAAATATGGGCACTCAACATTTAAAGAGCTGATTCAGAGGCAATGGAAGGTGAACTGTAGATTCTTTTCAAATCGCTTATTGAAAAACTGTTTAAACCCAATTCAAGTTTTATATGGGTATTTCATATTACTAGATAATTCAGAAGGCTATTACATATTTCTGGTTAATTTAGATGGCTATTAAATATTCTAGATAAATTAGATAAGTATTTGATATTACTAGATTAGATGGCTATTAGATATTGCAAGATAATTTAAATGGCTATTACATATAATTAGATAATTTAGATGGCTACGACATATTACTAGATAATTTAGGTGGCTATTAGATATTACTAAATAGTTAGATAGCAATTAGATGTTACTAGATAGTTTAATTAGATATATATTACAAGATAATTTAGATGGGTATTAGGACATTTTTAGATAATTAAGATGGATGTTGGATATTGCTAAAAAATTTAGATGGCTGTTGGATAGATTACAAATGGTTATTACAGAATTTTGGATGTTTTTACTGTATTTAAAAAAAAAATCTTTAATATATTTATATTTCAACAGATATCGATAGAAATGGATTGGATTAAATACACTTTTTTTAAATATTAGACGTCAGGACTTGCAAAATGTAGGCACTAGCAAGGTCATGACCTAACTGAATCGGCTGAGAAAATAACCGACAACTGAATGCGTTGTGATTGATGAGACTGATAGGAACTGAAGAACTCATTGTCAAGTCTCGTCTTTCAAGTGAAGAGTTCAACTGGAAACTTTTATTCAGAATAGCTGAAGTCTATCAAAATACAATTTCTAATTGTAGATATAAATTAAGAGTTACGTCTTAATAGGAGTCCACAGAGGTATATTATATTTAAATAATTTTATATATTTACAAACGATATAATTTTATGATATATGTATTTAGCTGACATTTCTTGAGTGCTTCACGATGTGGTCAAGTTTTGTTTACCTGGAACAAGAGTTGTCTTCCCAAGTAAAAAAAACAAACACTGGAAGCCGTAATATAAATGATAGGAATCCTAACATCAGACTCTTTGACCCACAAGAAAGGGTGGACGAGTGGCACAAACCGATTGGCTAACTATCCACGGCGCTCGAGTTCGAATCCCCATAAGAGATGTGTTTGCTTAGCGCTTAAAGGACCCTCTCCCCAGACACCCCTTCTCCACCATTTGACCACAAAAGAAATTGGAACTTATTGCATTGAGCGTAAAAAAGGCGTCATACAAAAAGAACTAGGGAATTAAAGGAGCATCTTTCTCTCTGCATGGATCAATTCTGCGATGTTTTAGAAACAAGAAAATATGTTCATCTTGATCACTAGAATATTCAATTGTGTTTACCTGGGCTGCACATTGGTATATAGGTTCTTCATTGAAGTCAATAGAATGTATGATGGCATGAGAGAGGGATATATAGTAGAACCTTCTATCAAAATGAAAAACAAATCAATAGAATCAAAGAAGAATCTAGTTTACCTGCTTGATACTCCTAGAAACTAATATAAAAACTAGTCGACCCACGGAGTAGCATACGCCTCTATTTTGCAGGGCCGACCTTAGGCCACTGCAACCTATGCGACCGCAGTTGGCCCAGCACTTTCATAGGACCTGCGCAAATTTTAGGTGTAACTTATTAAACCATTTTATAACTTTTAACAGATTTTCCGCTGCCTTCTGATTTACCAGGAGCTCCTGGAAATCTCATTAGATTGTAAAATATACGAAAATGTCCTGGAAATATCCGGAAATGATTAAAATCTTTAGAAATCTCATACATATCTCCTGAAATATATAGACAAAAATTGTCATTTTGGGAGTGTCATTCAATATGGAAAACACCAATCCTACGCGCGATAAAAAAAAATGTATTATGCAATACCCGTAATTATGAAATCTAGAGGAAAAGACATTTTGCGCCTCAGACTAATGAAGAATTATTTGAGGTCAACAATTCTCGTATATAGATTTAAACATTTGGTTATTTTTGCTAGTGAGCGTGATTTATGTGGAATGTGTTCACAACATTTCATTTAGTGTTCAAGTCTGTTTTATCAGTTCATGTGTCGTTCTAGTTTAATAATGCGTTGCATTAACTTACTGTTCAGTGTTCTTTTTTATCTTATTACAATACCATAACTAACACATAGTTCTTACTTGTTTATTATGTACAATTATAAACTATAACAGAGAAGTAAAGGGAGAGTATTGTTACAGTCCCAACATGTTGTCTGCTGCACAAGGGTTGTCCTTAGAAATCGATTTGACCGCGTATACGTTTGCCATTTCAAACAAATCCTCTCCAAAACGTCTGCTTAACTCTGTAGTGTTGTCTGTAAACACAATATTTTGGTGGCATCAGTTGTCAGAAACTAAAGAGCGGTGAGTGCAAGCGTACTGCCTGTAGCGCTCATCTACGCCACTCCAAGCTTCGCGAGTTGGCAGCCCACGTGACAAGTGATGAAAAAGTTTAACATTATATTTCAAAATAACAAAAAATCTGAATAAATAGACGCTGTAAATAGAAAGTTTAATTTGTTTGGTTCTGTTAGGAACTGGCCGTGGATAAATTTAAATAAAACAGTATGAAACCAACAATCATTTTCAATAAGTTCTATCTCATATTTAGAAAACATCTCAATAACAAAGCCGACACATAATATAAAACATCCTTTAAGTTCATGAAAAGAAAGATTGTATCACACTCTGACGAAGCCTTTTCCAATTGAAGTATTAGTTGTTCAGTCGGCTATTGTACCAAATAAAAAAGTGATTTCGCTCTTTCTAACTTTAGGCTCCATCCATTCTTTCATTTTTTTACTTTGTAGATACGCAACATAAAACTCAGTGATATAGATAGATACATACATAGATAAACAGATATACAGATAGATAGATAGATAAACAGAGAGATAAACAGATAGATAGATAAATAGATAAACAGAAAGATAGATAGATAGATAAACAGAGAGATAAACAGATAGATAGATGGATAAATAGATAGATTGGATAGATAGATTGATGGGTTGATTGACAGATTTATAAATATAGAGATAGATACAAATGGGATGCATGACGCGTAGGACGTAATCATCTTCTTTTTTTAAGTATCGTCTGTATTTTATAAGATAAGAAGATAAGTGAGGAAGAGAGAGAGATGTAACTTATATTTCAAATGCATGGATAATTCGATTAAAATAAACGTTTTTTATCCAAAACAAATGTCCATTCAAAGTTGCAGGAAAGAGAAGCTACTGACACCTAAAAAAGGTTTTCAATTTCATTTTATTTTAAACTAACACATGTATCTATTCCATGTATCATGTTTCGTGTTTTGATTTTTTTCCCATTGAAATACAATACATAAATGTAATAGCAATGTATCAGGCAAAATAAACAGAATAACTTTTTTCTGTCTGTTTAGAATATAGGGTGTACACTAGTGGCTCTCCATGGAATATGTTTGTAAAGAAGTAAATCTAATAGATACACATCGAGTGCCTGGCGTTTGGCATAATGGATTTTACATTTCATTTTTACTTTAATCTTTTTGTGCAAAGTCTTAGAAATAAAACATTATAACATAGCAACGTATTCTGAATCATATGACTGGCAAGTTGATCTAAATAGGATGCTCAGCTAGTTACGTCAGCTTTTATGTTTTAGCTATTTATGTTTTAGCTATTTATGTTTTAGCTATTTATGTTTTAGCTATTTATGTTTTAGCTATTTATGTTTTAGCTATTTATGTTTTAGCTATTTATGTTTTAGCTATTTATGTTTTAGCTATTTATGTCTCAACATTGTATGTCTGGGGTACTGAATGTCATAAATAAACTTTACACAACCTAAGTTTAGATCAAATCATTAAAAAGCCAACTAGATTAAACAACACATTAGATCTCTTCTTAACCAATAGACCTGGATTAGTAGTTGATTATGATATTATCCCTGGTCTATCAGACCATGAGATCATAAAAATACACAGTCAGATAAAAGCAGTAGCCAATTCAAAACCCAAAAGAAACATCTTTCTCTGGAATAAATGTAACCTAACACAACTACACCAAGCTTCATTAAACTTTCAACAAACATTCTTATTAGAAAAAGACATTAACCAACCAGTCGATGACCTCTGGAATTTCATTAAAAACCATCTTAAAAGCATTATAGAAAATCATATACCAACTAAATACACATCGGACAAAATAAATAAATGCTGGTTTAATAATAGACTAAAGAAGCTTTGTAAACAGAAGGAAAACTTATATAGAAAATTTAAAGAAACTATAGCAGAAAGAATTTACAAAATGTATATAAAAATTAAACACTTAACCCAAAAAGTAAGCAGACAGCTGCAGAGTGAATACATAAACAATGTAATATCTAAAGATAACAAAAAAACCTATGGTCATACATGGTAAGAAAATGGAAACAACAGGCATAGCGCCATTAAAAGATGAACATAACATAATACATAATGATAATGAAACTAAAGCAAACATCCTAAACAAATACTTTGCATCAGCATTCTCAGCCCCAGGAGACAAAGACAAATTACTGAATTTGAACCAAGTAGACAACATAGAAGATATAGTAGTACAAGAAAATGGAATTCAAAAACTATTAGCCAACACCAAACCAAATAAAGCGTCTGGACATGATGGTATTCCGCTAGATTTTTCAAAGAACTAAGCAATGAGATAGCCCCAGTGTTCAAAATACTCTTTCAGGCTTCACTTAACTAGGGCAGAGTACCAAAGGACTGGAAAGAAGCTAATGTCATCCCCCCTATTTAAAAAAGGAGAAAAATCTGACCCAGGAAACTACAGACCAGTATCACTTACCAGCATCACATGTAAAATCCTAGAACACATAATATGTAGCAACATCATAAATCACTTAGACAAACAAAATGTCCTCACACCATACCAACATGGCTTTAGGAAATATAGATCATGTGAAACACAACTAATAGGACTAATTGATGATTTTCCTAAAGGTTTAGATAATAGTGAACAAATAGATGCTATCTTACTAGATTTTTCTAAGGCTTTTGACAAAGTTCACCACCATAGTTGCTTAAAAAATTAAAATATTTTGGCATTAATGGTCCACTGCATCAGTGGATTAAAGATTTTCTGATAGGGAGAGAACAAACTGTAATAATAAATGGCTCTAAATCAACACCGATAACAGTAAACTCAGGTGTACCTCAAGGAACAGTCTTGGGTCCACTACTATTTTTCATTTACATAAATGATTTACCAAATTGCATTACTTCAGGAACAAAAAAGTCAGATTATTTGCAGACGATTGCATAATATATAGAACAATAAAAACAACACAAGACACAGAAATTTTACAAAGAGAATTAGATGAATTACAGAAATGGGAATCAAATTGGAGCATGTCTTTCCACCCAGAAAAATGTCAGTCAGTAAGAGTAACAAAAAAACTAAAACAAATTAATTCCACTTATCTTATTCATGGCAAACCAGTAACACAGACTAAAAACGCAAAATACCTAGGTGTTATAATAAATGAAAAACTGTCATGGAATCCACATATTGATGAAACTATAAAAAAAATCAAACAAAGCATTAGGATTTATTAAAATAAGAACATAAAACTAAAATGTTATTTCACCTTGGTTAGGCCAATAATAGAATATGCATCCTCCGTTTGGGACCCCTCAGCTCAAGAAAACATTAAGAAAATGGAACAGACACAAAATAGAGCAGTGAGATTCATAACAAATGAATATTCACATTAGACTAGAGTAACACCTATAGTAAAATCACTAAATTTAGGAAGCCTTCAGGACAGAAGACTCAAAAGTAAAGTAGCAATTATACATAAAACACTGAACCATAATCTTCAAATACAAAAACAAAATTTAATAAAATACTCTGAAAGAGACAAAAATAAAGGCACATTCCTCGTCCCATATGCTAGAACAAATTTGTACAAATACTCCTTCTTCCCTAATGCTATTAGAGCATGGAATGGGTTGCCTGAGCTAGCCAGGAAAACCAGTGACTTGGCAGAATTTAAGTCATTGGTTAATATGCATGACTAAATGCATGACGCGTAGGACGTAATCATCTTCTTTTTTGAAGTAACGTCTGTATTATATAAGATAAGATAAGATAATAAGTGGCAAATATTCCTTTTTTAAAAAAGTACTGAGGCCAAGAGAGTTCATGTTTTACACCAAATTTGTGGGCGCACACTGGTCATGAAATTGACTACCATGAGGTCATTACATCAACTCACAGACAATTTGGGATAAAAATAGGAATTTTTATCGGATTTGTGGAGTAATGATAAGGTAGTTCCTATACAACATGAAATGTGATTTAAAATTTATCTTAAACTGGCTAATATGTGCAAAAAATATGCGTTTTTATGAAAAGCAGAAGTGATTTTTTAAAGGGTCTTGTGATACAGATGTACAGTATTACTGTTTGCGACTTTTATTATTTGACTCTTTGTGTATTAAAAAAATGGTTTCTATAAAATGAACATACAATATCCATATTAAAATGTGATAGTGAAAGCTGCAAAGTCGAGTGTAAACAAATAAATAAATTCAGTAGTGATACGTTTATTACGATATAAAAATGAGGAGCAGAAAGGCCGACGCAGCAGCTCTACTTTGAACTAGATGGCTGTTAGAAAAAGTTTCATCTTAATGTCAGAGAACTATTGAAAATACAATCATTGAGTACCCAAAACATACGTCATCACATGACGTAACAAAACTGTATAGTCCGAAGTTTAATGAGGAGTGCATGCAGTAGTTCAAGTAGCCACTGACCTACATATTTTGCCTCAGTCAGTGCAGACATAACCATTGTCCGCCGATGGTCAATATAGATTCATTTTTGCCGTCTTTTTCAGTCCTCGGCAGTATATTTCTTTTGCTCTCAAATATATAGCCCGCCGCCATTGTAAGGCTGTACATTAATGTCTACTGGATGATGATATGATTGGGTCTCGATGATGTCAACATTTAGTCCTAGTGTAATAAAGAACTGGTCAATAATCTAAAATGAAACATAAGAGACGGATTTGTACGTATATATGTACGTGTATATGTTTATATGTGTGTGTGTATGCAGTTTAGTAAATCGAGTGTTTTTTGCTTCAATACTATCTTTGACATATAACAGTCCTAGACCACGTGATTGAAGATGGCACAGGTTATTATTTTGTTATGGGCACAACTTATTAGGTCTGGTCTCCTGGTCTGGTATAACTATTGATCGTATTACCAAATCGATGGATATATGTGTGTCTGGAGGTTATGTCTTAGTGGACTACGTACCACAAGGTTATTTTTTCCTGTTTTGATTGATACAAAAAGAGAGTATAGAGACTCTAATGAAACTACTTATTACAACAAGAATGATGGATGTTGTTTTCTGAAGTCGGCCTGGTGTTTGGGCGTCAAAAGAAAGAAAAACTTGTTAAGATACATTTTTGATAATAATGAATGTATACAAAGTACACCATATACAAAGTACAACATATAGTTATTTGATGGTATGTGTTCTCCTATTAAAGGTGTAAGAGCAGGTCGTGTCTGCAGCTTTACCTAAGTAAACAACTTATGTCCATGGAGATATCGTAGAGTGCCGAGACAGTCTCCAAACAACAAAATGGCGGACTTCAAGTGCAATTACTCCTTGAGAAATCGGTGTCTAATTAGCAGCTTGATTGCCCCGTGGAGAGCTTAACAGAGGATGCGAGACATTGACCTAGTCCTCGGGGGCATAAGTAATTGGGGATTTTTTAAAAATAATTATTGTTTGTATCTTATCAGTTACCTCTTAACAAATGTGTTTGTTGAAAGTGTCAATGTATTTTGTTGACGTCAATGCTTGCACAAAAGAACAGCAGCCCATGTAACTAAACTAGTGGATACAAAGCTAGTGGAAAAAAGCTAGTGGATGCAAAACGTTCTGGATATGTTTCATCTGAACAATTCATTTGGGTTTCGCGGACCAACTTTCATTCTTTTGCGAACCTTGAATTTTTCGTTTTGTTTGTGTATGGATATGAACATAGAAGGTTTCTATTTAGTTTTAAGCGACGGCCAAATTCTATAATCAAAATATAAACTGGACTAATTCAGCTTATACCACCATATCTGCAAGTACAATATCTTTCCCTTGTTAGAGATACCAACCAAAATAATTAATAATCAATAATTAATTAACTAAGTGTTTTTTTTTGTATTAATTCTTATGTTGTCAGGTACAAGAAATAATTGTACGAAATTTCATCTTGAGCCGACATTGGGATTGAGAGAAATAGCGTGTACAAACCAGACAGACAGACAGACAGACAGAGTTGTGATATGAGCTTTGTAAGAGTCGTACTAAAGAATGACCTTTTCTCCTCCGTACACAAACACACACGCACAGAGAGATGAAGAGAGTGAGAGAGAAAGAGAGTCAGTGGTTGAAAGAAAGAGAGAAAGAGAGCGAGTGTAAGAGAGAAAAAAATATAGAGAAAGAGAGACAGAGAAAGGTAGAGAGAAAGTGAGAGAAAGAAAAAGTAAGAAGGAATGAGAGACAGAATAAAAAAGAGAATGAGAGAGAGATTGATTTCCTTAAGCGTAGTGTGACAGTGTTTAGTCAACAAAGTAGGTCCTAGCCTGGTCAGAGTGAAAATAAATATACCCGATCGCTAGATTAATGAAATATGTGATCAGTGGCCCCATGATGGACAAGAGCTGGAAAGTCCAGTGGCACAGATAGTCACGCCAACCTCTGGTCAGCGTCACGTTGTTTCATGAATGAGGAACTCTTTGTCAGTTGATTAGTCCACAGAGGGGGGTGTTAGGTGGCGGCCTTGAAATGGGTCATCGATGAGGGTCATCAAGGGACGCCTAGCGAAAGTAATCTTTAATTAGCATCACTGTTCACTTCCATTTCCAGTGACCCTTTCAGTACTAAAGTATTTGGGTCTTCGGCAGACGTGAATATGTTAACCAGGGATCGTCAAGCTATTATTTTAAAGATAAGACCCTAGTGAAATTTCCGATGTCATCCAAGCACAAGATTTAGAGTCACCTAATTCCCCCCTTTTTTTTTAAATATACAAGTTAAGAATTAAATTTACTAAGATTTTGACACAAAAAATATAATTAGGGTTGTCTTCGAATCCGAAGTTTAGTGAAGAATGCAATATTTCCGATGGCTATGCAGCCCGAGCTGTGACCTATTTAGCAGCTTCCAGCGCAGGCATTACCATTGTCTGCTGGTGTTCTATTTAGATTTTCTTTTCGCCATTTAAGTCTGTCCTTGGCAGCAGATTTTCTTTTGGTCTCAAATGTGTATCCCGCGGCCTTTGTGAGTGACCTCCAGCTGTCTCGTTCTGAAGCCGCATGCAACCAGGTGCTCTCTTCTATGGCACCTAAGCTGGTCTTTCTAATACTATGTTTAAGCCCCTTGAATGAAATCAGGATTTAGACAATTAAAAGAGAAAGAGTTAGCCTCCCCCCTACACCGCATTTTGTGAGTTCTTTTAAAGTGCAGTATTGAACCACTGTCATGCGCATCTTCTTTTGGTGTTTTCCTTTGTGTACCATAAGAGAGACATTAGTGAGGAAAGTAAACCATACACAGCTTTTCGTGTATTGGGGGAACATTATATGTTTCACTATTTACCTTTTGGGTTAAGTGGGGCCCCAAATCATTTCAATAGGGTCGTTAAACGTATGTTGCAAGGTTTGCAAAAAGTTTTATTTTATTTTGATGATATATGTATCTTCAGTGAAGATTGGGATACACATCTGAAAAGTGTCCATAATGTTTTCGGCGCTCTTAGGGAAAATGGGTTTACGTTAAAGCCAGCCAAATTAGAAGTGGGGTTCACTAGTGTTAAGTTTCTCGGACATAATGTAGGGCAGGGGGTTGTTAAGCCTGATCCTAGTAATGTTAAGAAAATTCTAGATTTTAAAACATCCACAACAAAAAAGGAGATTCGTAGCCTTATTGGGTTGGTGAATTATTACAGCAGGTTCATACCGAGATTCTCTGATCTAGTTTACCCTTTTACTGATCTATTGTGTCGGGGTCGGTCTCTTAAGGTGCACTGGAATCATGAGTGTGCGGAGGCTTTGAGCAGGGTGCAGGCGTATTTGTGTAGGTACCCCATTCTTCGTTTGCCTGATCCTTCATTGCCATTTTTTCTTCAGACCGACGCTTCGGACAAAGGAATCTCCGGTATACTGAGCCAGTGCGTGAATAGTGTTCTGCATCCCGTCAAGTATGTGAGTCGCAAGTTGTTGCCTCGGGAGCAGAGGTATTCCATCATCGAGAGAGAAGGTTTGGCTATCGTATTTGCCATTAGAAAACTAGACAGATACCTTAGTGGAAAGAAGTTTCACCTTCAGACTGACCACAAGGCCTTGGCTTACCTTCGGAGCACGAACTTTACGAACCATCGTGTTACGAGGTGGGCGTTGATGCTTCAGGACTACACCTTCGACGTGTGCCACATTAAAGGAGAGGACAACATACTAGCGGACTTGTGTTCGAGACTAGTGTGATGGCGTAATAAAGACTATTTTAGTATAGCTATTGATATGTATTTTGTAATATGCCTATATAATATTGTCTTATTAAGCATTTCAATGTTGTAATAAATCTATGATGGATGTTGTTCTTTGCTGAAGCATCTGTGTGAATAGATATTTATTATTGATTATCTGAAGTTTGTATCTTTGGCTTCAGCTCTTGATCTGGTTCCTAAATTCTTTCTTATTCCAGTTGTTTAACAATTAAGTGTTCAATGTCTCTTTAAAGACTGGACTTGTCTTCGCAAGATCCAGTTAGGGGGAGAGGGGGGATGTCATGCGCATCTTCTTTTGGTGTTTTCCTTTGTGTACCAGAAGAGATTGTGAGTTTTGGTTTCTAGGAACGCGCTTTTTGTTGATGTCATTTTTGCTGACTTGTTTTGCTTCTGTTGTGTGATGAGGCTAGATCTCCTCTGAGTTTCTTTTATGGGTTTTCTTCCCCAGTATTGGGTAAGTTATTTATTTACTGTATTAGTCTTCGTTGTGTAGCTCGAAATTCGTTGTTCCTATGATCGTGTGGTCTCAAGGAATATGTATTTTCTGTAATAGGGATGCAGGCTTGGGACTCTTTTGGAGTCAAGCTTTATTCACAGTGTGGTTTGATATGGCCCGTGTATCTAAGGCCTGAGTGTAGGCTGCGTCGTGATTGAATTATGGCCTCGAGTTGAAGGTGTGATATATTTCATTGCATAATATGTATACTTTGTGTTTCATTTGAACATACTATTGACTTTTATTTATCACTCATGTCATCATATTTCATGCATTCATTAAATTGGTAAAAGTACAATCTTGTTGTTAACTAATGGCCATTACTTACATTAGCATTAATATCATTCACGTTGAACAACTGTTGGTATTGACTAAAGGTTCAGTTGAATAACTGTTATTCAATGTGTGTATTTTACATGCTGTTACCTTTATGTTCTTGCGTTACTCTGTGCAGGTTGAGGATACGGGACCATAATATTATACCCTAGCTAATCTGAAATCCCACCCTGACAACCACTTCTGATTAGGCCCTTTGAATTAAACTAGACTTAATATCATTGAAAGAGACCAGGATTTAGTCAATTGAATGACATCTGAATTAAGCCCATCGAATAAAAAAATGATTAAATCCTTGAATGAGACTAGGAATAAGACTCTAAAAATGTAGCCAAGATTGAATTATTTTAACTGCTAGAATGAGGACCATTCTTAAAAACCAGATCAAGCCCCTTCATAGAGATTAACATGAACAAATGAGACAAGAAAAAAAAAGCCTCAATCTTAATTGAAACAACAACTATTGACCAAACATTTAATGACTGAGGTGAGAGATATTAGACCCACAACTGAAAATTCCAACAAGATAACTTTATCTACCAACTAACTATCCATCATTCTTGTGGAGTAATCACACTTCCTAACTATTCAGTGCCTCTAACCACGATTTGTAACTAGGCTAATTCTTACACCGCTAATAGCCCTTAATTATTTGACATCTCTAAGTACCTCCACCGTCCTTTGAAAAGTTTTCATTCAATGTCTCCTTCCTCTACTAATAATCCTCTCTATTTTATATCCATGCCGAACTCCTGAGACTTAAGTCATTACTAGGACGCTATAATGATATGTATACATGCATGACTCCGGCCTATTACTGCTGGTACCACATTTCCTATCTCGGATGAATGCGCTTAAATAACATCATCTCCACCCACCCCCGACACACACTTCCAACAAGAGGAGGCACTCTTCCAGCGGTCGAAATAGGCTCCCTTAGGGCGGAAGTGATTTGTAATCAGACCTTGATTTTAGGTCGATGACTGACGATGGCACAAGTGTACTAATTTTAGAACTAGTCTAGTACCTTAGTGTTGGCTCTGTCAAGCTTGCCTGAGTTATAAAATCTCAATCATCGTTTAAAAAATATGAATATCAAGTTACTATCACATACTATCTAAAGTCAATGTCTAGTTGTCTTTGTAAGAGATGTGGTGCATTTGATAATTGTTTGGGTAAACTAGTGATTATTAAGTATTTTTAAGCATATTCATCTTTATGTTCAAATTGAGAACAGGCGAAATGAAAGAATTTTACATTCCTTTTCGTCATGGTTGAAACTATCCCTGACCAGGCTTGTGAGAACAGATATTTGGGTAGAAATACAAGATTCAGGGCGCAATATTCAGATATTCGACATGATATTATCGTATGATTACATTTTTTTTTCACTTTGTCATTTTTCTACACACAGACCAACAGACAGACACACAGACCAACGGACAGACACACAGACCAACAGACAGACACACAGACCAACGGAAAGACACACAGACCAACAGACAGACACACAGACCAACAGACAGACACACAGACCAACAGACAGACACACAGACCAACAGACAGACACACAGACCAACGGACAGACACACAGACCAACAGACAGACACACAGACCAACGGAAAGACACACAGACCAACAGACAGACACACAGACCAACAGACAGACACACAGACCAACAGACAGACACACAGACCAACAGACTGACACACAGACCAACAGACTGACACACAGACCAACAGACAGACAAACACACAGACCAACAGACAGACACACAGACCAACAGACAGACACACAGACCAACAGACAGACACACAGACCAACAGACAGACATACTCATTCAATGAAATGTAATCACACATTTAGAATTACATGCACATATACGGACCTGCTTTAAATTTGAGAAAAGATGGATATGAGAATGGAGTGGACACTGGTGACTGGTCAGTCTTCGAGGTACGGATATGACGTCACGTGGAGCAGTGCAAGGGACATATTGTGATCACTGTCGCCCAGGGCTACGGCCGCCTCAGCCTTGTCCCAGTCTGTCTACTGGATCAATACGTTCTCACTTGAAGACGTGTCCCATTCCCCAACACTTTCGTCGTGTCTAATCTCTAAACCCTACGTCATCTTTAGCTGCAGGACAAAGTCGTTGTTATACAGTTCAGGGTCGGACTATTTTTACAACACGAAGAAACTTGTAAACACTGACTAGTAGGGTAGTTAATTCTTTAAAGTGACAAAGTATGAAGTTAACAGAAAGCAATAAAAATATCTCATCTATGCAAGGTTCAATATTACATCAATAAAATAATGACTGTTTTCTATAATACCAACATTTTGAAAACAAAAAGTTACGAAAGTTTAATCCACAATTTTTTTTCTGCATAATACCAATAATCTAAGCACAAAATAGTTTTCAACCTTGAAGTACTGGGGATTTTAAAAAGAAGTTTATAGTTGAGACTTTTATTGTTAAAGTATGTACACAATACACGGAGTGGTGAGTGGCCGAACTTATGTAAATAGTGGTACATTTTGAAGACATCTAGTCGAATTGAAAACAGTCTTGAACAATGAAAAATGGCTATTTGTGTCATGTTTGTAATTTTTTAAATTAAATTAGGAAATGATTTTAAACATTTTTTTCTCATAAGTTAAAAAGAAAAGAAAACAATGTCTTCCTCTGATGCTTCTAATTCTTTTATCATAGATGTAATAATATGTATGTATATAGTTTTTTTGTGTTAACTATTATCTGCCTCTTCAGTCCAATCTTTCCTTTTTTAAATGTGCTGTGTCGAGATCAACTAGATATAGAAGGTATCATTAGGGGAGGACAGGTCTGTTCTATGTAGAGTGTCCCAAGAGGCAATTGAAACCCTTGATTTTACCGATTATCAAGGAATGTCTGTCTGAAGGTCACTCATCAACCAGAAGATCATTTAATCACAAGACGTTTATCGGGATCAGGGTCAACAGTTCCTACGACGTACAGCCACTAACAATGACAAGCCCGCCACAACAGTGTGTGATGAGACAAGGGTGTTAGAGAGTTGTTTTTTCCTTCCTCGTCACATGCTTTGTGCTCTGTGATGAAAAAAACTTACCGGGTTTTAGGGTTCCCTTTACTTGTACATCAAACCAGTTCTCTTATAAACGTTTGTGCGATAGTATCATAAAGACCCTAGAAAAAACTTACCCTCAATAAAAGAATCCATAAACTTTAGTTGAATACAAAATTGTAACATTTCAATAATCACAGTAACTTCTTACACCAGATGGACAACTTCACAAGTGCATTGGTACTTTGTAATGCAGTGTTGCCAGCGAGTGAATACTATTAAGTAATTTTCGAGGAGCCTCAGAGTCACACAACAGTTCTGTGAGAGCTTCCGGTTCACAGACATTGATGTTTATTTGGGGGTAGACACCTATTCTCATTTAGAGGCAAACAAAATGTCTTAGCCAGATGGTTGTCCACGCCACTAGACAGTGGTACGTCATTTGGATACTGCGCTGCCCTGGTACACAAAATAGCCTGGAGAGACGGGGGTCTCAAATTGATTTGTGGATCTCAGAAAGTTCCGTTACATAAATGACTCACAAATATAAAAGAACTTCATTGATGCACAGGTAAAGGAAGCCTTCAAACCCCGGACGTTTCTTCACCATAATGCACAGACTCTCAAGTCTCTTCAGAGATGTTTTGATCATCAAATTCAATGTGAATTGATCCATTTCACGAAACTATTGCATGTTAAAAATGTATAAGCTTACGGACAGTCCTCGTCAAAGAAAATACATACAACAAACAAGCTGCTCCTCAAATTATCTGGAAACTACATTGGGACCTAAATTTACTTCAATTCCAGATCGAGAAATCTTCAAGTCACAGTGTTGGAGATAAACATTCAAGAGAGACTAGAAACAAATGTGAACAGAAAACATTATTTCATCATCTCTCTATGAGAATAATTCACGCAATACAATTTTCAAACGACAAATTGATATTAGCAAGTAGAATGTATTTCATATTAACAAGTACAGTGTATTTATAGAGAGATCTTAGCTATATACATAGCCCTCCTCATTAAAAGTACCCTGTTTTACATAGCTTCTAATACACAGACTCACATTTAGATCTGGTATGTTAAACACACATTTAGATCTGTATGTTAAACACACATTTAGATCTGGTATGTTAAACACACATTTAGATCTGATTTATTAAACACACTGAGATCTGGAATGTTAAACACACACTTAGATCTGGTATGTTAAACGCACATTTAAATCTGGTATGTTAAACACACACTTAGATCTGGTATGTTATACACACTGTTATAAACATAAAGATAAGAGAGTCGAGAACGATGTCTGTATAGTATGGCTTTAATACACTGAATGACTACACAACACACATTTCGTGAACACATTCTCACGGACGAGTTACAAGCACATGTAAACTTAAGAACGACAACCGATACAGAATATAATTTTCATAACACATACACTTAGATCAGGTATGTTAAACACACACTTAGATCTGGTATGTTAAACACACACTTAGAACTGGTATGTTAAACACACACTTAGATCTGGTATGTTTAACGAACATTTAGGTCTGGTATGTTAAACACACACTTAGATCTGGTATGTTAAACACACACTTAGATCTGGTATGTTAAACACACACTTAGATCTGGTATGTTAAACACACACTTAGATCTGGTATGTTTAACGAACATTTAGGTCTGGTATGTTAAACACACACTTAGATCTGGTATGTTAAACACACACTTAGATCTGGTATGTTAAACACACACTTAGATCTGGTATGTTAAACACACACTTAGATCTGGTATGTTAAACACACACTTAGATCTGGTATGTTAAACACACACTTAGATCTGGTATGTTAAACACACACTTAGATCTGGTATGTTAAACACACACTTAGATCTGGTATGTTAAACACACACTTAGATCTGGTATGTTAAACACACACTTAGATCTGGTATGTTTAACGAACATTTAGGTCTGGTATGTTAAACACACACTTAGATCTGGTATGTTAAACACACACTTAGATCTGGTATGTTTAACGAACATTTAGGTCTGGTATGTTAAACACACACTTAGATCTGGTATGTTAAACACACACTTAGATCTGGTATGTTAAACACACACTTAGATCTGGTATGTTAAACACACACTTAGATCTGGTATGTTAAACACACACTTAGATCTGGTATATTAAACCTTATGCTGTCAAAGAATGTCAAATGTCGCTTATAAAGAAGCTAGCCGTGTTCTCTCTCCGCCTTTCTTCTCTCAGAGTCACCTCCCCTTGTAAACAAGCTTGGCTCGAGTCTGTCAAGTGTCTACTGACAAGATAATGTCTGGTCAAGCATCCCAAGGGTTTCGACGCCTAGATGGCAGATAAATACCAGCAGCACATTGAATGGATGGTCCAGGGGCGTGGGGGTTGGGGGTGGCGAAACGAAAACTATTCGTAAACATACTGTGTAATAAAAAAACAAAAACATTAGAACTCTAAGCTGTGCTCCTTGTCATAAGTATGTGTCTAGTAACCAATCAACCATACACACAGATAATCACTCAGCCACACCTACGATAAACATATAAAACAAAGCTACATACACACATTTAAACACATACACCTCCACATACAACTCTCACACAGACACAATATCAAAAACAAACAAATAATCCAGTACAATTGTGTTGTGTTTCAAACATTACTTCCAGTAGATAAGATCTTAGGAACATTAGAGCATCTTCTACCACCACCACTTACCCTATCCATTTAGCCCCAATGATAGACCCCAGTTAGGTTCCAATCTATTGATACCAAGAAAAAGAAATTCTAAAAATACAAACAATAATATACAAACAGATAACTTCCATCATCTTTCAGTTTGTACGCGAACCTGTTGGTCTTTAGTTGTGATGATTCATTAGGGAAGTGATGTAGGTATGTATTCATTAGGGAAGTGTTGTATGTATTTAATAGTGAAGTGTTGTATGTATTCATTAGTGAAGTGATGTATGTATGTATTCATTAGTGAAGTGTTGTATGTATTCATTAGTGTGTTGTATGTATTCATTAGTGAAGTGTTGTATGTATGTATTAATTAGTGAAGTGTTGTATGAATTCATTAGTGTGTTGTATGTATTCATTAGTGAAGTGATGTATGTATGTATTCATTAGGGAAGTGTTGTATGTATTTAATAGTGAAGTGTTGTATGTATTCATTAGTGAAGTGATGTATGTATGTATTCATTAGTGAAGTGTTGTATGTATTCATTAGTGTGTTGTATGTATTAATTAGTGAAGTGTTGTATGTATTCATTAGTGTGTTGTATGTATTCATTAGTGAAGTGTTGTATGTATTCATTAGTGAAGTGTTGTATGTATTCATTAGTGTGTTGTATGTATTCATTAGTGAAGTGTTGTATGTATTCATTAGTGTGTTGTATGTATTTATTAGTAAAGTGTTGTAAGTAGTGTCGATTGTTTTCTCTTTCCCCACGCATTAATTCGAATGTCTAATTAATTCTCTTCATAACTTAACACTGTTGAACTTTTTTACAAAGCTTATAACTATGTCTGTCTAGTAAAATGTGTATAAACGTTATTTCTCCCACACCCATTCTCTGATCAAGCTGAAACTTCGCACAATTATTCATTGACATAGACCAGACATGAATCAATTAAAAAAGTAACCAATTAGACAATTGCTAACTAGTAATAGATTATTTTGTTTAATAACAACAAAGAAACTAATACTTCAGTATTCAAATACATGGCTAAATTTGTTGTGTTTAGTCCCCTTCAATACTTGTTAACGCTCTTTGTTGTTTTTTAAAGTATTTTTTTCATATTTTGCTTGTTTTAGCTTTGACATTATATATGTCAGTTTCTTTAGATACAGATTACCATGGAAACCGTAAAAACATCAATGTGACTAGGAGAGTCAATATTTAAATAAAATCGGAAACGGGGCTAAAAGTGGCACAAAAATAGCTCTGCAGAATTTCATGTGAGAAATTTTGTGATTTAGTCTTTGATGTCATCATCACGCCTTTCTCTCTCATTAGTCTTTCTGTTGAAATTGCTTAAAATCTTTAGTGTATTTTGTTATATTAGGATGATTTTAAGATTTAATCTATCTATATATAATTCTCTTCATGGCCCAAACATGCCTGACACCAACAAAAGTCATGGAAAGATAACTCTTTTATTTGTGCAAGTCGAACTAGAGAAGGGGGGGGGGAAACAAGTAATCTTCTCTGTATTCACCCGTCACTAAATTGCAGGGCCGGACTTAACCATTGCGTGGTCCTATGCGAAACGGATTGCGCAGAGTCCAGTTTAGGTAGGGATAAGGATAATAAGTGACGATACTGCCCCGTCTGAAGACGAAACCAAAAAGCCATTGACTCAACAGGGCGCATTCAATGTCTTCCGATACAGAAGGAGCTATATATTCTCATACTCGACTTACTTACAGTGTACAATCTATATACGTACAGTGTGTAAATTACTTACTTACAGTGTACAATCTATATACGTACAGTGTGTAAATTACTTACTTACAGTGTACAGTCTATATACGTACAGTGTGTAAATTACTTACTTACAGTGTACAATCTATATACGTACAGTGTGTAAATTACTTACTTACAGTGTACAATCTATATACGTACAGTGTGTAAATTACTTACTTACAGTGTACAATCTATATACGTACAGTGTGTAAATTACTTACTTACAGTGTACAATCTATATACGTACAGTGTGTAAATTACTTACTTACAGTTTACAGTTTACAATCTACTTACTTAAAGTGTACAATGTAAATGTTATTGCAATTTAAGGCATCGAAAAGTAAAAACATACACAACTTTTGATTGGCCAATCGATTGATACTATTTAACTCAGTCTATATTGAGAGTATGAGGAAAACAAAACACAAAAACAAAACACAAAAAAACAAAAACATTTTGTCTTTGAATCAAGTGAACGGTAAATAAAAATTAACTTTGTTCCAAAGTTTGTTGATAGTGAGCAAAGTCAAAACAGAAGCTTTTAGAGTCTGACCTCAATGGAATGAGCACGCTGTTTAAGTCCAGACTACTTCAAAACTTTGGGGATTTCAGTTTGTTCCCAAAGAGATTACCAGGAAATTCGCTTGTCAAAAGCGTGACATTTGAAGGAGAATACAGTACAGTTGTTTCAATGGACTTGACCTATGAACTTAATCGAAAGTTCAATTACTTTTGAATCAACTCTCTTACCTATCTAGCCTGAAGCGTTAAATCTAGGGCATTTAGTATTTTTTTCAAATTCAATTACAATTCTATATTAATGTACCAAACTTTGTACCAAGCTTTATTCAGTAAGAAATTCTCTTGCAGTTATTCTCAGTAAGGTGTTCAAATTTGACATGTGCAATAAACTCTTTACCCTGCACACTAAACTATTTATCCTGCTCAATGGACTCTTTACCCTGCACACTAAACTCTTTACCCTGCGCAATGGAGTCTTTACCCTGAGCAAAAAAACTCTTTACCCTGCGCAATATACTCTTTACCCTGCACAATGGACTCTTTACCCTGCACACTAAACTCTTTACCCTGCGCAATGGACTCTTTACCCTGCGCAATGGACTCTTTACCCTGAGCGAAAAACTCTTTACCCTACGCAAATAACTCTTTACCCTGAGAAATAGACTCTTTACCCTGCACACTAAACTCTTTACCCTGCACACTAAACTCTTTACTCTGCACACTTAACTCTTTACCCTGCACACTAAACTCTTTCCCCTGAGCAAAGAACTCTTTAGCCTGCGCACTCAACTCTTTACCCTGAAAAACAAAACTCTTTACTTTGCACAATAAACTCTTTAACCTGCACACTAAACTCTTTACCCTGCACAATAAACTCTTTACCCTTCGCAATGAACTCTTTACCCTGCACAATGAACTCTTTACCCTGCACAATAAACTCTTTAACCTGCACGCTAAACACTTTACCCTGCGCAATGAACTCTTTTCCCTGCGCAAAAAACTCTTTACTCTGCTCAATGGACTCTTTACCCTGCATACTAAACTATTTACAATGCGCAATAAACTCTTTAACTTGCACAATAAACTCTTTAACCTGCGCAATGAACTCTTTACCCTGCGCAAAAAATATCTTTACCCTGCACACTAAACACTTTACCCTTCGCAATGAAGTCTTTACCCTGCGCAATAAACTCTTTACCCTACTCAATGGACTCTTTACCCTGCATACTAAACTCTTTACAATGCGCAATTGACTCTTTACCCTGAGGAAAAAAATTCTTTACCCTGCGCAATATACTCCTATCTCCTATCTCCCTATCTCCCTTTACCCTGCGCAATAAGCTCTTTACCCTGCTTAATGGACTCTTTACCCTGAACACTAAACTCTTTACCCTGCGCAATGGAGTCTTTACCTTGAGCTAAACTCTTAACCCTGCACAATATACTCTTTACCCTGCACAATGGACTCTTTACCCTGCACACTAAACTCTTTACCCTGCGCAATAAACTCTTTACCTTGCGCAATGAACTATTTACCCTGCACACTAAACTCCTTACCCTGAACAAAGAACTCTTTACCCTGCGGACTAAACTCTTTACCATGCACACTAAACGTTTTAACTGCACAATAAACTCTTTAACTTGCACAATAAACTCTTTACCCTGCGCAACGAACTCTTTACCCTGCGCAATAAACTCTTTACCCTGCTTAATGGACTCTTTACCCTGAACACTAAACTCTTTACCCTGCGCAATGGAATCTTTACCTTGAGCTAAACTCTTAACCCTGCACAATATACTCTTTACCCTGCACAATGGACTCTTTACCCTGCACACTAAACTCTTTACCCTGCGCAATAAACTCTTTACCTTGCGCTATGAACTATTTACCCTGCACACTTAACTCTTTATCCTGCACACTAAACTCTTTACTCTGCACACTAAACTCTTTACCGTGCGCAAAGAACTCTTTGCCCTGCGAAATGAACTCTTTACCCTGCTCAATAAACCAATTACCCTTAGCATAGAACTCTTTACCGTGATCAATAAACTCTTTTCCCAGCGCAATAAACTCTTTACCCTGCGCAATGAACTCTTTACCCTGCGCAATAAACTCTCTACCCTGCATAATGAACTTTTTACCATGCACAATAAACTCTTTACCCAGCACAGTGAACTTTTTACCATGCACAATAAACTCTTTACCCTGCATAATGAACTTTTTACCCTGCATTATGAACTTTTTACCTTGCGAAATAATCTCTTTACCCTGCGCAATAAACTCTTTAAGCTGCGCAATGAACTCTTTACCCTGCACAATGAACTTTTTAACCTGCGCAATAAACTCTTTACCCTGCACAATAAACTCTTTACCCTGCACACTAAACTCTTTACCCTGCAAAATGAACTCTTTACCCTGCACACTAAACTTTTTACCCTGCTAAATGAACTATTTACCCTGCACACTAAACTCTTTACCCTGCTAAATAAACTCTTCTCAGTGGACGCCTTTGCACTGTTTGTAACTCAAATATGAGAACAGCAATTTTACAGTAGTACTAACATAGCTTATTGAAAGAAAGCGTCTAAACTAAAATAATGAATAAATTACAGTTAAACTCAAGGTAACGAGGGTGTCAGTGACAGCATAACGACACCCATTAGAGTTGGGTGGACTCAGAAGCGCCCAATGATTCCGAAATAAAAAATCCCAGTCTTCACCAGCATTCAAAGGTCATTGTTAATATTATGTGTAATAAGGAAGCCTTTCTAGTTACGTGTTTAGCACTCACCCCATACCAACATGGCTTTAGGAAATATAGATCATGTGAAACACAACTAATAGGACTAATTGATGATTTTTCTAAAGGTTTAGATAATAGTGAACAAATAGATGCTATCTTACTAGATTTTTCTAAGGCTTTTGACAAAGTTCACCACCACAAATACTCATTCTTCCCTAGTGCTATTAGAGCATGGAATGGGTTGCCTGAGCTAGCTAGGAAAACCAGTGACTTGGCAGAATTTAAGTCATTGGTTAATATGCATGACTAAATGCATGACGCGTAGGACGTAATCATCTTCTTTTTTGAAGTA
This sequence comes from Biomphalaria sudanica, assembly GCA_036873155.1. Taxonomy (NCBI): domain Eukaryota; kingdom Metazoa; phylum Mollusca; class Gastropoda; family Planorbidae; genus Biomphalaria; species Biomphalaria sudanica. The sequence continues at coordinate 2,093,582 of JAZGLO010006566.1, read as the reverse complement.
ACGTCTGTATTATATAAGATAAGATAAGCGGATCCAGAACTTTGGAGTGGGGGGGGGCGATTTTTTTTTAAAACCCTAACCTTAACGCCGAGTAAACCCTAACCCTATGCATAAACGTGTATACAGCATTGCAGAAACGCTTTCTCCTGACATTTATAGCTCATTATTCATCAGTGGGATTCGGGTTGAAGCCCAATCACGAAAAGTGTTTTCTTGCATTCTTCACTGAATAAACGCATTCTCCTGACCTCATTTTTTATCCTATTATAAAGGACCTTTCGAAAAATGTTGAAAAATATTCTAATATGAATTTTTAGGCACTTAATACAATGCAAATAAAACTGATTTGTTCCTTGAAAAGATAAGATACCCCACATCTTTAGATTAAGGCTTTGAGGATCGCCGCCGAAAAAAAATTATTAAATAGATAATATTCAATAAAATTCAAGCATAAATTGTGAGTTATAGTCCAAAACTTATTTAACAGAAAAATATCACATTGAGTAAAGGTTGGAAAAACGCGAGTAGGAAAAGATTTTCTGGGTTTAGAGTTCACTTCAATCGTGACTCTTATACTGAAAAATTTTGTTTGAATTATAACTTTTCCAAAGCAAAGTCTTTCTTGAAATAATTAAGATAAATGCATGTGAAAGTACATTAACTCTGTCTGGAAAGGGTATGGGGCGATAGAGTGAAAATGATTAATCCTCTCTCCTTTTTATAATTTCTGCTAATGATTGCATTTGGCATTAAAGAATAGGGTTGGGGCGAGTCGATATAAGAATTTAATTTTATAGCATGTATAAATTATATTAGTGACAGATTTTTTTATTTTGTAATTTCTTAACTATAGTACAAAAAGAAAAAGTATTGGTTTGTCCCATGGGGGGGGAGGTGATTGCATGTATCGCCCCTGCCACCTGGTACAACCCTTTTCAGTTTATATTTACTAATGAAAGAATTTGAGATTAGAGTGTGGTGCGACATAATATACAATGGGTTCACATAGTTTATATTATATACATATGCAACTAATTTTGTTCACATACAATGATTTCTCCATAAAATAGGACCGCCCCCCCCCACTCAGAGGGCTAGGGTGGGGAGGGCAGTACATGCAATCGCCCCCCCCCCACCCCACCGAATCGGCAAAAATACCTGAAGGAGAGCGACATAATATAAAATTTATATATTAAATCAACTAATTTTGTTCACAAACTTTGATTTCTCCAAAAAGTAGGACCGCCCTTCCCCCACTCAAAGGTTTTAGGTGGGAAGGGCAGCAGAGGTATTCGATCCCCACCCCATCGGCCAACAGGGGAACGACATAATATAAAGATCGGTTAAAATACCAATAACAATTTTAATCATATAGATATTCAATTGATTCTGTTAGCAAGCTGTGATTTCTACATATAAAGTTTAGGGGGGGGGGGCGGAATTGATGCCATCGCCCCCTCCCTACCCCACCATATCGACAAAAATACTCGAGGGGGGGGCGAAATAATCTAAAAATAGGTTTAAATATAAATAATTAGTTTATATTATTAACATAAGTAATAAATTCGTATACAAATTGTGCGAATTCTATAATAAAATTCGTCCTCCCCCCCCGGGGGGGGGGTCGGCCGAGTTGGGGGGGAGATCGCCCCTACCGCCCCCCCTGGATCCGCCATTGGTGTTTAGTAATCCTTTTAAAAGTGTTTTCAAATGTGTTATTTCTTATATCAGGGAGTGACTTATTTCAAGGTTTATGACATTGAACATGTCATCAGACGACTCCTAACCCAGTGGGAACTTTCTGTACTGGCCATGTAGTCTGTTCAAATATGATGGACTCAGTGCCCTCCTTAGCCTGCTGATGAAGTAGTATCGCCATTGCATGTTGTTGTGAAGTCCAACCAATGAAAGAAAGAATAGAACTGATTATTGAAGATATGACACCACTTCTAAAGTTGGGTGGAGATCTTGAATTTCTTACAAAACTCTCTTTACTTTGAGGACTTGTCACTTCTCCTATCCACTATTTATTCTTGACCTCAAGTGTTGCTTCAACTAGCGTCAATCCACACACGTTTGTCCGATTCGTTTCCATGTTGAAACTTCAATCCAGTCTGTCGGCTGTTATTTTTCAGGCCAATTCTGGTTGCTATAAATGTTGTGCATACAATTTTTTAAAAAAGTTCCTCATGAAATTATTAAATTATATGAGGCGTTTATTTTATCTTTTAAAACTTGTTTCCAGGCCACATTTAATTGGATCAAATCACTGGTTCGGAAACTAGGTTAGGTTAACCTTTCAGTTAGGAGAAGTGCAAGAAAGGGGGGAGGGCTGGGCAGACTAGGAAACTAATAACATGAACTCTGTGTTATTATCTTGTAAAGATTCTCAGATTTCTGTGTAGAAAACTTGAAGCTAGTTTCAATTATAGAAGTTGTACAGGAGACCTAACAGGAGAAATATAGGTATTGATTCATCTCAAAGATGTATGCATCTATCATTTTATCTCAGTGTCTTTTTTTTGTTTTTAATCAGCCCGAGGAGCACATATAGATAACATTCCATTAGATAGATAGATAGATAAGATAGATAGATAGATAGATAGATAAGATAGATAGATAGATAAAATAGATAAGATAGATAAGATAGATAAGATAGATAGATAGATAGATAGATACATATAAATAGATATACATACGTAAAGTTGTTTATATACGTAGTATATATAAATGTATCTATAAATACGAAAAGACATGGCAGTTGTTGTCAGTCTGTGTCTCACATCAACAGTTTCTTCATTAAGAAGCGGTTTTAATAATGTCGCAATCAAAGCGCAAAGATTCCCGGTCAAATCTTGAGCCTTCTATTGAAAACGTATTTTTCACAACTGTCACAGTTCGTAGTTTTAAAACTCTTTTATTATAAAGCATCACTACAACTGTACAACGACTGCCCCCTAGACCACAACGTATACATCCTTAGTTGAAGCACTGATAAGAACTTTGGTGACAAACACTTTTGTTTCTTTGACAGGTCTCAGAAGTTTCTTAAGATTTAAAGATTGTAACGTCCTAACCCTAACGTCCTAACCCTAACGTCCTAACCCTAACGTCCTAACCCTAACGTCCTAACCCTAACGTCCTAACCCTAACGTCCTAACCCTAACGTCCTAACCCTAACGTCCTAACCCTAACGTCCTAACCCTAACGTCCTAACCCTAACGTCCTAACCCTAACGTCTTAACCCTAACGTCCTAATGGCTTACACTTGACAACGTGGGATTGCTGCGGGAAGGATTCGAACTCAAGATTAGTCTGATAGTTCTTTTTGTGCCTCAAAATACTAACTACTTTTGTGAATGTGTGTATCTGTGTATGGATGTGTGTATCTGTGTGTACGAATGTGTGAATTTATGTGTACGAATGTGTGTGTGTGTACGGATTTGTGTATCTGCGTGAGTGTACGGATGTGTGCACGAGATAGAATTCGCGGGTCAAGAGTATGTGTACATAAATGTTATAGTCTTTAATTAGACCAACCTTTATTTTTAGCTTCACTTTTGGGTAAATCCAATCAGATATTGCAATATTGAGTCGAATCTCTAAAAGGATCTTTCAATTCCTCATTGTTCTCTGGTCTCCGCATCGCTACTGAGTGTCACCTAATTAGGTCCCCCAAGAGCCCGCCCACATTTCTTTCTTGATTCGCCATATTTGTTCCACTTTCTTCTCTCATTCGTACACAATCGTATCATCCTCAATGTTAAACGTCCATTTCAAACTGCTTGCGATGTCTTGGGTAATAGTATACATTATGGAATCCAACAGTAGCACAGACTTTGTGGAGTAGTTTCCTTCCTCTTATTGTGATGTTTTTTTTTAACTTTCTACATCCTTGATTAAATCTGACTTGAAAAGAAAGCTACGCTGGATAAGGCAAAATATGAAGGTTGAAGCTGGGGCTGGGGAGGCCATGTGAAATACTGCAATCCTTATTATTCTTCGTACTTAAAGACAAGCCTTTGTATTGTTTACGAATAGCATGTTTTATGTAAGCTTCTGGTATTGTTTTCACTATCTGGAGCAGTTTGTTGAGCAGTTTATTAAGCTGTTTGTGAGATGTTTGTTCATTTGTTTTTGAGCTGTTGGGTTGACTAAGCAGTTTAAAGGAAAACATTTCTCCCGCTTAAACGACTATCCTGGTCATATTATTCCATGTCAAACATTGTGTGCGTCTGTCTTTTAACGAAAATAAGATTATTCCTCACACACACGCAATGTAAGTCCTCACTCACTCACTCACTCACTCACTCAATCCCTCCCTCACTCCTCCCACCTACTTTCTGTTTTTCTTCCATTCATTTTGAGATTTGGAAGCGATAAACTTCCCGCAGGACAAAGTGTCTAAGAAAGTATTCTCTTTATAATGACTACACTTTCAATACAGTCTCGACGAGAGCATTGGGAACGAAAGGAGACCGTGAATGAAGATTGGGCCTTGTTCAAAGATGTCTATATAAAAAAAACAAGCTACTATTTTTGGTTCATAGCATCTGACGGATTCACTACGAGGCTAGGATATCAACGCGTTATTTCACGGTTAATTGCATCATCACAATGTGCGTTCATCTAGTGCGGTAATTTCACAATGATCCATCGTCTGAGCTGTCCGCTTGACATTGACTAGATAGCTCAAATCCGCTACAGACTATTCGTATTCCGACCACTAGCCGGTTGAGTCACGTGGTATTCGATCTATTCATAAACATGAAACATGAATTCTTCCCTTGTCATATATTTTTCCCCACTGCTTTAAACTGAAACAAAAGTTGAATCCATCAAAAGTTTATTTGTTCAAACTAGCCGTTGCAAGCATTGTATGGTTGCTGTTAATTCTTCGAAGTATAATAGTCATATTGGTAATAGTATTAACAATACTCCCTGTGCTTTCGATCCGTTAACAGACACAACGCAGGGTCTAAACTCTTTGAGATTATGATCTAAAACAAGTTAAGGCATATTGAAGCAATATGTTGTTCTTAGACGTAATAAGGCCAAACCTTAGGGCCATGTGTTGAAAAAACCCGCAAGTAGGAAGTTTTGAGAGAAATGCTGAGAAACGAAAGAAAATGTCAAAAGTGAAATCGAAAGGAATGAAAATCGAAAGGAAAGAAAATCGAATGGAAAGAAAAGTTCCGACTTAAATGTGTTCTTCTGTTTAGAGTAGTGCTCATGAAAATGTGGCAATTCTTAGTTTTATTTACTTGTCTGATTCATTTCATAGCAGGAACAGAGGCTTGTTAGTTTTGTACGGGGGGGGGACTTAGAAACACTTACAGAAGACGAAATATACAGCACGGTAACAATTAGGTAGATTTGATTGAGTTTTTACAATGAAATAGAGAACATCTGCTATATAAAATGTTTTTTTTGTTTTTGTTATGTGACTAAACTAACATAAATATTTATTTATTTGTAGAGCTTTTTTCCCCCTATTTTAAATAACATAGTGAGTTTGAAAGTATTTAGTAGACAGCTGAAAGTCTATTACAAATCCCGCGGGATACACATGTTCCAGACCACAAGAAAATCCATTGCCAAAAACTGTTGAAAACGCCGAAAAAAAAAAATCAATAACCTCTAGACAAAAGTTACGTCTGCGTTAGACTTAGCACAATTTGTAGGTTGTAGTTGGGATTTCGTGGCCGGATGAAATACTGAACTTATTAATTATTTGGCTGGAAGACAAGCCTTGTTATTATTAGTTGATGTGATATTTTACGTAAGCCTAGACCTGGGCCTGTTTGTTAAGCTGTTTGTTGAGCTGTCTGAAAAAAATACAAACATTTCTCCCGTCGACACGACTGTCCAGCATGACATATTGCTCGATGAAGCATGAAAGAGACACCATGGATATTTGTTTGACACAATACTTACAGTAGTTCCCCCCCCCAAAAAAAAAAAAAGCTGTATGCTGTTATCATGTCGTGACAATCTCAAGATCTTGTTCTAACGGGAATTGTTCAGTTTAGCTTACTATCTAGATCACGTGACAGGTAAGAAGAACAAAAGATACAGTTAAAAAAAAAGAAGATAATATTCTATGTGCTGCATAACTTTTATTTTATGACAGTGGTCAGAACTTAAGGTCTGTAAAGATATTCTCCTGATTATAGTCTCTGTGTAATAACACAATATTTGTTCCGCCAGAGATGCTCAGTGAGTGAAATGTGTATAGTTTAGTTTTTTTTATTAATTTTTTTAAAAGGACAATGCCGAGAAATCATAATATCAAATAGTTATTTTAAGAAAATGTGTCTGAACAAATAGTTGCTTGGAAGTAGCGCATTGTACGTTTGATTTGAAAACTAGATTTGTAGAACTTGCGTTGTAGCAGTTGCTTCTCCTGTGATAGAGTTTTGCATTACACTTCCGGGTGTTAACTGACAGCAGCAATCGAGCCAAAGAAACGTGACAATCAAATAAAAAACACAGACACAAAAACAGTGACCTAGAAAAGAGAATCTCGTTGCAAGTTTATATGCAAAAGCCTTAACCAATACCTTGCCTTACTCAATGAGACATTCTCTTTGTTTCCAGAACGAAACTTTGTCTCTTAATTGTGGTGAACTGACTTTTTTTAATGCGATGTTTCTATCCCTACTACATCGAACAGCTTCAATCGTTATTTAAATCTATTTGTAAGAAATCTCCCGCTGCCTCGTTCAAACGCTGCAAGCTGCTCTCTACTATGTCAGTGAAAGCATCTTGAGCCTAAGTTGGTCTTTAAAAGCATGATCGGTTGGCACCTCTCTAGTACACGCTGACGAAGTTGGCACCTCTCTAGTACGCTGACAAAAGAGAACACGTTGATGGTCAAAATATTATTTGATGGACACAAAGAGAACACGTTGATGGTCAAAATATTATTTGATGGACACAAAGAGAACACGTTGATGGTCAAAACATTACTTGATGGACACAAAGAGAACACGTTGATGGTCAAAACATTACTTGATGGACACAAAGAGAACACGTTGATGGTCAAAACATTACTTGATGGACACAAGTTGTAATCCATACATTCTGTGGGTTAGAGACATAAGAAACTGTTTGATTTGGTCTTACCACTGACTCATCGCTCACGAGTGACCTCTTTACCTTATTTCAAACGTGATGTGATATTTTATAATGCTATTATTTGTTAGTAGACATACGGCAATACAGAGTTAAAGTAAGAAGGTTTCCAAGACAGACACAAGCGTTATCCATTTAGCTGCAATGAAAAAAAGTTAAGTCAAGGTAATTTTAGCATGACAAGGTAACTTTAGCATGACAACAAGGTAACTTTAGCATGTCTTAACTTTAGTATGACAAGGTAACTTTAGCACGACAACAAGGTAACTTTAGCATGACAACAAGGTAACTTTAGTATGACAACAAGGTAACTTTAGTATGACAACAGGTAACTTTAGCATGACAACAAGGTAACTTTAGTATGACAACAAGGTAACTTTAGTATGACAAAAAGGTAACTTTAGTATGACAAGGTAACTTAAGCATGACACCACAACTTATCGTCATTAAACTACAAGAGAGAATATTGACACTGAGAAAATAATCGATACCTGCTGTCAGAGAGGCGACTAGAAAACAGAAAACAGAATTCAACACTATGGCTTTAGTCTTGTTTTTTTTTTTTTTTTTTTTGCCAAAAGAAGGGTTCTCAGTACGAAAAAAAGGCTAAATATTTATTGAAAGTATTTTTAACAGACTGGGACGTAGTCAAATGTTCCAAGCAGATACTGATCTAAAATAGTCATAAGTTCAATATCAAATATAAACTATAAACAAAAAACACATCCCTTATATTGAGTCGACTAGAAAACAGAAAACAAAAGTCAACACTGGCGTTAAATGAGTGAAATCGCATGTATTAATTTGACAGAGAATAAAAGTTTTTCAAATCTAAATGGAACAAGAGTCTCCATGATAGAAAGTGAACGTGTTTTTCTATTATTAAATCTATTTAAAAAAGGAGAAAAATCTGATCAAGGAAACTACAGACCAGTATCACTTACCAGCATCACATGTAAAATACTAGAACACATAATATGTAGCAATATCATAAACCACTTAGACAAACATAATGTCCTCACCCCATACCAACATGGCTTTAGGAAATATAGATCATGTGAAACACAACTAATAGGACTAATTGATGATTTTTCAAAAGGTTTAGATAATAGTATACAAATAGATGCTATCTTACTAGATTTTTCCAAGGCTTTTGACAAAGTTCACCACCATAGTTTGCTTAAAAAATTAAAATATTTCGGCATTAACGGTCCACTGCATCTGTGGATTAAAGATTTTCTGATAGGGAGAGAACAAACTGTAATAATAAATGACTCTAAATCAACACCAATAACAGTAAACTCAGGTGTACCTCAAGGAACAGTCTTGGGTCCACTACTATTTTTAATTTACATAAATGATTTACCAAATTGCATTAGTTCAGGAACAAAAGTCAGATTATTTGCAGACGATTGCATAATATATAGAACAATAAAAACAAAACTAGACACATATATTTTACAAAGAGAATTAGATGAATTACAGAAATGGGAATCAAATTGGAGCATGTCTTTCCACCCAGAAAAATGTCAGTTGTTAAGAGTAACAAAAAAACTAAAACAAATTAATTCCACTTATCTTATTCATTGCAAACCAGTAACACAGACTAAAAACTCAAAATACCTGGGTGTTATAATAAATGAAAAACTGTCATGGAATCCACATATTGATGAAACTATAAAAAAATCCAACAAAGCATTAGGGTTTATTAAAAGAAATTTCTATAAATCAAATAAGAACATAAAACTAAAATGTTATTTAACCTTGGTTAGGCCAATAATAGAATATGCATCCACCGTGTGGGACCCCTCAACTCAAGAAAACATTAAGAAACTGTAACAAACACAAAATAGAGCAGTGAGATTCATAACAAACGAATATTCACATTTGACTAAGGTAACACCATTAGTAAAATCACTAAATTTAGAAAGCCTTCAGGACAGAAGACTCAAAAGTAAAGTAGCAATTATACATAAAACACTGAACCATAATCTTCAAATACAAAAACAAAATTTAATAAAATACTCTGAAAGACACAAACATAAAGGCACATTCCTCGTCCCATATGCTAGGACAAATTTGTACAAATACTCCTTCTTCCCTAGTGCTATTAGAGCATGGAATGGGTTGCCTGAGCTAGCCAGAAAAACCAGTGACTTGGCAGAATTTAAGTCATTGGTTAATATGCATGACTAAATGCATGACGCGTAGGACGTAATCATCTTCTTTTTTGAAGTAACGTCTGTATTATATAAGATAAGATAAGAAGATAGTACTAAAAAAATGTTTTAACGACCTAAATAATTCTCAACATTACAGTGATTATTTGTACAGGTCGCCCCGCGTCAAATTAGTACATTTTCCGTTTGAATATAATTAATTAATTACGCCTAATGGATTAGCTAATTGGTTAGTTTTGTTAGTTTATACTTGTGTTCTCATCGACAATGAAATCATTTCACAACTTGATCTAAACATGGGAAGTGGTAGTAGTCACGTGTACACGATTGGTTTGATATAAGCTCAGTCAAAACAGTAGCAGACCTGGAGACAGACAGACAACATGAACATTAAGTGTAAATATTTGAATTGAAAGATGAAGAGAGAGATAGATACAAACACACAAAAAAATGACTTGCAGATGGATAAACAGACAAACAGACAGACACACACACACACACATATAAATATATATATATACAGAGAGAGAGAGTGCGATCGAGAGAGAGAGATAGGTAGATAGATAGATAGATAGATAGATAGATAGATAGATAGATAGATAGATAAACCAGACAGACAGACACGCAGACAGACAGACAGAAAGATAGATAGATAGAAAGATAGATAGATAGATCTTAACTTATCTTATATGATACTGACGTTACTTCAAAAAAGAAGATGATTACGTCCTACGTGTCATGCATTTAGACCTAAAATACGCCAAGTCACTGGTTTTCCTGGCTAGCTCAGGCAACCCATTCAATGCTCTAATAGCGCTAGGGAAGAAGGAGCTGTTGTACAAATTTGTCCTAGCATGAGACGAGGAATGTGTCTTTATCTTTGTGTCTTTCTGAGTATTTTTATTAAATTTTGTTTTTGCATTTGAATATTATAGTTTAGTGTTTAATGTATAATTGCTACTTTACTTTAAGTCTTCTTTCCTGAAGGCTTTCTAAATTTAGTGATTTTACTAAATGGCTTACTCTAGATAGATAGATTTAAGGTTTTCTTGAAAGAAAAAAAAACATGAAAACTAGACAGAAGGAATAGATTTATCCGAACTCAACTAGTGTGCCTAACAGACCTAGGAGACTACCCAGACATCGACTTATATTTGAGTAGAAACATGAAAGCCAACTGTCGGTTCATCTCTGCTGCCTCTGGCTAGAAGTTCAACAAAATATGTTCTTACCTCAACTCCCAGTATGGTCCTAGTTCTGAAGAGTGACAACTGATGTCCAGTCACTTGTCAGACATAAATACAAGTGACCAGACAGTTCGAAACTTTAACTTTTTTTTTTTAGTATTAAGTGACAATATTGTTTTTTTCTGTCTGTCTGTCCCACTCTGAAGTTTAGATGTCAAACAACAAACAGCGCTTTTCTAACTCATGTCATTTCATACCCCGGTCATTTCATTTTTTTCATCATCTGATCATGTTATTTAACAAATAGTAAAAACCTTGAAATGAGCAATATTTAATATATTCATTTTTTATTAAAATGACAAAAAGTGTAACACATTAGAAAAGAATAAAATTAAAATGAAATGCCATTGAAAACTATTAAAATTTAATATGTATAAATGTAGAGGCAATGTAAAAAAGTGTTTTTGTGATCATCTACATCAATAAGATAGATAGAAATGAAATATCAATAGAAATAAAGTCTTATAACTTAATTTACAACTTTAATGTTTAAAAGGATATAAAGCAAAACTTATATAGGCAGACATGGAGGATGGGAGAAATCAGCCTTTAAATAGTTTATAAAAAAAAAACTTATTTCAAGGCTAAAAATGACGCGCCCATTTTGAAGAGAGAGCGATTGAAAAAGTAACGAAAGTGAAACATGGTCGTACTACCAGCACACCTTGGCCCCTTTGATGAGAAGTTATCAGCGGCACGGTCATAATTATTCTAATCGCACTACTATCTCTCAAAAGATTTCCACTACTTCCACCAAACTTTGGCCTTTGATCATTACGTCATGCGCAGGATAATATTATAATATTACACCCCCCACATCTAATAGAAGCGCTATAGCTAAGTACACACCCAGATTTACAATATATTAACAGATTTCTCATCAATAATGCAAAGTGAAAGAGGAAACACTATAAACGCATTAGTAACCTGTCAAAAAATATCAACCAGCATTCTACATAAGCACAATAAAACAATGGATACGAAGAACAAGATTAATAGGGAATGAAATAACCGGAGGATGAAGTGAGTGGTAACCGTCTTTTCTTACACTAGCGTCACCAGGAGAGAGGACCTGTCTTTTCTTACACTAGCGTCACCAGGAGAGAGGACCTGTCTTTTCTTACACTGATGTCACCAGGAGAGAGGACCTGTCTTTTCTTACACTGATGTCACCAGGAGAGAGGACCTGTCTTTTCATTCACTAGCGTCACCAGGAGAGAGGACCTGTCTTTTCTTACACTAGCGTCGCCAGGAGAGAGGACCTGTCTTTTCTTACACTGACGTCACCAGGAGAGAGGACCTGTCTTTTCTTACACTAGCGTCACCAGGAGAGAGGACCTGTCTTTTCTTACACTGATGTCACCAGGAGAGAGGACCTGTCTTTTCTTACACTGATGTCACCAGGAGAGAGGACCTGTCTTTTCTTACACTTGCGTCACCAGGAGAGAGGACCTGTCTTTTCTTAGACTAACGTCACCAGGAGAGAGGACCTGTCTTTTCTTACACTAGCGTCGCCAGGAATATGAATATGAACATTATATCAAATTGTCCCTCTATTGAAGTAATGTAGTGAGCAGGGGCGGAGTGGCTGTCAAAATCGGCCCGGCCATTTCTATACCATCCGGCCCACAAATTATATGCCACATTATGGGCATCCAATTACATCTCTCCTCAAGAGCATTGTGTGAAGTTTAATAATGTATCGAAAGTAGTTCTCGATATGAATAATTTATTGGATGATTTCAAAAGAATCTGATGAGCTCAATCACTAAATGAATCAAGTAGAACACTTGGAATGGAGACTCTTTTAATGTAAACAAATCCCTGCAATCATTACAAGTGCATATAATTTACATTCACATTCAATGCACGTGAAGATCCTCCATCAACGAACACATTGTTTATGATTCAATTTCACTCATCGCTATTTTCTCAGACCTATGGACTTCAATTTACAAATACAACTCTTCATCCTCAATTATTTAACTGCCCATCTCACAGGGTCATTGGGGCGCGGTGGCTGAGTGATTAACCACTTGGCTTCTTGGAGAAAGTAAAGGCTGTTGGTCGTTGTGCTTGCCAAATGACACCTGCTCGTTAAGCTTTGGCCAAAGAAACAGATGACCTTAACATTATTTGCCCTGTAGAACGCAAGGTCTGAAAAGGGGAACTTCACTCACAAAGTCACATACAGACTGCTATCTCAATAACTTAGAAACCTAGTTTGACTGCATCATAGAGCTAACTACACACACACAAAACAACACTACATTCACTTCTTTGAATCTAATATAATATCCTTACATTCAGTAGGCTGTCAAGTTTGTGTCATATTCTAGCAACGCTCGCTCAAAGACTTAAGTCTTAATCTTTGTCGTCTTATGACGTTGAGCCTGTCATCATAAGGCTTGTGAATCTCTAGTGCTTGTGAGAAAATGGTAATAATTGTACTATTTTTTTTTTGCATAGGATTTCAGCAATAGTTACTTTTAATGTTTTGTCTGCCTCTTCTTTATCTGTTCTTTTGCATTTCGATTCCAATCAACGCATTGCTACACTGTTCAAGATCAGAATTGTGATTTATGAAGGACTTCGTAGGGGGGACCAACTCGAGATCAAGGGATAACTCCACCAAAACCAATTAGATATCATGTGTGACTAGACATGTCATCTATAGCACTTTTAAAGTTGTTTGTTTTTTGGTATCTTAATAGATTCATTGAAATATATTCACATTAACGCCGATCTCTATAAGAAATAAAGGTCGTACGTTTCTTGTTTATTAGTGTGCTTAAGAAATGGACGTCTACTAAAAGCACTATGTACTCATGTAGGGTATTTAAGACTAAGACTAAGACTGCTTTATTGATCCTTACGGAAATTTGTTGTGATTACAAGGACTTGTTTCTCATATAAAGACAACACAACAGAAAAATACACACAAATACAACAGACAACATAAAGAGCTCATTCAGCGACTACACACAGGTATCTTTGTGCATTTCATGTTCCCTGATCAATGAGTGGCGGTGATAGAGTCTGACCGAGTGAGGTACGAACGAGTTTTTGTACCGCTCTGTTCTTGTTTTGATTGACAGCAGTCGCCCACTTCGCGACGACCTGTCGTAGTTCTGATGGAGCGAGTGGCCGTTGTCTTCCAAGATTTTTTCGATTTTTCTTAGGCACTTTTGTTCAAAAAGCTCCTTTAAATGTGGCAATGTTGTAAGTGTAATTTTAGATGCTTTTTTAATGATTTTTTCTAGACGTCGCAACAGTTTAGATGAGGCGTTGCCTTGCCAACAAGTTATTCCGTATGTTAGCAGACTCTGCATAGACGAGCGGTAAAATGTCTCAAGGATCTTCTTGCTTAGTTTAAAGCTATTGAGTTTGTATAGAAAAAAGAGTCGCTGGGCTGCCTTCTTTGTCAGAGTTCCAAGGTGGTCTTCCCATGAAAGCTTGTTGTTGATGATAACGCCTAGATATTTATATGCCTTTACTTGTTCTATAGATGTAGTGTTTATTTGCAGTTCACGTATAGTTTGTTTTTTCTTTCTAAAATCTTTTATAAGCTCTTCAGTTTTTGTTACATTCAGTTCTAGAAAGTTGTCGGTGCACCAGTTTGTAAACTCTTCTATCGAGCTTCGATACTGAGTTTCGTCTCCTGAAATAAGACCGACTATGGCAGTATCATCAGCAAATTTAATGATTTTAACTGAGTCATAGATGCTTCTTATGTCATTAGTGTAAAGAGTGTATAGTACAGGAGAAAGTACACAACCTTGTACTCGAGTTGACGATTTGGTGTTGTTGACTTTAACATACTGGGGCCGTTGGGTTAAAAAGTTTAGAACCCATGCTTGTAAGTAAGGGCTTACATTTAAGTTACTCAGTTTGTTTATCATTAGATGTGGCTGTATGGTATTGAAAGCCGAGGAGAAATCTACGAAGAGATGCTTATAAAGCTGGTCCAAAAGCAATAGAATGGCATCCTCAGTTCCTCTAGCTGCTTTGTATGCAAATTGGTGAGGGTCTAGGCTGTTGTTGACTACAAGTTGTTTTAGCATATATTTTTCAAAACATTTCATAACAATAGGTGTTAGTGCTACTGGTCGGAAATCATTTAAGCAATCTATTTTTGGTTTCTTTGGCACTGGTATGATCTCTGAATTTTTCCAGATGTGTGGAATGACGCACGTTTGCAATGACTGGTTAAAGATATGAAGGAAGATAGAAGAGATTTGGTCCGCACATAGCTTGATCAGCTTGCCACTAATTTTGTCTGGTCCAGAAGCTTTTGTTACGTCTGATCTTTTAAATAACAAGGTCACTTCATCCTCAGTTACAAAATTGACGTAGGGCTCTTGTTTTCCTTTGGACAGAGTGTTGAAAAGTTCTTTGTGTAGATCAACAAAATCTTCTTTGTCAAAACGAGAATAAAAATAATTTAGTTCGTTGGCGAATTTCTCATCATAAGCCACTGAAATTTGTTCTCGTTTTGAGGCGCAGCCTGTTATTTTATTTAATCCCTCCCAGCATTGTTTTGAGTTTGTCACGTATTACGAATTGAATTCTACTTTTAAATGGCTTGCCTAGGGGAACGTGACAATAGAATAGCAGTTGTGTCACTTATAATAAGTCTGAATTTAATCAAAGACTTACAATGAATAACAAAAAAAATGACACAAGAAATCGGAAGGTAAACTATCAACTTAATGTTTAATCAAATATAAAGTTACAAGAAAGAAAAATAAACATTTACTCAATACAGAATTGATGTGTTGACCAAAACCCTTTTACAAAAATGGCATGTAAAAATATTACAATACAAGAGTTTGAAAATGTAATTACAAATACAAGCAAGCAAGGCCTTAAAAAAAATATTAACTTACACGATAAATGGTATACCACGCACGGGTCACGCAATGTCTCCGCTATTCTGTCTCACGGCTGTCTCCGTATGTCTGTCCGTCAACGTCACGCGGGCGGTCTTTATATAATATACCGCGCGTCGATTTCAAGACAAATCTAGGAATTTCTCGAAACAAATACGTCATCAATTTCCCAGATCTAGAACGCTCTTCAAAGAGACAGAAAAAAAAACACCCTCCTTTCAACCAGAGGTACACACACAGGTCAAGGACCGGTCACTGTCTGTGTGGCTTGACGAATAAAATAAAAAAAAACTTATTACACAAGGGGCAGACAACCTACCCGTCTCTTGACCGCAACAGGTCAAAGAAAGAAAAGAAAAAAAAAACAACGCCTAGATACGTAACAAGTTGTTCTTGGCAAAGAAATTCTCAATTTTTTCTTTGTATGTTTTTTTCCCTTCAATTATTGCTTTTCTCAGTTTATGTTTAGCATTTATAAACTCTTCGTTGCTAGCCTTATAGTTTGTTTTCTTTTCAGTAATAAGGTGTTTGATTTTTTTGGTCATCCAGGGCTTATTGTTTCCATAGACTTGTATTGTTTTTGTTGGAATTGTTAACTCCTCGCAGAATGATAGATATGAGTTAACAGTTTCTGTTAGTTCGTTTATGTCTGGACAGTTTTCAATAAAGATTTCCCAGTTAGTTTTCTCAATGCATCCTCGTAGTTTTTCTACAGCCTCTTCAGACCACATCTTGACCGTTTTTATAACTCTCTTTGTAGTTTTAAGATTAGGTTTGTAATTTGGTATAAGATGGACTAATACATGGTCAGATTCTCCAAGTGGGAACAAACTTTTACATTTGTAAGCCTGCTTAATGTTAACGTAGCATTTGTCGAGCGTTCTACCCTGCCTTGTGGGGAGGGAGACGTACTGGCAATAGTTTGACAGTCTGTTGTCAATATTCAGGTTGTTGAAATCTCCAGTTACGATACAAACAAAGTCTGGGTGTTTTGATTGTACATTGTGAAGCACATAAAAATTTATTTCCGATGCAGTCGCTGTGTCAGCCGTCGGTGGTATGTACACAACAACAACACACACCTGGGTGAATTCTCTAGGCAAGTAGTAAGGCCTAAGTGTGACACACATAAGTTCAATGTTAGGGTCACAAATTTTATTCCTGATGTTCACATTATTGACGTTGCAGTATTCCTTGTTTATATAGATTGCGAGTCCTCCTCCTTTTGACTTCCCACTATTCATTGTTATGTCTGCTCTATAAACGCTATAAATGCTTTAGAGTAATATTATACTTTAAAGTGAATAGATGTTGTTTTAAAATCACAACGCTCAAAAGTTTATCTTAAACCTTACAACAATTTAATGGCATTCATGTGGCTCTTTCTGTGGCCCAATCGGGTAGCGGCCTACCGGGCATTGGCCCACATAGCCAGTCGCCCCTGGTTGTGTTTACGTAAAGAAATCAAAAGTAAAAAGTGTTTGTGAGAATATTTTAAAATACATCATTTGGGACTCAGAAACTCTAGACCTGTAAAAATCGCTTCTTGCTGAAAGCACATATTAAAAATTCATGATAAAATATCAAGCAACAATTGGCTGCCTGATCGTGCGGTTTGCGCACTGGACTGTCGTTCGGATTTATCGACGGTCGAGGGTTCAAACCCTGCCCGCTCCCATCCCCCGTCGTCCTGCGGGAGGTTTGGACTAGGAAGTAAACTATCTTCAACTCTGAAGGAACATCCGAAATATGTCAAACATTTGACAAACATTGTATTTCTTTATAGATTGAAATCTCGACTGGGTCTGGGCTATTTCTAATGTGACAAGTTGGAGCTAAAATTTAAGGAACTTCAGGGAAGAATAGAACTTGTCTCCCCACTCCCCAACTACCTCCCACTCTCTCTCTCTCTCTCTCTCTCTCACGACTCTCTCTGTCCTTCCCGTGTCCCATGATAATATTATCTCTAGACTGACCAGTGCCTTTAACTTGACGTCGATGTGCTACAGACTCTATCAAATCGAATTCTGTGTTTTTAACCCCCGAGCCACGCCTCTTGTCATGTTTGTTTACATCTAATTTAGCTCTGCGTTGAGACGATGACATCCAGAGCTGAAAGCCAAGAGATATGGCGCAAAGGTTAAACGCATTCGGAATTGAAAACAGCTAAAATTAGAAATTGATGTCATCGTAATGCAGGTACTAAGTGACAGTCAAGAACTAATTAACTAGGACATTGTCTTCGAATTCTAATAGTGAGGAAAAGTGCAGTCTGTCACTTGGTAAGGTGACCCAGCAGCACTGGCGGATCCAGGCGTGGGGGGCGGTAGGGGCGATCGCCCCCCCCACTCGGCCGACCCTTCCCCCCCCAAAGGGGGGAGGATGAATTTTAGTAAAGAAATCACACAATTTGTATACGAATTTAATAGTTATGTAAATAATATATACAAATTATTTATATTTCAACCTGTTTTTAGATAATTTTGCCTTTCTAGTATGTTGGCCGATTTGGTGGAATGGGGAGGTGGCGATGGCATCACATCCGCCCCCCCCCCCCCACCATAAACTTTGGATCTAATTGGTCCACTTCATTTCTCTTCCCACTTCCAATTTTTTTTTAGAGCTTTGAATTATAGTTCTGTAACAAAATAAAGTTACAAACATGCATATTGAACAAAATGTATCACTTACAAAATGAGCTTTTTTCTTTAAATATTATTTTTCAAGTTAATTTTTTAGATGTCAGGAGAATGCGTTTCCGCAGTAAAGAATGCAAGAAAACGCTTTTGGCGTCGGGGCTTCGCCCCCATCACTGGGGGAGCTTACAGCGCTCCCCACGACTCCCTAGCTGTCAAGAGAAAGGCCTCAACAAGGTTTCGAATAAATGTTTTTTCGGCAGTGATCCTCAAAGTCTTAATCTAAATTTGTGGGGTATCTTATCTTTTTAAGGAACAAATCGGTTGAATTGGCAATGTAGTAAGCGCCTAGAGTTAGGAAAAAAATCACCCCCACCCAACTCCAAAGTTCTGGATCAGCTAGCGACTTACATTTTTGTCAGACATAACACAGACAAAGGCGTTGTCTTCAGGGGGTCAATTTAATTTCACTTTTCACCGTCTGCGTTTGTCTTCATGGATATATTTTCTTTGGGTTTAACATGTAAGTGCAGTGACCTTTTAACTTTTTTTAAATCTCTTTTGCTGCCGGATGTTGATGCCTGAGTTGGTCTTGAAAAGTATTTCCTTCTAAGAAGAGCGCAGGTGAACAACAATGACATTGAGAAGGGTAGGACAGACAAAGTGTAAGAAACATTTTAGCCACATGTAATCCATATTGTTTTGTAAAGATTGTTGGTGGTCAGGTTTGTTGACACAAAAGACCTCGACAGAATGATGCTATGTCATAATGGAGAAATTTGACCGCTCTGCGTACGAAAGTCGGATTCAATATGTCTTCGAAAGTGGGATTCTAGGGTCTTTCTTAGAAAATACGTTATGAGTTGATTTGGTTGTAGGTGAATCTCTTGAAAACGGCACGAAAGAGGCTATATTTTACAATGTCACTTAATTTAGTTTGTACATTTATTTTAGATAAGTAAACATTTGTACACATAAATATTCTATTATGAATGTATAACTACAATGCAAATACAACAGATTTTTTTTTACAAATTACGTTCACCTCCCCCCCCCCTCATTTTCTGGCGTGTCGGTCTTTCCATACTTTCAGAAACCCTGCTTTGGAAACAAATGTTCTAGATGCCAACAGAATTATGCTGCATTTGTTTACCCGATGGGCAATCAACACGCTATTCTGGTATCTGTTTGCATCTTGGTGTAAAATCTGTTTATTTGTTCAATTTTAAATGAAATTAAAGGTAGGCATAGAGACAAACTAGTAGAAGATTTCTTGAATATTTATTATGTCTGTTCTCTTTTCTTCCAATGCGAAGGGACTTTCACTCTTCTCCAGGACCTACTGTTACAGAGTACAAATAGACTCATCACTAAGTTATAATGTTTGGTCATCATAACAACTTCAGTAGCTTTGAGAAGTCTCTCAAAACTAACTTTAAGATTGTAAAACAGTGACCGATTGTTGAACAATAAAAAAAAAGGTGACCAAATGTTAAACAATGAAAAAACAGAAATCTAATGGTAAACAAGTAACATAGTAATATATTATCAGGATGTAAACAACAGCATTGTCCTTAAGCCCAGTTCAGAACTACACACTTATCACAGAGAGGTATGAGACAAGATGTAAACTAGTGCCCGGTCCAATGGAAAACGTTCTCTCCACTTAAAAGTAATGACAACATCCAGAGCTGTGTGCTCGCCAACAAATTGATTAGCCTCGGGTTACAAAGAGAAACTAGTGGGGAAAGGGGAGATAAATGTCAGAACACGAGTTCTGGAAAAGGAAGTGGTTAGCCCATATATTATGGGCATTAAGAAAATAAAAAGTACAATTTGAATTTGAAAATTCCAAATAAAAGCTTTTATAAGCACGATTTTACCTTGCGGTAATGAGTGCTGACTGTAAAAGCCTCAGTTCGAGACTAGAACATTGACTTGCGACGTCGCAGCCTGTGGGCAATTTAGACCATTAGTTTGTTGCTACGTCGCAGGTCAGTGTTCAAGCCTAATAGTATAATAGGTCTTGCTTATAGTGACAAGTTAAGTTGGTTTAGATACATTATTAAATACGATTCACTGGCAAGTGTTTCTTTGAGGATAATGTAGACAATATGAAAATGTCTCACTAAAAGACTTGGACATCATGAAAGAGAGTTGACCGTACTACGAACTTCTAAACGACCGGAATAGGCAGCGTTATATCCATCCAAAGGATTTAAATGCAATTTTTTACAAATATGTCAGCATACTCTACAAAAAGATTTTTACACTAACAAAGATTGTGACAGTTGAATAACACAGACAGGAATACATAATTCTAACGATAGCACAGCCTGTAACTTTAGTTGTTACAATAGAATGAAAGACACTGCTGCTGCTTGGCCACTTATAGTTGAACTAATTGATTAGCCTCGGGTTACAATGATAGGGCATTGAATGTAACAAGATAAAAGCCTGGTAGGAACGATGTCACACACACAGCAGTTCCCTCCTCCCTATGCAGCTGATGTGTCCAAGAGAACGGTCAGTACAGTTTAGGATTAGGGTTAGGGTTAGTGTCGCAGGTCCTGGCAGGATGTAGCACTGTGTGTTGCAAGCTGTCTAAAAGTCAGGGGCTCCTGATTTTCTTCAGGGTTGACTCCAGAAACCTTTTCCATGTTTGGGTATTGCTACAATGTACCAGACGTTTGGATTCAGAGTTTTCCTTCTCTTAGGTGAATAGCCAGACAAGGCTAACGAGCCTCTCCTGTCCAAAATCACAGACAGAATGACGTCACATTTACATATGACTTTAGAAAAACTGACCCTTGGCACATATCGACACTGAAAGTGTTATATTACGTCAGCAATAGCCCAATACCTAAACCAATAGACTAACTCATACTATTACAGACAAATAAACAAAACAACACACTAGCTACTAGTGTACTCACACTTCAGCAAATTGTCAAAATAAACAACAACACCAACATTAAACAAATTGCTAGACTGGCCCACTCTGACCCATGAACACACCTCTACAGCCAACGTTAAATTCTTCTACTGGCAAGGATTTAACCTACTCCCATATAGCCTCCCTTTGGTTTACATTGATTGTATCTCAGTCTCAAGAGGTCTGAAGATCGAGATAGTCTTCTAATATGATAAGCTACGCACACAAGATAGTCTTCTAATATGATAAGCTACACACACACACACAAGTTCAAAACCATTCGTTCTGCATAGATCTGCCGTGAGAAATGAGACAGGTTTATAAGCACTAATGGAGAGCTTCATTCAGCTAATGGATTCCTTTTTTTTTCTTTCTTTAAGACACGCCCTCGTCCTGTCAACACATTAATAGATGGACATTGTCCTTTAGACCAAAAGACATTTCTAGCAGAGGAAGGCTTTTCAAATGTTCCACAGCTTTTCAGAAATAGTTTGTCTTTTGGAATCGTTCAACATTTATAGAATATTTCCCTTTTTTAGCATCGAAACACTTGATACAGCTTTATCCAATCTATGATTGCATTTTCCAAATGTGATGATTAATAATTGTATAATATCCAAGAACCACAAACACTTAAATGATTTTTTAAAAAACTTTTTGTAGCTACAAAAATTCCATTGTATTTTATCATACAAGAATTTCTTGAGACAAAAAAAAAGGTCAAAAAGTCACCAAGCGTGACGTCACCACGTTAGTCCAAATGTTCGCACTGCACCGTTTCACCAATGCGCATGAAGGGATGCAACAAAGTTTGGAAACACAGGAAGTACGTCACAATCCAACGCGAACCAATATCGCAGTCACATTTAATCCATGATTGATGTACACAGAGATGACTGTTTGAAGGGACGCTATCTGTATTTGATAAGATAACATTATTTTACTCTTAATTCGAGCTAGTATTCTTACACATCAAGTCTACTAATCTAAATTATAAGCTGTTTGTTTTAGCGTGTCGTCGCACTCTCTAGTCTCATATTTAATCAATATCAAAATGGAAATTGGCGTGTCGGTGTTTCCATTCAATACGCCCTACCAAAGAAAGAAAGAGTACTGTCGTATGGTAAAGTAGAACTGGAAGTAACCTCCACAACTTTTGCATCCAAAGGACCGACCTATACGCTTTGAGAGGGCTGGTAGCAGGAGTATTTAGGGGAGAATCGACACAACTTGTGTAAAAAAAAATATCAATGTCAAAATCTCGATTCTATTTATTAATATTTCAGTCCATTCTTTTATTATGCAAATGATCGACCACAACTGCGCCATCATTAGTGATTTAAATACTTTCTACTGGGGGGTTAGGGGTTAATTTTTTTTTACAGTTTTCTCAAGCTTTTACCTAAAATAAAAAAATTAAAAGCATACAGATTCATAGATCATAAAGGTGCAAACACCATATTTGGACTTCAATAATTAACTAACCTAAATGGACAATGTTCATGTGCTGAATACTGTAGAAGTATAGAAACAGACATAATCTTATGAGACTTAGCAATAAAATATTCGTATCACGTTAAACTGTCAGTAAATGCCTTTTCTTACTTAATACATGAATAAAGGCAATATGTTCATGTCCGAAGATTGAGTATGAGTGTAGTGTTTGCACCTTTATGATCTATGAATCTGTATGCTGTTATTTTTTCCTAAATGAATATTCTATTGTATAAAAATGTCTACAAACTTCCTGGTCTACCTACAACGACCGAGGATATTTTAGTAACTATATTTATTATTCGTTGTATTTCAGCTCTCGTCTTGCTAAAAGGTTAAATAATATAAGCAGCGAATTCAAAGAATGTATATTTGACAGATTTAAAAAAAAACTAACTGTCATTAAATTTCAATATAATATTTTGATGACATGAAATACGGTAGCTCTGTTGTCAAAACAACTGATATTTGCACAGAAATAATTAATTTTTAAATGTGTACGCTGAAATTAAATACGTTATATATAAAAAGAGTTGAAAAGAGAAAAAAATACAAGGCTGTAAATGTAGGCTAATGTTTCCTACTGGGGTGAAACGTTTGAGTAGTATAGGTAACGACTAATGTTTACTTTATACTGGCACATCACGATGTATAACACTGTTTTTATACTGGCACATCACGATGTATAACACTGTTTTTATACTGCCGCACATCATGATGTATAACACTGTTTTTATACTGCCGCACATCACGATGTATAACACTGTTTTTATACTGCCGCACATCATGATGTATAACACTGTTTTTATACTGCCGCACATCACGATGTATAACACTGTTTTTATACTGCCGCACATCACGATGTATAACACTGTTTTTATACTGCCGCACATCACGATGTATAACACTGTTTTTATACTGCCGCACATCACGATGTATAACACTGTTTTTATACTGCCGCACATCACGATGTATAACACTGTTTTTATACTGCCGCACATCACGATGTATAACACTGTTTTTATACTGCCGCACATCACGATGTATAACACTGTTTTTATACTGCCGCACATCACGATGTATAACACTGTTTTTATACTGCCCGCACATCACGATGTATAACACTGTTTTTATACTGCCGCACATCACGATGTATAACACTGTTTTTATACTGCCGCACATCACGATGTATAACACTGTTTTTATACTGCCGCACATCACGATGTATAACACTGTTTTTATAATGCCGCACATCACGATGTATAACACTGTTTTTATACTGCCGCACATCACGATGTATAACACTGTTTTTATACTGCCGCACATCACGATGTATAACACTGTTTTTATACTGCCGCACATCACGATGTATAACACTGTTTTTATACTGCCGCACATCACGATGTATAACACTGTTTTTATACTGCCTGCACATCACGATGTATAACACTGTTTTTATACTGCCGCACATCACGATGTATAACACTGTTTTTATACTGCCTGCACATCACGATGTATAACACTGTTTTTATACTGCCGCACATCACGATGTATAACACTGTTTTTATACTGCCGCACATCACGATGTATAACACTGTTTTTATACTGCCGCACATCACGATGTATAACACTGTTTTTATACTGCCGCACATCACGATGTATAACACTGTTTTTATACTGCCCGCACATCACGATGTATAACACTGTTTTTATACTGTTATAGAAAATTTTATTGAACAAGAAAAGGAGATGAAACTGAAAAATAAAATAAAACATAAACGGATCTTTAAGTATGTTGTGTTATCTTTTCAACCCAGATGTGTATCTCTGCCAAGCACACATCGACATAGTAGACTAGTGTGTCGGGAAAATAATTTAAATTTAATTTCTTTAAGCATGGTGATCAGGTTGTAAGTGAACAGACCTAGTGGCCAGTGTTCGAGGATGTGGTTTAGATCCAACTATCAGCTTGCCACCAGATCCACATTCTATCGGGTATAGACAAAACTAAAGAAGGACAAGAAATGTGGAAGCAGGGACGCTAGAGACAAGACCCGAGCGAAACAAATCAGCGTGGTATTTCTTTACAGAAGTGCTTTCCCTATTCTGTACGACCATTTCCATCATAGGCGTAGCCAGTATTTTCTTTCGGTGTTGGGGAGGTGGGGTATTTAAAACTAGAAAATGCACATTTTGAGTTGTCTACTGTGCATTATCCTGATACTCTTCTATAAAGAAATTGTAGGTCAAATGTACAATACTTAATTAACAGAGTCCAGGGACTGGTAGAAATTGGTAACAATAGTTTTGCCTTAGTTTTTCTTTGTATTAGAGAGGGATGTTAACCAGAAAACCCCTTTAAGATATACTCTGGGAATG
Organism: Biomphalaria sudanica; assembly: GCA_036873155.1. Taxonomy (NCBI): domain Eukaryota; kingdom Metazoa; phylum Mollusca; class Gastropoda; family Planorbidae; genus Biomphalaria; species Biomphalaria sudanica. The sequence continues at coordinate 2,068,682 of JAZGLO010006566.1, read as the reverse complement.
AAGTGATTCTAGCTTTAATTTTCTTTTATCGGAAGGGTTTTTTAATTTCAAATGCACTTGGTTGCGCTCATGGACAATTTTTTTTTTCAAAAAGTAAATGTCGAAATTAAAATTATAACCCTTTTTTTTAAGCAACTCTTTTATTTAATGACTTCAGCTTTTTTTTTTTTTTTTTTTCAACTCTTTAATTCAGTGACTTCAGCTTTTTTTTTTTTAGCAACTCTTTAATTTAGTGACTTCAGCTTTTTTTTTTTTTAAGCAACTCTTTAAATTAGTGACTTCAGCTTTTTTTTTTTAACAACTCTTTAATTTAGTGACTTCAGTTTTTTTTTTATTTTTAGCTACTCTTTAATTTAGTGACTTCAGCTTTTTTTTTTTTTTAGCAACTCTTTAATTTAGTGACACAGCTTTTTTTTTTAATTTTTTTTTTCAACTCTTTAATTCAGTGACTTCAGCTTTTTTTTTTTTTTTTTTTTTTTCTTCAACTCTTTAATTTAGTTTCTTCAGCTTTTTATTTTATTTTTATTTTTTTTCAACTCTTTAATTTAGTGACTTCAGCTTTTTTTTTTTTAAGAAACTCTTTAATTTAGTGACTTCAGCTTTTTTTTTTTAACAACTCTTTAATTTAGTGACTTCATTTTTATTTTTATTTTTAGCAACTCTTTAATTTAGTGACTTCAGCTTTTTTTTTAACAACTCTTTAATTTAGTGACTTCAGCTTTTTTTTTTTTTTTTTTTTTTTTAACTCTTTAATTTAGTGACTTCAGCTTTTTTTTTTTTAAGCAACTCTTTAATTTAGTGACTTCAGCTTTTTTTTTTTAACAACTCTTTAATTTAGTGACTTCAGTTTTTTTTTTATTTTTAGCAACTCTTTAATTTAGTGACTTCATTTTTTTTTTTTTTTAGCAACTCTTTAATTTAGTGACACAGCTTTTTTTAAAAAATTTTTTTTTCAACTCTTTAATTCAGTGACTTCAGCTTTTTTTTTTTTTTTTTTTTTTTTTTTTTTTTTTTTTTTCAACTCTTTAATTTAGTGTCTTCAGCTTTTTATGTTATTTTTATTTTTTTTCAACTCTTTAATTCAGTGACTTCTTTTTTTTTTTTGTTAAGCAACTCTTTAATTTAGTGACTTCAGCTTTTTTTTTTTAACAACTCTTTAATTTAGTGACTTCAGTTTTTTTTTTTATTTTTAGCAACTCTTTAATTTAGTGACTTCAGCTTTTTTTTTTTCAGCAACTCTTTAATTTAGTGACACAGCTTTTTTTTTTAATTTATTTTTTCAACTCTTTAATTTAGTGTCTTCAGCTTTTTATTTTATTTTTATTTTTTTTCAACTCTTTAATTCAGTGACTTCTTTTTTTTTTTTTAAGCAACTCTTTAATTTAGTGACTTCAGCTTTTTTTTTTAACAACTCTTTAATTTAGTGACTTCAGTTTTTTTATATTTTTAGCAACTCTTTAATTTAGTGACACAGCTTTTTTTTTTAATTTTTTTTTTCAACTCTTTAATTCAGTGACTTCAGCTTTTTTTTTTTTAAGCAACTCTTTAATTTAGTGACTTCAGCTTTTTTTTTATTAGCAACTCTTTAATTTAGTGACTTCAGCTTTTTTTTTTTTAACTCTTTAATTTAGTGACTTCAGCTTTTTTTTTTTTTTTTTAGCAACTCTTTAATTTAGTGACACAGCTTTTTTTTTTTTTTTTTTTTTTTTTTTTTTCAACTCTTTAATTTAGTGTCTTCAGCTTTTTATTTTTTTTTATTTTTTTTTTCAACTCTTTAATTCAGTGACTTCAGCTTTTTTTTTTTTAGCAACTCTTTAATTTAGTGACTTCAGCTTTTTTTTTTATTAGCAACTCTTTAATTTAGTGACTTCAGCTTTTTTTTTTTTTACTCTTTAATTTAGTGACTTCAGCTTTTTATTTTATTTTTTTAGCAACTCTTTAATTTAATGACTTCAGCTTTTTTTTTAACAACTCTTTAATTTAGTGACTTCAGCTTTTTTTTTTTTTTAGCAACTCTTTCATTTAGTGACTTCAGCCTTTTTTTTTTTTTTCTTTCAACTCTTTAATTTAGTGACTTAAGCTTTTTTTTTAAATTTTTTTTTAGCAACTCTTTAATTTAGTGACTTCCTTTTTTTTTTTTTAGCAACTCTTTAATTTAGTGACTTCAGCTTTTTTTTTTTTTAGCAACTCTTTAATTTAGTTACTTCAGCTTTTTTTTTTTAGCAACTCTTTAATTTAGTGACTTTAGCTTTTTTTTTTTTTTTTTTCAACTCTTTAATTCAGTGACTTCAGCTTTTTTTTTTTTAGCAACTCTTTAATTTAGTGACTTCAGCTTTTTTTTTTTTTAAGCAACTCTTTAAATTAGTGACTTCAGCTTTTTTTTTTTAACAACTCTTTAATTTAGTGACTTCAGTTTTTTTTTTATTTTTAGCAACTCTTTAATTTAGTGACTTCAGCTTTTTTTTTTTTTTAGCAACTCTTTAATTTAGTGACACAGCTTTTTTTTTTAATTTTTTTTTCAACTCTTTAATTCAGTGACTTCAGCTTTTTTTTTTTTTTTTTTTTTTCTTCAACTCTTTAATTTAGTTTCTTCAGCTTTTTATTTTATTTTTATTTTTTTTCAACTCTTTAATTTAGTGACTTCAGCTTTTTTTTTTTTAAGCAACTCTTTAATTTAGTGACTTCAGCTTTTTTTTTTTAACAACTCTTTAATTTAGTGACTTCATTTTTATTTTTATTTTTAGCAACTCTTTAATTTAGTGACTTCAGTTTTTTTTTTTTTTAGCAACTCTTTAATTTAGTGACACAGGTTTTTTTTTTAATTTTTTTTTTCAACTCTTTAATTCAGTGACTTCAGCTTTTTTTTTTTTTTTTTTTTTTTTTCAACTCTTTAATTCAGTGACTTCTTTTTTTTTTTTTTTAAGCAACTCTTTAATTTAGTGACTTCAGCTTTTTTTTTTTAACAACTCTTTAATTTAGTGACTTCAGTTTTTTTTTTATTTTTAGCAACTCTTTAATTTAGTGACTTCAGCTTTTTTTTTTTTTAGCAACTCTTTAATTTAGTGACACAGCTTTTTTTTTTAATTTTTTTTTTCAACTCTTTAATTTAGTGTCTTCAGCTTTTTATTTTATTTTTATTTTTTTTCAACTCTTTAATTCAGTGACTTCTTTTTTTTTTTTTTTTAAGCAACTCTTTAATTTAGTGACTTCAGCTTTTTTTTTTTAACAACTCTTTAATTTAGTGACTTCAGTTTTTTTATATTTTTAGCAACCCTTCATTTAGTGACACAGCTTTTTTTTTAAATTTTTTTTTTCAACTCTTTAATTCAGTGACTTCAGCTTTTTTTTTTTTAAGCAACTCTTTAATTTAGTGACACAGCTTTTTTAAAAATTTTTTTTTTTTCAACTCTTTAATTCAGTGACTTCAGCTTTTTTTTTTTTTTTTTTTTAGCAACTCTTTAATTTAGTGACTTCAGCGTTTTTTGTTTTTTTTTAGCAGTATTTGGTTTTAACCTCAAAACCTCTTGAGCTACATTTATGTAATTTAGTGACTAGTTTTTTTTAGGTTTTTATTTGGGGACCTTTGCCTCCATCACGGCTACGCACATGGCATTTAAAAACTGTAGTTTGATTTAGATTTTTTTTTGAAAAGGGAAATCTTAATTTAAAAACTCCTAAGAGGTGGGGCTTAAAACTCAAAAACCTATTGAGGGGGTTGAAACTCCAAACCCCCTTCGCTACGCTTATGAAATTCACTGACTGTAGTTTGCTTTAATTTTGATTAAAGAGGGGATTTTTAACCTCAAACCCCATCGGCAACGCTGGGTCAATAAAAAAAAAAGCCCAAAAAAATCACATTTCTTTTCGGAGGTGGGGGATCAGATGATGATCAATAATCCTCAAGAGTACGAATGTACTCTGATACTAATCAAACCACAGACTGATTGCTGCTTGTACAATTATAGTACAGATAAGTACTTAGCCTTTATTTGTTATAGTAATTTTGTATTCTTAGATGAAAAGAGGCGATGGTGAACTTAGAATGATACAATCTTGAAGAGGCTAGAAACAATAAATAAAGTCTCACAAGATCCAATACTCACCGAATATCTCTACAACCATTCCCAGCGGCATCACCAGCAGAGAAACCAAGAAGTCTGCAATGGCTAGCGACATTAAGAAATAATTGGTCATGTTCTGCAGACGTTTCTCCCAGCAGACGGCCAGGCAAACCAAGAGATTGCCCACAGCTGTGCACACGATGATCAGAGTTAGGCCAAGCATGCCCCACTGAAAAGGCTTTGTTTCTCTGTGTCCACTGGCCTCAGTGCTGGCCCCTGACTCGTTGACCAGGCTCCCATTGCGAACATATGCTGAGATGGCTTGTCTTTGGAATGATGACGTGGTGTAGACCAAGGTCATGGCCGAAGCTGGACTGAATGGTGGTGCCATCACAGTGACAGACTCCATACTTAAGAATAAAAATAGGTTTTAAAAATCCTCACATATTTGCTGTTGTGATCTTTTTTTTTATCCTTAAAACAAACACAGAATTTCAGCCTAGTATCCTTGTCAGAAATACCACTCTACAAAATAAACAGAACATCCTTGTCCCAAGAACACGATCCTAATAACATATCCTTTGCACTTCCTGGACTTGGGCCGATCTGATGACCAGAACAGACGGCCTTCTGATGAAAATAGCTCCATGTCGATTAATGTCCGTGTTTACAAACTTTCCAACCTGGAAAAAAAAAAAGAAAAGGTGTTACAAACTAAACTCAGTGTAAGAGTAGTCGGCTCAATCTAACGCAACTTGTGGACAAGGAAGAGTGCGCTTTATTGATTTCACATTGTCAACATCTTTTCCACCGGATCCAAGACCACTTCAGCTTTTATCTGTACTATGGAACACATTAAAACTTAAAACAGTTTATAAATATACAAGGTCTTTCATTAATTCGCATTCTTGATTTTATAGGTTGTGGTTGGTGTCAGGCATTATCATAGAATGGGACCCACAAATGGATGCAATATTAAGGCAATTCATCTCTACTTGGCCACATACTTTGTAAGGTTTGATCTTGCGAGAAACATTGAGCACAAGCGTGGGCTTACGTTAGGTGTTGTATTTCTAGACGCTGGCAGGCTGTAAGGTAAAAAAAAATGATGTAAACACAATCTGATTTAATTACGTTATTTATTGATCGTATTGGCTTTAACATTGCTGATATAGGTACAAACGGATAGGCAACAAACAAACCGCACTTGGAAACCTAATTGAGCAAAACATTGCTAAGAAAGCTGTAAAGATTTTAAGCATAAAAAATCATCATCTCATAGTCATTTTAACATTTGACCATCACAAAGAAGTTATAAAACACCCATCACAAAGAAGTTATAAAACACCCATCACAAAGAAGTTATAAAACACCCATCACAAAGAAGTTATAAAACACCCATCACAAAGAAGTTATAAAACGCCCATCACAAAGAAGTTATATAAAACACCCATCACAAAGAAGATATAAAACATCCATCATAAAGAAGTTATAAAACACCCAGCACAAAGAAGATATAAACACCCATCACAAAGAAGTTATAAAACATCCATCATAAAGAAGTTATAAAACACCCATCACAAAGAAGTTATAAAACATCCATCATAAAGAAGTTATAAAACACCCATCACAAAGAAGTTATAAAACATCCATCATAAAGAAGTTATAAAACACCCATCACAAAGAAGTTATAAAACACCCATCACAAAGAAGTTATAAAACACCCATCACAAAGAAGTTATAAAACATCCATCACAAAGAAGTTATAAAACACCCATCACAAAGAAGTTATAAAACATCCATCACAAAGAAGTTATAAAACATCCATCATAAAGAAGATATAAATTATCCAATCACAAAATCAAATAGACGATAAATCTCTTTTGTTCTTTCGGCAATTAAATCCTTGAATCAAGTGTAACTTACTGTTGTTCATTTTACATGTACTGTTAAAATGAAACTGGGGTAGGAACGTATATCTTGTGCGCTATTGTACAAAATTAATGATCATGTATTTTTAAAATTTCTTTTTATTTTGTAATGCCTAATTGTAAATCAAATTTCCCCAAGCATAATAATGACCTTGTTCTGGGACAATATTAAACTTGTTTTTTTAATTATCTCCGTTGAACGTTAACCATTATTTTATAATTTTGAATAGCAACGAAATTTATTAGATGAAATATTGAAATCTGAGGATAGATATAATATAAAGTTTTCTTCTCTATTTCTCTCTCTCTCACATTCTCTCTGTCTCTGTCTATCTCTATAATATATATATCTATACATCAGTATTTTGTATAAAGTCAGAATAAGTGTAAGGCAATGTCGAAGATTAAATATGAGAACTGTATTTTATACTCCGTTAACCCCGAAAAGAAATCCAGTCTACGCCCATGTATGAATCTCTCTTACCAAACACTCTAAAACATGTTTTGTAGGAAGCAATGTGAATGTCCTATGTTCCAAGGAATGCAAGAGTCTCCTTTGTAGTGTCAGCACTAAGTCCTTGGAACAAGAGCGTGTAGACACGAGCAGCGCAGGATATGGAACAAAGTCACTAAAGACTAAACAACGACTCACTAGCTCAACAAAGTCACTAAAGACTAAACAGCGACTCACTAGCTCAACAAAGTCACTAAAGACTAAACAACGACTCACTAGCTCAACAAAGTCACTAAAGACTAAACAACGACTCACTAGCTCAACAAAGTCACTAAAGACTAAACAGCGACTCACTAGCTCAACAAAGTCACTAAAGACTAAACAACGACTCACTAGCTCAACAAAGTCACTAAAGACTAAACAGCGACTCACTAGCTCAACAAAGTCACTAAAGACTAAACTGCGACTCACTAGCTCAACAAAGTCACTAAAGACTAAACAGCGACTCACTAGCTCAACAAAGTCACTAAAGACTAAACAGCGACTCACTAGCTCAACAAAGTCACTAAAGACTAAACAGCGACTCACTAGCTCAACAAAGTCACTAAAGACTAAACAGCGACTCACTAGCTCAACAAAGTCACTAAAGACTAAACAGCGACTCACTAGCTCAACAAAGTCACTAAAGACTAAACAACGACTCACTAGCTCAACAAAGTCACTAAAGACTAAACAGCGACTCACTAGCTCAACAAAGTCACTAAAGACTAAACTGCGACTCACTAGCTCAACAAAGTCACTAAAGACTAAACAGCGACTCACTAGCTCAACAAAGTCACTAAAGACTAAACAGCGACTCACTAGCTCAACAAAGTCACTAAAGACTAAACAGCGACTCACTAGCTCAACAAAGTCACTAAAGACTAAACAACGACTCACTAGCTCAACAAAGTCACTAAAGACTAAACAGCGACTCACTAGCTCAACAAAGTCACTAAGACTAAACAGCGACTCACTAGCTCAACAAAGTCACTAAGACTAAACAGCGACTCACTAGCTCAACAAAGTCACTAAGACTAAACAGCGACTCACTAGCTCAACAAAGTCACTAAAGACTAAACAGCGACTCACTAGCTCAACAAAGTCACTAAGACTAAACAGCGACTCACTAGCTCAACAAAGTCACTAAAGACTAAACAGCGACTCACTAGCTCAACAAAGTCACTAAGACTAAACAGCGACTCACTAGCTCAACAAAGTCACTAAAGACTAAACAGCGACTGACTAGCTCAACAAAGTCACTAAAGACTAAACAGCGACTGACTAGCTCAACAAAGACAGGTACAGGTTTATGTTTGTTTGAAACGATTTCACTTGAGGTCGTTAAAGTGCACAGCAATAACAAACAAAACACAAGCAACAACAACATAACAATAACAGCAATAAACCAACTTTCAAAACAAATGTTCCCACCACCTTCAGTCACATCTGGGTTTATGGCCTGCCTTACTATCACTGTCTCGTATAAAATAACATGCTTAGACCTAAACATTCTCTATCTATGCCTGTTTATAGAACTCACCGACTTTCCCCTGCTTTCAATGGAGATTACTTTTACAATTGTTCTAACACATTTAGACCAAATCGCGATGGCCAGTACCCACTTCTTTTCCAAAGGGAAAATCAGTTATTCGGTTTAAGCTGGCTGTCAGTCCTTCTGTATGTCGCGATTAAATCGAAAAATAGCTATTGAAAATCCGATGTCGTTTAAAAATCAAAGACTTTTAGTGTGAATAATAAAATCTCTGGCCAATAAACTTCGTGCTGATGCAAAACTGTTCAGTAAGCGTTGCAGCAGTGGATTCCTTTGTAATACCAGTTGGCTTCGTTGTGACGATAATTATCAGTTTGTCCGCTGCTTTTTGAAAGTAAATGTCCTACCTCTGTCACCGCTGTGCGTCGCACCTGTTACTTCTGTGTGTCGCCTCTGTCTGTTTAACTTCTTTTTTCAAAGCTTCTATCAACTCTGTACGTTTGTCTGGTAAAAGTGTGTACACGTTAGTTCTCTAACACCCATTCTTGGATCAAATTGAAACTTTACACAATTATTCATTGGCATAGACAAGATATGGATAAATAAAAATAAAGGTAACCAATTAGTCAATTAATTACTGGTAATTAATTATTTTATTTGATACCAGGAAGGGAAACTAATACTTCAGTATTCTCAGATATGGCTAAGTTTGTTGGGTTTAGTCCCCGTAAATAATTGTTAAGGCTATTTCTCCGTAACTGACGTTTTTTTCTCTTACACAGCTTTTTTTTTATTTTGAAAGAAAAAAAAAGATTTTTTATATTTTGGTTGTTATTAATTTGACTGTAATTTGCTTTTGCTTTTTTTTATGTTGAAGAGATATTTCTTTAGCATCAAACCCCTCTGAAGGGGGGTTTAAACTCAAACCCCCTTTAGCTACGCTCATAGATTTTAAAGTGTGTAATATGCTTTTTTGTATATTGAAAAGGTTTCAAAATCCGCTGGAGGGGAGTTTAAACTCAAAACCCCTTTAACTACATTCATAGAATTTTGAGTATATAATTAACTTTGTTTTTGATATTAAAGAAGTATTTTTTATTTTCAAACCCCGGTTTAAACTCAAAACTGAGTCAACTGAGCCATTTAGCTACTCTCATAACATTTTGAGTGCGCAATTAGCTTTTTTTATATTTTAAAGAGGTATTTTTTAGCTCCAAACAGTACTGAAGGGGGAGGGTTAGGCTCAATACCCTTCAAAATTTTGCTTTTTTTTATATTGAAGAGGGGGTTTATCGTAAATTTTGGAGGGGGTTTTAAAATAAAAATCTTCCTTAACTGTGCTCTTGGAATTCGGGGATTGTGGTTTGCATTTTTTTTTTGGTTTTGTTTTATAGAAGAGGGGGATTTAACTGCTAAAACTCCTGATAAGGGTTTTAAGCTCAAAACCCCCTGGTTCGGGGTTTTAAATTCAACCCCCCCCCTGGTAGTGATTTTAAACTCAAAACCCCCTGGTAGGGGTTTTAAACTCACAAACCCCTGGTATGGGGTTTTAAACTTAAAAACCCTTGGCTGTGCTGGGGCGAGTGATGATTTAGTATTAAAATCTCACCTAAAATAAACAAAACCAAAGCAAAAAATCAGTCACTAAATTCCGATTCCCCCCTTGCGGGGGGGGGATTTTATTTCGGGGGGGGGGGTCTGAACCCCAAACCCCTCCCCCCTGGCTACGCCCATGATTACTATTATTATATTTTTAGGTTAATCACTTTTCAATAGTTTATGATTTAATACTTGTGAATTATGAAAACTTACAAATAAAATCTCTCTAAAAAAAAAAAGGCAAGAGAGCCCATAAAAGAGGCATATAAAGCCCACAAAAGAAGCAAAGAAAAAAGGCCTAAGGCCCAAGGATTTCTATGATGATAAAGCTAAAAGTGAATAGCGAAAATTCTGAGGTTTTCTATTAAAAAAAAAGATTGGGCCTTTTCAAAACAATTACATCAATTTTAAGGCTTCAGTTTGGCCAGGGGAGGCGCAGTAGCTGAGCGGTAAAGCGCTTGGCTTCCGAACTAGGGTTCCGGGTTCGAATCCTGGTTAAGACTGGGATTTTAAACTTCGGAATATTTGGGCGCCTCTGAGTCCACCCAGCCCTAATGGGCACCTGACATTAGTTGTGGAAAAGTGAAGGCATTTGGTCGTTGTGCTGGCTACATGACCGTAGGCCAAAAAAAAACAGATGAACTTTACATCATCTGCTCTATAGACCACAAGGTCTGAAAGGGGGACTAGTTAGGCCAGGTTCACATCTAACTTTGCATTTACTTGCACCTATCCTTTGATCTGCTGGACCGTTGGGGCACTATACAAGATCTGTCAACCTTCTTTCTCCATTCTTCTCTCATTTGTCTTTGATATAATTTCATTCGGGTGTTTTTTCTGAAAATATTGAAACCTGCCTGGGTGGACCATTTCGGCGGTCGATTTTGAGTTTGTGTTTCCACACAAACTGTCTATGTAACCTTGTTTCAAAATATTGTTATTTTTTTCTTATTAAATGTCTATCTAATTTTCATATGAATAAAGTATCGAGTCCGAAGATTAGTGAGGAATACAGTATTTTCCGTGGCTACGCAGCCCAAGCTGTGACCTACATATTTTGCCACATCCAGGGCTTTGCGACGCAAACATCCCAAGCGCAGTGCTTTTCTGCCGTGTAATGTTTGAGTACAATCGACCAGCATGTTTGTGTTAAATACAACCTCCAGTTATTTGTGATGACTTCTTAAATACTGGACATCCATCATTCCTTCAACTGACCTTTACATCCTGATTGAGTCTCTACCTATAGACTATTATAATCCGAAAATAACTTTGCAGTTAGCATTTTTAACATTGAGAAGCATTTTAGTTTATATCTTTTAAATTTAGTAATCTGTTGTCCACAACAAAATCAGGTCACAGCCTTGCTACAAGCTGGTATTTGTAACCTAAGAGGAGTCGTTAAGAGATCAAAGAACATAGAACAAATCAATGTCCTCATCAAAACATGTGTTGTTGTCCTCAGTGTTTAGAGATTCAAATCCTACCTTTTAAGAGCCATGTATGGGGGTTGAATCTAATAGTGTAAGTTGTCTTACAGGTCAAAAGGAGGGCGCATCCTCGATTTTTCTTAGAAGGCGGGGACACTGATTTAAACACTCTCGATAATGGGATAACACATTTTCTAAAATGTACCAGAAGACAGTGCATTGTTTTAGGAATCAAGGCAATGTCCTTTTAGGCTCTAAGCGAGTGTTTGGCTTTTTTTCAGAAATGATGTTAATTCCTTACATCTTTTGTTTGTTTTTGGAGGGCATTTTTCCTTAGACAGGAGTAGAGAGTGAGGTTAGAGGCCGAGTGACCTGGAGAGATGATCTCAGGTTACTTCACTCTACTACAGCTGTCGTGAAGGTTTCCGCCAACAAGAAAGCGGCTACTGTGTCAGGTTGCTGAGGCATTCTTTTATCCCCACCAAGTGCAATGAACTCACTTCGTCTATTGAATTTTACAAAACATTTTGTTATCTTTTGGTAGACCGCAGCCTTTTTGCACATGCATACTAGTACCAATCAGTTAAATGTTAATTTTTAAAACTTTAAACAACACAATACTGCAAAAACAAATATTTTTAACTTGACATTCAATTAATTATGTCATTATAACATCTTATCTCTAAAGTAACTCTTACATACAGAAGTAAGTCCTACTTATACAAAAGATTTTTTGTAAAGTCTTACCCATAATTAAAAAACCGTAAAACAAATATATTATAAGATGATTCTGTCAAAGAAGAATAGTAAACATTTAATTCAGCACAGTTATATCCACACTAAGAAGATTATTTACACGGACATACCACACTAAGTTTACATACTTATAAACTGACGTATGCCAGGTCATGGTACCAGTGTAGAGGTCAAGGAATCTCATCTTTTGAAGTTGGAAAACCCATTTCCCAGTTTTTCTAAAGTCGAAGAAAGGATGTAAGAAGAAGGTGTCACGCTCGGAGCACTGGGGAGTGTGAAATATTAAACATTCCAGCTATTTCAACCAAAAAAATAGAAATATTAAGGTTGAAGTTGTGACTTGTCCTTGGTTCTCAAATACAATTTGAGAACCTGTCAAAGAGTATTCACATTTTGACAGTCTATCTACAAGTTCATTTTGATGAGGTGTCTGCCTCCTAGGAATTCTGGAACATCCTGCACACAGTCACAGAGGAGTTCTCGTGTGATTATAGAGGAAGGGGGGAGGGTTGTGACATAAACAGGAGGGAGAAAATAAGGAAAAATAAAAACATAGAGACAGAGACACAGAGAAAGGGCCAGAGAGAAATGGGAGACAGGGACAGAGAGAGAGAGAAACAGAGAGACAGGGACAGGAAGAGAGAGTCAGAGAGACAGGGACAGGGAGAGAGAGTCAGAGAGACAGGGACAGGGAGACAGAAATAGAGAGGCAGGGACAGAGAGAGAGAGAGAGTCAGAGAGACAGGGACAGGGAGACAGAAATAGAGAGACAGGGACAGAGAGAGAGAGTCAGAGAGACAGGGACAGGGAGACAGAAATAGAGAGGCAATGACAGAGAGAGAGAGAGTCAGAGAGACAGGGACAGGGAGACAGAAATAGAGAGACAGGGACAGAGAGAGAGAGAGTCAGAGAGACAGGGACAGAGAGAGAGTCAGAGAGACAGGGACAGAGAGAGAGTCAGAGAGACAGGGACAGAGAGAGAGTCAGAGAGACAGGGACAGGGAGAGAGAGTCAGAGAGACAGGGACAGAGAGAGAGTTAGAGAGACAGGGACAGGGAGAGAGAGTCAGAGAGACAGGGACAGAGAGAGAGTCAGAGAGACAGGGACAGAGAGAGAGAGTCAGAGAGACAGGGACAGGGAGAGAGAGACAGGGAGACAGGGACAGGGAGAGAGAGTCAGAGAGACAGGGACAGGGAGAGAGAGTCAGAGAGACAGGGACAGGGAGAGAGAGTCAGAGAGACATTGACAGAGAGAGAGAAAGACAGAGAGACAGGGACAGAGAGAGAGAGTCAGAGAGACAGGGACAGAGAGAGAGAGAGTCAGAGAGACAGGGACAGAGAGAAAGAGAGTCAGAGAGACAGGGACAGGAAGACAGAAATAGAGAGACGGACTGAATGAAAGAGAAACTAATCAAACAAAAGAAATGTTAAGAAGGAAACAAACCAGAAAACTAGATCGAGTTTGTGTTGTGACACATAAGAGGCAATCATGGGTCTGTTATTTTAGACGTCATCTGTATGTAAAGCACGTCTAAACATATTATCTAGTACTAGACTGGGTCTATTACAAATCGTCGAAATTTTTTAACATGCTACAAAATATGTATAAATTTGATTTTTAAGATATCATCGTGAAAGAAGAACAGACGGACGGACGGTCAGAAAGACCAAACAAAATAAGTAGCTGTTTCTATGGGGCACCTCCCCCACTCCCCTGTCGGGGCATCTAAAAACTTCTTTCATCAGTTCATTGTGTACAGTTTACGAATGTGTGTACAACTTGAAGCATGTGTGTGACTCTGTGTGTGTGTAAAGATATGAAGGAAAAAAAGTGAAATAGACAGGTAATGTAGGTGGGGAAGATGTGTGTGTGTGTGGTGAGAGAGAGAGAGAGAGACAGAGAGAAATAAATATTTGCAATTAGTAATGCCACTAACATAGTTACTGTATATGTCAACAAGGTTAAACTTCTTTGAATTCACTTATAAGTAAACAGCAGCAAACCTGCTCAATGCTAACAAGAATAATAATGTCACTTAAATGTCATTGTGTTGACAAATGGTATTAATGGTATAAATTAACAATGCATGAATAATAATGTCATAATTTCATGGCGTTTGTTTATCAACCTCTACGCAGCCAGAGAGACAGAATATATTTTATATAAAGTAGAATGTAAGGAGTATGTGTGTATGTATGTATGTCCCGCATAGAAATCCATACCGTTTTGCCAATCTTAAAAAAATGGCATAAATGTTTTTTTGATCAGGTATGTTTAATGCGCCTCGCATGACCTGTAGGACTTATAAATAAAAAAAATAAAAAAATTATTTGTATTAAAGAACGAAACGTGTTCACAAATCGGCTAAACCTTATTTACAGTATTTTATATTACATATCAATATATCGGCTAAACTGGTAAACTTGTGTACACACTCTACTTTCATTTTCGTTGGAAAATATTTAAAAAATGTTAAAGGAACTTTCGCCATGTTTGACATACATCTAATATCCATTCCACTAGATCAATAATACCCAAAGTTAGGCCCGCAAGCCGCGGGTCATTTCCAGCTAGTATATATAGATATATTTATATCTATGTCAAACTTAGCTAATGTTCCCCTTTCAAGTTTTTCTCTTTCAAGTTTTTCTCTTTCGCCAAGAAAATAAAAGTGAAAAATGGTTTACCAGTTAAGCCGATACATTCTTATCTATTTAAAACGAAAGAAGGTACAATTAAAACGGGTTTACTCGATTTGTTAAATAAATGGGATTATAAACTACGTCAGGACGTCTAATTTTTGCAGATATAAGTAACGAATTTATGTAAAATGCTTTTGAAAGACAAATTTGTATGTTTTTAAATAATGAGATCAATAGACGATATTTTGTATTTTAATGTCTCAAAATTAAAAAGTATCTGTGAAAAGTGTAGTTTTAAAAATTTGACCTTACACATTTGATTACACATTTCCACCAGTGGCGGGGCTTCATTAATAAAGTGCACTGAAAAGTAATCTGCGAAATTGTAAAAACACTAAATGTGGCTCAACAAAAATGGCTGAAACGGATTTTGGGAGTCAGTTACACAGATCGAGTCTCAAACAAGGATATCCTATACCAAACTGGGAGTCGAACACTTAGTGAGGTTGTGACAGAGCGTCGCATGAGGTATGCGGGACATGTTCTCCGACAAAATGAACTACGCATACCAAGAGTGGCGATGACATGGAGACCAATACTAGGAAAGCGCAAACAGGGACAGTGGACACCAAGTGGGAGGAGGCTTCAGACATTGCCTGTGACAGATCTTTGTTGAGACAAATTACCGCCCAATGTGCGAAACGGCGCGCGAGGACCTAAGTCTAAGTAAGTAAGTCGTAAGTTTATTTTTGGGCTACTATACATACGTCACGGTTCCAGTTAGTACCCAAGAAACATTTGTGCCAAGCTTTATTAAGATTGGTCAAACAGATATATATACACAGAGAGAGAGAGAGAGAGATAGAGAGAGAGAAAGAGAGAACATTGCCTAATAGAGCAGATCCATTTTAAATCAAATTAGAGAACGTTTTTAAACCTCACTTTAAATTGAATTTTTTAGACTAGGTCAGGGCCAAATGTTTTACCGTAAGACTTCTGAGTTACGCATCTAAATGTCTTGTTTTACCAATAATGCATTTTTTTTTGTCTTTTTAAAAATACCTCTATTCGACTCATACCTTCGTGGAACCTTCTGGTTGTGTGGAAAAACCTGGGCGCAGATCTCGAAAAAGACTCTATTCATTTTTTTTAGATTTGACAGCTGATGTATATCTCTGTGAAAAGTTTGACTAGCTCGTTGGCGAACTGGGAAAACTCTAGTTAATCCTTTATATTTTTTCAAAGTATGAAAAGAAATAAATTTAAATTTGCCTAGAGAACTAGAAAATGTTAATCTTGTACGGACTAATCTCCTCGGGTGATTCCGCATTTATTCAAAAGTTTAATAATACTGGCGGGGTACAAAATGTTCCATTTTTATAAAACTAACATTCTTTAGTAATTGTACAATAGATTTTTTTAAAAGTGTTTTTTAATGTTTTTTTGTCACAAGACCGAAATATTTGCAAGTTTGTTCCGTGAAATAGTGTCTGGAAGATCTGAAAGTAACAAGAGACGGATGTTTTGATTTATAAGATTTGGAGGTACTGTTTAAAATTAAAACAAGAAATTTGAGGAAGCTAAAAAAAAAAATAAAAAAAATTATGATTTGACCTACATTTCCATTTGATTTTAAGGTGTATTTTGTCAACTACATTTCAAATTTCATCCATTGGATTGAAAAAGAAACATCTTTCCCTAGGGGCATAGCTCTAAGTCGTTGATTCAGTTTCAACAGAACATTTCACCACGTGATTAAACGAACTGTCGGAAATTAATAGTAAATATATGCCTAACAATTTAAACACAATATTATCACAGTGTTATCATTGGTTCATTTGTACACATAGGTATGGACTATGTCCTAAGAATGGTTCAAGTACGTTTGTTACTAGTTAGGCTCATTTTTTTATATAGTGGCAACACTGTGAGAAAATCTAGCATTCAAACAAAATGTTTTACAGAGATTTGAATCCGAGATCCTCCGTTGATCAGGTCAGAGATTTATGTCTACCATTCAGGTATGTAGGCTATATTTTACATAGACACTTTCCATTCGAACTTCTTTTTGTCACTTTTATACAATTTTAGGAAAATATTTCAAATATTTCACTTGATCTCATTTGGTAGTTGTATTTCCAAACTCAGTCTGTAGCTAAGGAAATCAGAACATGTTCACTTTTGTCTGGGTTCATCTGATAACATATGACTTTGTGTGACTCCAGTCCATTCGTTCTAGGCACATCTATTCTAGGAAGGGCTGGACTGGGGATTGGAATGTCTTTTTGGTTGAGCAAACAAATTAATTATAAAAGTTGGGCACAAAACACGGGTTAGTGGGAGGGAATCACGATCTACCATCAGGTATTTGGCCTTGTTGATGGTATACAAAATAAATAGTAGGGATATCAAACGTCATTACACCCCACAATAATAGAGTGAATAAAATAAAGTACAAGGTGGCCGAGCCTCGCTCAGTTAAGTAATTTCGGAAGGTTATATACCTAAAGTCATTTTGGGAATATTCTTGTAATTACGAAAATGAACGATCGGATAAAGACTTATCTGAAGAGTTGCTTTAGTGTTCTGTTAGTTCTAAATGTAATTGTACATGTCCATTCAATTAAAAGTCTTTTAAGTCCTCCTACAGTCTAGACAAACTACAGCTCACGTCCATCTTATAGTTTAAGTTTTACAATCCATCTTTTGCGTAAAACTATTGTAGGCTTACTTTTATTGGCTTGGAAGAAAGTCTTTGCAGAGTAACTTCTCTACATTATAGGGTAAAACATGCACTTAGTGACAAAGTAAAATGGCGCATTTTTTCTTATTAGACTTAAATCATTGCATTATTTTTCTAAAGAAACCTTTCCGTGGGGCACCTCTGTTACGCCGAACAATATGCTTGTTACCCATACGAGATACGTGCCCTGCCCAGCCTGACTGTCGGACTAAAAGAAGTTCATACCGGCTTTTGCCATCCCTCCATCCCAGTGGTGCTACAGCCCGTGGAGGGATATGGCCTGCTTTTACACATCCCTCCATCCCAGTGGTGCTACAGCCCATGGAGGGATATGGCCTGCTTTTACACATCCCTCCATCCCAGTGGTGCTACAGCCCTAACCCCAAGCCTTTTACCGAGGTTTATAGTTAAATCAAAAGAAGCTGCAGCTTACGCAAACTCGTTGGCCGCTGGCTAGATATCATTATCAGTGTGAGCAAGTAAGGCGTAGAGAAGCTGTGTTATGACCATTTCCTTTGTTTTGGTACGGGACAGTAGACACCAAAGCACGAACACATGGTAATAATTCACCAGCGAAAAAATAATAATAATAAGGCTTGTCTCGAGTCCGAAAATTAATAAGGATTGCAGTATTTCCCGTGGCTTCGCAGCTCCAGCTGTGACCTACATATTTTGCCACATCCAGGGCCAACATAACCATTGTCAACCGGTGGGCGATTAAGATTTCCTTTTCGCATCTGCCTCTGTCCTCGGCAGCATATTTTCTTTTGGTGTCAAATGTGTATCCGCGGCCTTGTATAGAGGAAATTCTTTAAGTCCGTCAGTTACACTGGACAGAGCGGTATCCTGTATGGGAGACGAATCTCAGATGAACGCATGCCAAAGGCAGTCTTTTTTTAGTGAGGTAAAAAAGTGGTCGACGTAACACCGAAGCACTTAAAACACAATCTAATCCTACATCGGCACATTTAATTTCATTACTTCTCGTTCATAGTTCTATAATAAATCAATCTACAGTAAGATGGTGCGCAAATGTTTAATTAGGTCTATTGATTCTTTAAAACTCGTTCTTGTTTGCAAAGAAATATTTTAGTGTACTGCGGTAAGCCTAGTGACTTTAGCAGCGTTTTTCCCGTTCACGTCATGGAAAACTTTCATTCAAAAAAAACATTGTAGCCAAAATTAATTTTTCGATAATCAAACCAATATAACGGTCGACCTCGAGTTTTCCCGATGTGGCCAATGAGTTAAGAATTTGTTGCTCACTAATATGCACATAACTTGAAATGTTAAAGAAAATCCTTATAGCCGTTTTCGAAATAAAATTTATATATATATAAATATATATAAATACATACAAGAATTGCTCGCTTAAGAGTATAGGATTTTCGGAAATGTCATGTGGCTAGCACAACGTCCAATATCCTTTACTTTCCATGAGGTCAGGTGCCCATTAGAGTTGGGTGGACTTAGAGGCGCCCTAAAAATCCCTAAATTCAAAATCTCAGTCTTCACAGAGATTCGAACCCACAACCCCAGGTTCGGAAGCCAAACGCTTAACCACCGCGTTAGTTTAAGCAAAAACAATCGCTCTCTAAGATGTATAAAGTAGGTATTATCTTTTGTAAAAAGTATTTTATATCTTGTTCTTGTTTTAGTTCTTTGATGTGCATTTTAAAAGATACGCGAACAGCTGGAGTCAGTGCCATTTTCAGTACAAAAGTTTCGTCTTTAAAAGTAGATTTTTGTAACTAGACAGTTCCGGATCTAAGAAAGTAAAGACAGGAAACCCTTTCAGGATGTTCTATAGGCCCACACACGCATTCGTAAGGAATAGAAGGCACTTTAAACTAATCTCGTCACAAATGTTCTAGTTTAAAATAAAGAACAAGAGCACTTGTAATCTCACATCTTGTCTTGAAAGATTATAAAATCATTTTTTTCCCACTGTATATTTGTAAGAAATTTGTTATGTGTGAGAACGAGGCTCAGGCCGCACGTTTATAACACACTGTGGTATTTCGGAGCCTCTATCTGGGGCTACGATCAAGTGCTTGTTAAAACACGCTGTTACCTCATCATGCGACTCGTAGGATCTGCTACAGCAATTTATTTCTTTACGATTCCTTACATATTACAAATATTCAACAGATTCATGCTGCAAGGGCAAAGAATCGATAGCAGACGTACTTGTCCAATGTCACCAGGAAAACATAGAACCATTTGAAAAAGTAGGACAAAAATGATTTGAAAAAAGAAATAGCACCGTTTTAATCAAAACAATTATTATTATTTTAATTTTTACTCAGCACAATTTAAATAATTGTTGAGTACATTCTATACACGCAGACAGCTATAGCATTTAAAAAAAAAATCGTGAATTATACAGTAAAAAATGAATTTAATTCAATGAAAGTATAAAGGGATTGCGCGGTATTGTTTGTCTATGTCAGTGATTCCCAAAATACGGCCCCCAGGCCATATCCGGCCCGCGACGTGCTTCCATCCGGTCCGCACGTCGGCACAAAAATATAGAAAATACTCCCCTCCCCCCCCTCTAAAAATGTTTAAATTGTACGTTAGGGTCCTCACTTTTTTTTTCTAATGGATTGCTACCAAGGCATTTAACATTGGTAAGTAGGAGTCTACCAGGAAACGTGAACGGATCTTTACTTTTTTTGTGGAACATGATAATAAGGCGACATGTTTGTTTCATAAAGAAAATGTGTCAGTTTTAAAACAAACTCAAAACATACACGAAATTAATGCCATTTTCTGACGCGTCAAAAGAAAATTCCAATCTCCCCATAATTGATGTAAGTACTAGGTCCTCGAGTCTCAAATAAAATAGTTTCAGGTCAATTTCATTTTTTTATACCTTTTCGATCATGTGGCCCGCGACACTAGTGTCAGAAATTAAAATGGCCCGCAGATTGAATTATGTTGGGTATCACTGGTCTATGTCATAAGATCCCAGCACTTGACCTAGTAAGAAAATGTGTACGTTTCATTTCATACCAAACTACCATTATTTTTACTTTGGCTCAAGCAGAAGTTGATGTTTCTGCTTTTCCTGATTTATTCTTATAGTAAAAAGGCAAAAAAACAACTTCCTTTTAGACCTTGCGATCCATGGGACAGATGATGTACAATTCATCTGTTTATCTAGCCGACGGTTAAGGAGGGTGTCATGTAGACAGTACAACGACCCGCCTTTATTTTTCCCAACTAACGTCCGATACCCAACAGAGATGAGTAGACTAAGAGCTGTCCTTAAAATCCTGAAAGTCTATTTCCCAGTCTTCACCAGGATTTGAACCTGAAAACTTTAGATTTGGAAGTCAAGCGCCTCACCAGTCATCCTCTTCAGGTGAAAAAAAAAGAATCATTCCAGTGCCAATAACAGATTTCCAAAGTTAGGGAAAACCTTCCATACTAAATGGACTTTCGGAGGTTTATTCAGAAATGAAAATATGACTTTCTAGTCAAATCATCCCGCAGGACGGTCAGAGTGTAACTCAAAACCTTGGTCTAAATGGCACTCTACATGCTTAGGCATCGCCCTTTAAGAAGAAGTCTCTGTTGAAGCTATTCTGTTAAAAACATGTCTTTTTTGCCCCTGTGCTAAGTTGTCCGTTTTGTCAGATCTACTATTTCCTGTGCCCATAAGTTTTGCTCTGTCAGTCTGGTCCAGGGTATTCCTGTACCCCAACCTTCAGTGTTGAGTACAATTCAAGCTTGTTCTATATCCACTAGCCGCCTCCCTCCTTTTTCAGTTTTCAAAGAACAGAACTTTGTATCAACCTGTATGTCGTGCGAGCCAGTCATTTCATTGAGCTCTGGGCTAACAGATTTTCTGTTTTGTTCTGTGGCCTTCAACAATTAAAACTAACCAGGACTTACTTGATTTGCTTGACGGGGATGTGTATGTGTGTGTGTTTGTGTGTCGACTATATGTTCTTGTGAAAGGTCGGGGTTCACCTTCTCCATAAAGAAACAAAAAATGTGTGTTGATTGCATTCTTTGCGTTGCTGTTTGCCCTTGTTTGGTTTCAGCCCTAAAGGGAAGTAATTAGTTAAACAAAGTCTGTATTGACAAAACTTTCCTCCCCTGTTTGAAACAGTTTTACAAGCAAACATTTCAACAACAACAAAAGAAAACAATACACTGACTCAAAGGTTTGGACACAATGAAAGTCTACATTCCTTAAACAAAAAATGTCAGGTTTTGTTATAAACTCCCTTCCCCCACCTCGGGGGGGGGGGCTATATCTTTTGTGTGATCTGTCCGTCAGTGTTTTCGTCAATTTTATATCTCAAAAACTAGAAGAGATACTGAAAACCCGATTTCATTCACTATAAGATATACACGTTTACTATTTAGTTTTTAAAAAGCAAAAATACAATATATGTAATAAAGAAAGTAGAAAGTAAGGCGTAGTATGTCCCCGTATAGAAATCAAAACCGTTTGACCAATCTTGATAAAACTTGGCAGAAATGTTCCTTGGGTACTAACTTAGACCATAGTGTATGTATTGTACCCCTAAAACAAACTTAAGACCCTCATAAAAAAAGTTGACCAGCTCTATGAAAACATTATAACTTCATCGATCTAGGCCATGTTTACATGAGAAAAGATCGAAAGGATCTAGATCTAATTTTAAGAACTACACTTTGCGCAGATAGTTTTTTTACTTTGACACATGAAAATACAAAAATATTGTCCATTAATTTCATTATTTAAAAAAATTAACCTTCAAATTTTTGTTTCAAGATAATTTTTTTACATAAATTCGTTCTTTATATCTGCGAATATAGAATTCCTGATGTACATTCTTTCATTAGACAATACCGTAATGTTACTCACCTTTCCATTCCTAGGTCTAAAATTCTAATTCAACTCTAAGATGATATAGCTTCTCTTCGCAAAGATAGTTTAATACTTTAACACATGAACATACTAATTAAAGTCCATTCATTTCATATTTTAATCAAATTAACATTCAAATTTGCTTTTTCTAAAGCATTTTTCATGCACTCGTTCGCCCTAAAGCTGCGAAGCCGTGTTAAGATATATTCTAATAGTTTCATTCATTCGCGTACATCTAATTAAAAAGGTCACGCATGCGCACGTGCAAAATTAACTCTATCCAAACCAATATTTAACTCTATATTACTCTAGATCTAGATCTATGTCTAACTCAAGATCTACTTTATTCACGTGAACATACAAAATTAAGTCTATTCATTTAATTGTAATCAAATATATGTAGGCCTACAAGCAAATGTTTTTATTTGAAAAAATGGATTTAAGTCGATTAGCTATTTTGATAGCACCATTTACTCATACTATTTTTACATTTACGCATTCGCTTTACTTATAACATTATTATTTCGTTTAATTGTTTACAAACCACTCTCAGTGACTCATCGACAGTTATAAGCAAACAAAAAACCCGCGGGCCGCGGGTAATATATATCTAGTATGTACATAAATGTAAAAATTGGACATAATTTGTAAAACAAGATGTACTGGAAAGAACTTAATGTTTTTTTTATTACTTTTGTATGTGGGCTCTACTATTCCAACAAGGAACCTTGGACACTTGACCAAAGTGAATGACTTGGTTCTAATGGCCAGAAAAGAAGATTGGGCAAATCTTCTTGGTCCTAGTGTACCATTCATTTCAGGTTCATTTAAACACGTCAGCTATATCTTCATAACAGTCAGTTCATTCAATACTTACAAACATAAACATGTGTTCACTTTAGTCGGTCAAACAATACAATCAATAATGCTAATGTCTAGTTTGTATGGAGGGTAGGAGGATTGTGGTTTTTTTATTGTATGTACTTCATCCCTTCTGATATTTATGTGTAAAATATTAAAATCTGCTTTTGTTACCAAACAAATGACACTGGGTAGACCATTAGGGTCTGCATATGAGTTTGTGTGAAAACACAAACTTTGTAATCTTGTTTTGATTTAATATTACTGTCGTAAATTACTGTAAATCCTATTTCTTGTTTTCAAAGACTGAGAAAACATATGGAAGAGGGATTTAGCAACTTTCGGAAGAAAATAAACTTTGCCTTGTCATTTCTCCCCAGAGGTTCTCTGTCTCTACCATGGTGAATTTCAATTCATTTATTCAACAAATATTGCTTTTCGAGTTAAAATCAAGTTTCATCTTGAAATATAGAAGCCTCAAACATGTCTTTATTTCAGCCAAGTGTGTCGAAGTATTGAACATATGGAAGACTTCATGCAAGACTCTAGGCGACTATAAGACGAGACGTGAGAAACAAGAACAGCGTCATTGTTACGATGTAGTCGAAAGCCCAAAGATCGTCTTCTGTGAGGTGAATTTATTGATTTAATGTATGAAATACTACAAGTACCCTCTAGAACATAATCTACAATCAGAAGAGAAGAATTTCTGAATAGCCAGCCTTGTCCAAGCGACACATTTTATTTTAATGGATAGCGTGAGTTTGTGTGTGTGTTTCTAATTGCATGTTTGTAGCTGCGTACGTGTGGATAAGGGCTTAGTCAAAGAAAGAGGTCTATTGATTGAATTCTATACTAATGGGGCAATTCTATAAATATTTGTTTGAGCTGAAAAGAGAAGGTGTTAATACCGCAGTAGTTTCTCGGGCTATTCATGCCTTTGGGAGGAATCTCGTCTAGACAGACAAAAGTTCTAAGGGAGAAAACTATAGCTTTGTTATTAGTGAATGGAGTAGAAAGGAATTCTTCAGAAAAAGAAAGTTCATTACAAGGTACAAGAGATAGAGAATTGATAGATAAATTGAGAACCACTGGTTCGATTTTCTGTTAATGGTCCTTTTAATGGTAAGACTTAAGGATAAAGTAAAAAAAAAGCAGCTTATATTTCAAACGGTCAGTGACAAGGTGGTCATGATGTATAATGTCTGAAGGTCTTAGGAATCTTTACAGAAACAATAAGATTTCAGTCTAGAGTGAAAAGCCTGAACTCTCTGGAGTCTAGTTCCGAAAGCGAACTAATCATTGATGATTACTTGGGTAATATTTCTTTGACTTATTAATGAGAACAATATTTTTTAAACTCGCCACAATATAGACAAGGGTAATGTCAAGGTTGTTTTATGTAATCGTCATCTATAGTAATCTCAGATGTTAAGAGAGAAATTGTTTCTAGTCAAGCCAACTAAAACCCAGATGTTAAGAAACAAGACAAGAGCCGTATTTACAATTCCGAAGGCCCTGAGTTTATTCTAGATATGGGGCCTTCTTGAGGCCCTTTATTTTATATGTTTAGATAATATACTTCAGTGTTAAATGTTCCTTGGGGGGTCCTTGTAGTTTGTCTTACCTCTAGATAAATGAAACTTAGGAGAAGATAAGACTTGAACAATTTGTTGAATTATACTAAATGAAGTTTCTGGAAGTAATCTATGTTATATTCATAAGGGCCCTGATTGATTCACCATTCGGCAATAATCCTCTCACTTGTCGAGGACCAAAACAAAAAAATACGAAAATTTAGTCGGTTGTATTTTACCTTGGGTCTAGAGGAATTAAGATATTTTCACGATCAAAACCCAAGAGATTTAATTTAACCACAAGCTATTTTTTAAAATTACGAAGCTTATATCAAGTCACTCTGTCTGTTTGGTAAAATGTTTGAATACGTTATTTCTCCCACACCCAATATCGGATCAAGCTGAAATGTTGCACACTTATTTCTTTTACCTGACAGCACAAGAATCAATAAAATACAAAACTTATCCAATTAGTTAATTAACTATTGGTAATTAATTATTTTGTTTGGTATTTCGAACGACGGAAAGAAAATGTACTTGACTGAAGTGATGGTATGAGCTGAATTAGTCCTTTTTATAGGTCACCGCTTTAAGGTAAGTTTGTAACAAACAAAAGATAATTTTACAATCTTTTAGTTTCTACAGCACTACACTAGCAGAGTAGTCAGCGTGTCGGCTTGAAGAGACTGGAGCCATGAACGTAACCATCTAAGAAGTTACACTGCAAAGACTTTATTCCAAGCCAATAATAGTAGGCCTACAATAGTTTTACCAAAAAATGGATTGCAAAACTATAAGACGGACGTGATCTGTGGTTTGTCTAGACTGTAGGAGGACTTAAGAGACTTTATATTTAATCGCCATGTACAATTACATTTAGATCTAACAGAACACTAAAGCATCTCTTCAGATTTGTAGTCATTATCTGATCGTTCATTTTCGTTATTACAAAAATATTCCCAAAATTACTTCGGGCATATAACCTTTCTTAGGAAATAATTTAACCGAGCCAGGCTCGGCCACCTGATATTAGATCTAAAACTAAAAATCCAACATATACTCACTGTAAATATGATGTGTAAATATGAAGGTTAGTCCTTTTTTTGCATACTGCTGTTCTGGGGTACATTTTTCAAACAATATGAAACTTGAGTCAGTTATTTCTTAACATGCTTCGGATGTGACTTCAGAAGATGAATACACCCGAGCTCCAGCTTCGGATGTGATTTCAGAAGATGAATACACCCTAGCTCCAGCTTCGGATGTGATTTCAGAAGATGAATACACCCTAGCTCCAGCTTCGGGTGTGATTTCAGAAGATGAATACATCCTTGCTCCAGCTTCGGATGTGATTTCGGAAGATGAATACACCCTAGCTCCAGCTTCAGATGTGACTTCAGAAAATGAATACACCCTAGCTCCAGCTTCAGATGTGACTTCAGAAGATGAATACACCCTAGCTCCAGCCTCCGGAAAGAAGACCACGGGAGACTTAGACGGTTAGAGTTCGAGCCCGGAACCAGCGACAGTCTGGAGAGCGTCGAAAAAAAAACCAAAACATTTATAACCTGGGAGGGAGAAAAAAATTGCTACAAAGAATTTACGGGCCAAAAGTTGTGGTGTACATGTGTGTGGATTTGTTCATTCCTTAGATGCAAGACTTTACGAACTACAAGTATAATCATTGGGAGAGCGACCAAAAAGCGGGGGGGGGGCTGTTTTATTGGATCTCAAAAGAAGGGGGAGACAGTTCTTACCCAAAACAAATCTGTTGGAGCGCAGAAAGATGCCATTTAAAAAAAGGTGGATGTGGTATCTGGCGTGTTATTGAAAGTAAATTGAAAACAAGCAAAATAGTGTTAAAATGTTTCAAAAAAAGCTAAATGTTAATGTGTAATCATTTGTTTGGATCAGTCTTGTAAGTTTTAGGGCAGTCCATCTAGCTCTAATGGGTACCTGACTTTAGTTAGGGAAAATAAAGGCGGTTGGTCGTTGTGCTGGACACATGATACCCTACTCGTTAACCGTTGGCCAAAGAAATAGATGACCTTAACATCACCTGCCTCATAGATCGCAAGGTATGAAAGGGGAACTTTACTCTTTGTTTTTCTGATTCATGTCATTCAATTAGTCATAGATCTAGTACAAATAGTTTGTATCCGATTGTTTTTGTACAGTGCAATTTCATAGTTTTAGCGTTCTCAATACCCTATGATCCTATCACTTGTCTGGACCAGTTGGATGGGGAGCGGAGGGGGAGGGGGAAATGGAAGTATCTGGGTGATCGCTTTTTAAATGTTTTTTTGGAAGAATGACCTGAATTCGAACTTGAGGGCTAAAGCCTTCCCAGGCTTCTCAAGCCAACGCGGTAACCACTCTGCCAACGAAGAGTCTATGAATATGAAAGATTGTATAGTTCTCTATTGTTTCTATTTCATGTTTGTGTTCAACAAGCCTGAGGCGGCAGCTTAATATACAGTGGACTAATTCAACTTATACCACCACTTCAGTCAAGTACTATTTCTTTCCCATGTTTGACATACCAGACAAAGGATTTATTATCAATAGTTAATTAACTAATTGGTTAATTTTTTGAATTGATTCTTGTGATGTTAGGTACAAGAAATAATTGTAATAAATTTCAGCTTGATCTGAGATTGGGTGTCGGAGAAATAATATGTACAAACTTATGGTCAGACAAACAGACACACAGAGAGACAGACAGATTTAGTTGGTATAGCTTTGTAAAACGATGGCGGGGGTGGATGATGAAAATAAACAGTCTATTCCCTGGCAATAAATCAATGGGCGGTGTTGATTGTAAACTTTGCTAAAATGGAAGAAGAAAACTGAAATGTATGTAATAGTAGATAGTTTCTTGAAATAGAATTCGTTGTGTTGGCGATGGATTGCAAAATAAATTGTGAATTTGAATTCCATAAACTTTATAAACTATTTTGAGTTTCGCAAATAAAATATATATATATCATTTTCCAGTGTATTAGAAACGGCTTCATCTTTTTAGTCATTACAACGGTGATTAAGAAAGAGAAATTAAAAGGACTTAATAAAACACGTTCTGTCGCCAGTCCTGTGAATGTATGATTATACCGAATAAGACAATCAAAACATTCATAACATTGTCGGTTAAGGGTGTCTCAGGGTCATTCGTGGTCACCAAGAAGTACATAGGAGCTTAATTCACCATTCACTGGCTGTGTGTGTGTTTTTCTATGTTGTTTGAATGTGTCTATATTGTTTTTTAGTCTGTAATAGTTGTAGTGCTGAATCTGTACATTGTTAGACAACCGAATTTCCAATTGTTTGGAACACTAGATGAAACCTTGTCTATCGTATCTATCTAGAGGCGGTGTAGACTTTCTTTGAGAGACTTGACTTCATGACAGACATGACTTCATGACAGACATGACTTAATGGATCATACAGTTTGAAATGGATTGTTTTCACGTGTTCATGGCGTTACAGTACGGAGCACACACTAACTATATGAACGAGACGAAAGTGTTCTCCGCACTCTTTGCATGGCAGTGTAATACTCAAAATGAACACACAATTTATGTTTTAAAAAAAGAACTAAAGAAACTTCTAACATGATGAGGAAGTCCGGTGCTCAACGTTTTAAAGCCTGTAGCCATACACATTTCCAATACATGTAACTGAACACATAATTGACCACCTCACTGCTCACATCGCTGACAACCTCACTGCCCACATCACTGACAACCTCACTGCCCACATCACTGACAACCTCACTGCCCACATCACTGGCAACCTCACTGCCCACATCACTGACAACCTCACTGCCCACATCACTGACAACCTCACTGACAACATCACTGACAACTTCACTGCCCACATCACTGACAACTTCACTGACAACCTCACTGCCCACATCACTGACAACCTCACTGCCTACATCACTGACAACCTCACTGGCCACATCACTGATAACCTCACTGACCACATATATCACTGCATCAATTTTTTTATTCCAACAGAACCAATGCGTTAAGTTTTTTATCATGCATTGTTTGTTGGATAGCTCCGCTGTACGGACCGGATATGCCCACGGGAGTAGTTTGAGCACCACCGAATCAAAAGATTCATATATCCGCACATTATCATTTGCGTCATGAAAGAAATATAATATCAAGTTTATTGCTTTTCTCAGTGTGTAGTTCCACGGTGTGTGTGTGTGTGTGTGTTTTTCTTTGATAATGTCCCTCCCCTTTCCCCAATCGTCACCTGACTATCTCGTTTCTTAGGTTGAAAAGAGAAATGTGATGAAGACGTCTGACAGCAGTAGATTCTGGTCAGAAGTCAAATTATGACTGTAAGACGTCTGACAGCACTAGATTCTGGTCAGAAGTCATATTATGACTGTAAGACGTCTGAAAGCACTAGATTCTGGTCAGAAGTCATATTATGACTGTAAGACGTCTGAAAGCACTAGGTAAAGTTATGTTGTCTACCTGTCGTTATGAGAGATACACAATTAAATAGAGCCATTGTTTGTCTAATACATGCCGAAAGTCTGTGTCGGCTCTATTGAAGTTGTTGGTGAAAGGATGGGGCGAGGTGGGGGAGGAGCTATTTAGGGCATGTGACCATTGACCACTGGGGTGGTAATTTGCATACGGGCGAAATGACTCAGGACCAAGAGAATGTTTTTTTGGACATTCCGATTCGTGCGTTATCGCTAGGCGGTGTTGTAGTTTCCAGGGGTCACTGGTTCGAGCCTTGGTCGGCGCAGTCCTTTATTTTCGTCTCATTTTAATTCACTACTTTCTCTCATTTCAAAACTTGGTCGTCCCTGGTGCTGCTGTTCATTTATGTTTCATATGTATGTAGGGTTAGGGTTAGGTTGAATTAATAACCTAGGAGTCACATTATAAATGTGAGTTAACCTAGTGTACTTCACAGTCCTGTATATGTTAGATCTAGACTGGACGCGCCATACTCTTAACACTACACACAAAATGTCGTAAAAAAAACTTTCAAAAGATGGAAACAAAGGCGTTGGTTTGTACCGTACAAGTAGTTTGTAAAATGTTTGTAAAATGTTTTCCATGTTGCGGATGTTCCTTCAGAGTTGAAGTTCCTAGTCCAAACCTCCCGCAGGATGACGGGGGGTGGGAGCGGGCAGGATTTGAACCCTCGACCATCGATAAATCCGAACGACAGTCCAGCGCCCAAACCGCACGACCAGGCAGCCATTCAGAAGTAAAGTTGCTTTTTCTACCATAACCTGTGTAATATAATCACTATGATGTCCGATTAACAGAACATCGTAAATAAGAGCACACTCGTTTCAAAATAAATAGTATTGGTCTATTTAGATACAGAATCTAGAGCTAGAAAGATCTAAGTAATCAATCTATATAAATCAAAAGACGATTAAAATCAATAGGCTTGAATTATTTAGATCTAGGAATGTCGAAACATTATCTCAATGGTAACCAACAGGAAAAGTCTTGATATAATAGATTTGCAAGAATATCAAGTTTAGTGATTAATAGTCCATTATATTTAAACTTCACATATCTTGGCAGCACACTCTCCAAAAACGGAAAAATCGATAGTGAAATCGACCTGCGCATCGCCAAGGCCAGTGTATCCTATGGCTGACTCTCTAAAAATGTCTGGAACAGACGTGGTATCACCACAAATACAAAGCTAGGGGTCTATAGAGCCGTCATCCTCCCTACATTGCTCTATGCCTCCGAAACATGGACAGTGTACAGAAAACACGCAAAGAAACTGAACCACTTCCACATGAAATGTCTGAGGAAAATACTGAATGTTAAATGGCAAGACAAAATACCGGATACTGAAATCCTTCGAAGAGCGTGTCTGCAAAGCATCCACACAATCCTGATGCAGTCCCAGCTGCGATGGGCAGGTCACGTCTGCAGAATGGAAGACCACCGCATCCCTAAACGACTCTTGTATGGCCAACTAAGCGAAGGAAAGCGCTCGCAAGGCGGTCAAAGAAAGCGCTTCAGGGACACCCTCAAAGCTTCGCTGAAGGCGTTCAGCATAAGCCCAGGCACATGACAGAGCATCATGGCGTCGCGCTGTGAAAACTGGCGCACAGGTTGCTGAGGAAAAGAGAACAACGCTGGCAGAAGAAAAAGGCCAGAGAAGAAAAGCAAGGCAAACGACACTAGCTCCAGCTGGAATAACCTGCCCAGTGTGAACATTCCGGGCTCACATAGGTCTCACCAGCCACATAAAACCCCAGTGCAGAGCCTACAGCCCACTGGATGACAAAGTGGTCATCATCGAACCACGATGGACGAACTATATATATATTTACTACTAATTGATTAATTTGTTGTTGTTTTTTTTCATTGATTCATGTGTTGTCATTAACAATGAATAATTGTGCAAAGTTTCAACTTGATCAGAGATTTGGAGTAGAGTTTAGTAATGTGTGCAAGATTTCACTCAGACAAAGAGTGAGTTGATGTATTTGTTTAAATAAGCCCACAAAGTGACATAATGTTGTTACAAAGTGAACATTGATTTATGATAGCGCCTTACACTGGCGGGTCGTTATTCAATTTCTAGCTTATAGACATAACATCAACTAGATTCAGTAGTGTAAGTTGGGGCACTTGGCTATGTCGATTCACTATCTAGTACGATTTTTTTTCCTCCAACTTCGATAAATCATAATACCAGATATTATATATCCATCACATTCTATTACATACACCTACTTGAATACAGTGTATAATAATCTAGACATGCAACGCTTTCCAACTAACTAAAAGATAAGAATTTAACTCTGATACAAATGTACCATTAGTTAATACGATTTTAAATACATAAACATTCAAGATAAGAGTTTAGTATATACTGAACATCATTTGTGTATATCCTCATTGATTGCCCCAGATACCAGGATGTCAGGGAGAAATTTTTTAAAAACACTATTCGACAATGTCGACCCTGGGAAGGTACTGGGCTTTGTCCGGGATGTGGGATTGTCTACGAAGATCTGATTTTTGAATTGTGAACATATAATATTTACATGAGATTTTTACCAAACTATTAAATTTTTACTACCTTTACTATTTTAACTATGAATAGACCTTATTTTTAATGATTTAACTGTATAGAATTTAGCCCTTGTTATGTAAAGGGAGAGTGATTCTTATAGGATTACGGGTATGACATGGCCTAAATTGTGCCGATGTGCCTAAATTCAAAACTCAAACTCATTTGTGTACATGTTTGTTATATAAGTAATTTAAGCTTGTTAGGTTAAGGATTATGGACGTTTTTTTTAGATCATGTGGTTATGTAGCCCATGCATGCTAGTTATGTTATATATTATGGGCTTGTAAGAAAAAAAACAAACTTGCATAACAAAAGAAAATTATTTTGCTACAGAAAACATGTCAGACTATTAATAAAGGTTAATATATGTTTGTATGTCTAAGATTTATCGCTGAAGTCATTACAATGTATTGCAAAACTAATGGTCGATGCCCGATCTTCTTAGATCATTTCTCAAGTCCAGCTGAGATCATTTTGTACTCGTCCAGAGAGTCTGTTTCAATTGCCTAAGATCATTTCTTACATGAAGGTGATTATTGAATGGCAAAAAGCCCTGTTTGTTTGAACCAATTAAAAACTCGTTTTGCATAGATCCATCAAGGCTGTCACCCAGGCAACGAATGTAAACAAGTTTCACTCCTGATTCTTGTTATTGAGTGAGTCTCTCCCTGGAACCAATCCTGTGTAGAAATCTCTATTGTGAAAGGACACTAATCTGTTTACTCGAGATACAAGTGTATTTTATAAAGCATGAATTAACAGTAATTTTTGTTTTCTAGCTTAAAAAAAAACACATTTAATTGTGTGTGAAAACAATCCTTCAAGCTTAGCACGTAGAAAGCGATGACGTAAAATAATTGTAGGCTATAAACAATCAAACCTTGTCATTACCATATTCAACACGTCAATAACAACACGGCCAAATTCAGTATTTTATTCTAAAACAAAACCAAAGTATCAATCGAAAGTATACATAGATGTCGTTTTCCTAAAGTAGGTTGGTAACAATAACAAAGGAAATTACGACCAGTGATATTTCTGCTGAGATCTTTGGGCTTTTCTCTCGTACCTTAATGGGGCAAGGTCTTTTTACAAACAGTATTTCAATCTACTCTGTCAACAAATCTCAGATTAAGTTAAAATTGTGCACAATTAAAGCTTGTACCTGACCAAACAAGAATCAAATAAAAAAAAAACTTTAAATTAATGAATAATTGTTATTTAAATATTTTGATTGTTTTTAACAAAGGAAAGAAATCGAACTTAAAGATGTAGTGGTATAAGCTGAAGTAGTCCCCCTTGAAGAGACTTGTTCTTTGAGTGAACACATTTTTTAATGCATTTCAAAAGCGATCACGGTACTATTCACTCAGACACCTCCTTCTCATAGCGCGATGAGAAAGTGATAGGATCATAGCGCAACAAGAAGGTGATAGAATCATAGCGCAACGAGAAAGTGATAGGATCATAGCTCAATAAGAAAGTGATAGGATCATAGCGTAATAAGAAAGTGATAGGATCATAGCGCAATAAGAAAGTGATAGGATCATAGTGCAATAAGAAAGTGATAGGATCATAGCACAACAAGAAAGTGATAGGATGATATCGCAATGAGAAAGTGATAGGATCATAGCGCAATGAGAAAGGGAAAAGGATCATAGCGCAATGAGAAAGTGATAGGATCATAGCGCAATGAGAAAGTGATAGAATCAAAGCGCAATGAGAAAGTGATAGGATCATAGCGCAACAAGAAAGTGATAGGATCATAGCGCAATGAGAAAGTCATAGGATCATAGCGCAACGAGAATGTAATAGGATCATAGCGCAATAAGAAAGTGATAGGATCATAGCGCAATGTGAAAGTGAAAGGATCATAGCGCAACAAGAAAGTGATAGGATCATAGCGCAACAAGAAAGTGATAGGATCATATCGCAATGAGAAAGTGATAGGATCATAGCGCAATGAGAAAGTGAAAGGATCATAGCGCAATGAGAAAGTGATAGGATCATAGCGCAATGAGAAAGTGATAGGATCATAGTGCAACAAGAAAGTGATAGGAGCATAGCGCAACAAGAAAGTGATAGGATAATAGCGCAATGAGAAAGGGATAGGATCATAGCGCAATGAGAAAGTGATAAGATCATAGTGCAACAAGAAAGTGATAGGATCATAGCGCAACAAGAAACTGATAGGATCATAGCGCAATAAGAAAGTGATAGGATCATAGTGCAACAAGAAAGTGATAGGAGCATAGCGCAATGAGAAAGTGATAGGATCATAGCGCATTGAGAAAGTGATAGGATCATAGCGCAATGAGAAAGTGATAGGATCATAGTGCAACAAGAAAGTGATAGAAACATAGCGCAATGAGAAAGTGATAGAATCATAGCGTAATGAGAAAGTGATAGGATCATAGCGCAATGAGAAAGTGATAGGATCATAGCGCAATGAGAAAGTGATAGGATCATAGAGCAATAAGAAAGTGATAGGATTATAGCGCAATGAGAAAGTGATAGGATCATAGCGCAATGAGAAAGTGCTAGGATCATAGCGCAATGAGAAAGTGATAGGATCATAGCGCAATGAGAAAGAGAAAGGATCATAGCGCAATGAGAAAATGATAGGATCATAGCGCAATGAGAAAGTGATAGGATCATAGCGCAATGAGAAAGTGATAGGATCATAGCGCAATGAGAAAGTGATAGGATCATAGCGCAACGAGAAAGTGATAGGATCATAGCGCAATAAGAAAGTGATAGGATCATAGTGCAACAAGAAAGTGATAGGATCATAGTGCAACAAGAAAGTGATAATATCATAGCGCAGTGAGAAAGTGATAGGATCATAGCGCAATGAGAAAGTGATAGGATCATAGCGCAGTGAGAAAATGATAGGATCATAGCGCAATGAGAAAGTGATAGGATCATAGCGCAATGAGAAAGTGATAGGATCATAGCGCAATGAGAAAGCGATAGGATCATAGTGCAACAAGAAAGTGATAGGAACAAAACGCAATGAGAAAGTGATAGAATCATAGCGTAATGAGAAAGTGATAGGATCATAGCGCAACAAGAAAGTGATAGGATCATAGCGCAACAAGAAAGTGATAGGATCATAGCGCAACAAGAAAGTGATAGGATCATAGCGCAATGAGAAAGTGATAGGATCATAGCGCAACAAGAAAGTGATAGGATCATAGCGCAATGAGAAAGTTATAGGATCATAGCGCAACAAGAAAGTGATAGGATCATAGTGCAACAAGAAAGTGATAAGATCATAGCGCAACAAGAAAGTGATAGGATCATAGCGCAATGAGAAAGTGATAGTATCATAGCGCAATGAGAAACTGATAGGATCATAGCGCAATGAGAAAGTGATAGGATCATAGCGCAACAAGAAAGTTAAAGGATCATAGCGCAACAAGCAAGTGATAGGATCATAGAGCAACAAGAAAGTGATAGGATCATAGCGCAATGAGAAAGTGATAGGATCAAAGCGCAACAAGAAAGTGATAGAATCATAGCGCAACAAGAAAGTGATAGGATCATAGCGCAACAAGAAAGTGATAGGATTATAGCGCAATGAGAAAGTGATAGAATCATAGCGCAATGAGAAAGTGATAGATCATAGCGCAACGAGAAAGTGATAAGATCATAGCGCAATGAGAAAGTAATAGGATCATAGCGCAATGAGAAAGTGATACGATCATAGCGCAACAAGAAAGTGATAGGATCATATCGCAATGAGAAAGTGATAGGATCATAGCGCAATGAGAAAGTGAAAGGATCATAGCGCAATGAGAAAGTGATAGGATCATAGCGCAATGAGAAAGTGATAGGATCATAGTGCAACAAGAAAGTGATAGAAGCATAGCGCAACAAGAAAGTGATAGGATAATAGCGCAATGAGAAAGGGAAAGGATCATAGCGCAATGAGAAAGTGATAAGATCATAGTGCAACAAGAAAGTGATAGGATCATAGCGCAACAAGAAACTGATAGGAACATAGCGCAATGCGAAAGTGATAGGATCATAGTGCAACAAGAAAGTGATAGGAGCATAGCGCAATAAGAAAGTGATAGGATCATAGCGCAATGAGAAAGTGATAGGATCATAGCGCAATGAGAAAATGATAGGATCATAGTGCAACAAGAAAGTGATAGGATCATAGTGCAACAAGAAAGTGATAGGAGCATAGCGCAACAAGAAAGTGAGAGGATCATAGCGCAATGAGAAAGTGATAGGATCATAGCGCATTGAGAAAGTGATAGGATCATAGCGCAATGAGAAAGTGATAGGATCATAGTGCAACAAGAAAGTGATAGAAACATAGCGCAATGAGAAAGTGATAGAATCATAGCGTAATGAGAAAGTGATAGGATCATAGCGCAATGAGAAAGTGATAGGATCATAGCGCAATGAGAAAGTGATAGGATCATAGAGCAATAAGAAAGTGATAAGATCATAGCGCAATGAGAAAGTGATAGGATCATAGCGCAATGAGAAAGTGCTAGGATCATAGCGCAATGAGAAAGTGATAGGATCATAGCGCAATGAGAAAGAGATAGGATCATAGCGCAATGAGAAAGTGATAGGATCATAGCGCAGTAAGAAAATGATAGGATCATAGCGCAATGAGAAAGTGATAGTATCATAGCGCAATGAGAAAGTGATAGGATCATAGCGCAACGAGAAAGTGATAGGATCATAGCGCAATAAGAAAGTGATAGGATCATAGCGCAATGACAAAGTGATAGGATCATAGTGCAACAAGAAAGTGATAGGATCATAGTGCAACAAGAAAGTGATAATATCAAAGCGCAGTGAGAAAGTGATAGGATCATAGCGCAACGAGAAAGTGATAGGATCATAGCGCAATAAGAAAGTGATAGGATCATAGCGCAATGACAAAGTGATAGAATCATAGTGCAACAAGAAAGTGATAGGATCATAGTGCAACAAGAAAGTGATAATATCATAGCGCAGTGAGAAAGTGATAGGATCATAGCGCAATGAGAAAGTGATAGGATCATAGCGCAGTGAGAAAATGATAGGATCATAGCGCAATGAGAAAGTGAAAGGATCATAGCGCAATGAGAAAGTGATAGGATCATAGCGCAATGAGAAAGCGATAGGATCATAGTGCAACAAGAAAGTGATAGGAACAAAACGCAATGAGAAAGTGATAGAATCATAGCGTAATGAGAAAGTGATAGGATCATAGCGCAACAAGAAAGTGATAGGATCATAGCGCAACAAGAAAGTGATAGGATCATAGCGCAACAAGAAAGTGATAGGATCATAGCGCAATGAGAAAGTGATAGGATCATAGCGCAACAAGAAAGTGATAGGATCATAGCGCAATGAGAAAGTTATAGGATCATAGCGCAACAAGAAAGTGATAAGATCATAGCGCAACAAGAAAGTGATAGGATCATAGCGCAATGAGAAAGTGATAGGATCATAGCGCAATGAGAAAGTGATAGGATCATAGCGCAATGAGAAAGTGATAGTATCATAACGCAATGAGAAAGTAATAGGATCATAGCGCAATGAGAAAGTGATAGGATTATAGCGCAACAAGAAAGTTAAAGGATCATAGCGCAACGAGCAAGTGATAGGATCATAGAGCAACAAGAAAGTGATAGGATCATAGCGCAATGAGAAAGTGATAGGATCAAAGCGCAACAAGAAAGTGATAGAATCATAGCGCAACAAGAAAGTGATAGGATCATAGCGCAACAAGAAACTGATAGGAACATAGCGCAATGCGAAAGTGATAGGATCATAGTGCAACAAGAAAGTGATAGGAGCATAGCGCAATAAGAAAGTGATAGGATCATAGCGCAATGAGAAAGTGATAGGATCATAGCGCAATGAGAAAATGATAGGATCATAATGCAACAAGAAAGTGATAGGATCATAGTGCAACAAGAAAGTGATAGGAGCATAGCGCAACAAGAAAGTGAGAGGATCATAGCGCAATGAGAAAGTGATAGGATCATAGCGCATTGAGAAAGTGATAGGATCATAGCGCAATGAGAAAGTGATAGGATCATAGTGCAACAAGAAAGTGATAGAAACATAGCGCAATGAGAAAGTGATAGAATCATAGCGTAATGAGAAAGTGATAGGATCATAGCGCAATGAGAAAGTGATAGGATCATAGCGCAATGAGAAAGTGATAGGATCATAGAGCAATAAGAAAGTGATAAGATCATAGCGCAATGAGAAAGTGATAGGATCATAGCGCAATGAGAAAGTGCTAGGATCATAGCGCAATGAGAAAGTGATAGGATCATAGCGCAATGAGAAAGAGATAGGATCAT
Source organism: Biomphalaria sudanica (assembly GCA_036873155.1). NCBI lineage: Eukaryota > Metazoa > Mollusca > Gastropoda > Planorbidae > Biomphalaria > Biomphalaria sudanica. Next base: position 2,030,806 of record JAZGLO010006566.1, on the reverse strand, counting down.
AGCGCAATGAGAAAATGATAGGATCATAGCGCAATGAGAAAGTGATAGGATCATAGCGCAACGAGAAAGTGATAGGATCATAGCGCAATGAGAAAGTGATAGTATCATAGCGCAATGAGAAAGTGATAGGATCATAGCGCAATGAGAAAGTGATAGGATCATAGCGCAACAAGAAAGTTAAAGGATCATAGCGCAACAAGCAAGTGATAGGGTCATAGAGCAACAAGAAAGTGATAGGATCATAGCGCAATGAGAAAGTGATAGGATCAAAGCGCAACAAGAAAGTGATAGAATCATAGCGCAACAAGAAAGTGATAGGATCATAGCGCAACAAGAAAGTGATAGGATTATAGCGCAATGAGAAAGTGATAGAATCATAGCGCAATGAGAAAGTGATAGATCATAGCGCAACGAGAAAGTGATAAGATCATAGCGCAATGAGAAAGTAATAGGATCATAGCGCAATGAGAAAGTGATACGATAATAGCGCAACAAGAAAGTGATAGGATCATATCGAAATGAGAAAGTGATAGGATCATAGCGCAATGAGAAAGTGAAAGGATCATAGCGCAATGAGAAAGTGATAGGATCATAGCGCAATGAGAAAGTGATAGGATCATAGTGCAACAAGAAAGTGATAGAAGCATAGCGCAACAAGAAAGTGATAGGATAATAGCGCAATGAGAAAGGGATAGGATCATAGCGCAATGAGAAAGTGATAAGATCATAGTGCAACAAGAAAGTGATAGGATCATAGCGCAACAAGAAACTGATAGGAACATAGCGCAATGCGAAAGTGATAGGATCATAGTGCAACAAGAAAGTGATAGGAGCATAGCGCAATAAGAAAGTGATAGGATCATAGCGCAATGAGAAAGTTATAGGATCATAGCGCAATGAGAAAATGATAGGATCATAGAGCAACAAGAAAGTGATAGGATCATAGTGCAACAAGAAAGTGATAGGAGCATAGCGCAACAAGAAAGTGAGAGGATCATAGCGCAATGAGAAAGTGATAGGATCATAGCGCATTGAGAAAGTGATAGGATCATAGCGCAATGAGAAAGTGATAGGATCATAGTGCAACAAGAAAGTGATAGAAACATAGCGCAATGAGAAAGTGATAGAATCATAGCGTAATGAGAAAGTGATAGGATCATAGCGCAATGAGAAAGTGATAGGATCATAGCGCAATGAGAAAGTGATAGGATCAAAGCGCAACAAGAAAGTAATAGAATCATAGCGCAACAAGAAAGTGATAGGATTATAGCGCAACAAGAAAGTGATAGGATTATAGCGCAATGAGAAAGTGATAGAATCATAGCGCAATGAGAAAGTGATAGATCATAGCGCAACGAGAAAGTGATAAGATCATAGCGCAATGAGAAAGTAATAGGATCATAGCGCAATGAGAAAGTGATACGATAATAGCGCAACAAGAAAGTGATAGGATCATAGCGCAATGAGAAAGTTATAGGATCATAGCGCAATGAGAAAGTGATAGGATCATAGTGCAACAAGAAAGTGATAGGATCATAGTGCAACAAGAAAGTGATAGGAGCATAGCGCAACAAGAAAGTGAGAGGATCATAGCGCAATGAGAAAGTGATAAGATCATAGCGCATTGAGAAAGTGATAGGATCATAGCGCAATGAGAAAGTGATAGGATCATAGTGCAACAAGAAAGTGATAGAAACATAGCGCAATGAGAAAGTGATAGAATCATAGCGTAATGAGAAAGTGATAGGATCATAGCGCAATGAGAAAGTGATAGGATCATAGCGCAATGAGAAAGTGATAGGATCATAGAGCAATAAGAAAGTGATAAGATTAAGCGCAATGAGAAAGTGATAGGATCATAGCGCAATGAGAAAGTGCTAGGATCATAGCGCAATGAGAAAGTGATAGGATCATAGCGCAATGAGAAAGAGATAGGATCATAGCGCAATGAGAAAATGATAGGATCATAGCGCAATGAGAAAGTGATAGGATCATAGCGCAATGAGAAAGTGATAGTATCATAGCGCAATGAGAAAGTGATAGGATCATAGAGCAACGAGAAAGTGATAGGATCATAGCGCAATGAGAAAGTGATAGGATCATAGCGCAATGAGAAAGTGATAGGATCATAGCGCAACAAGAAAGTTAAAGGATCATAGCGCAACAAGCAAGTTATAGGATCATAGAGCAACAAGAAAGTGATAGGATCATAGCGCAATGAGAAAGTGATAGGATCATAGAGCAACGAGAAAGTGATAGGATCATAGCGCAATGAGAAAGTGATAGGATCATAGCGCAATGAGAAAGTGATAGGATCATAGCGCAACAAGAAAGTTAAAGGATCATAGCGCAACAAGCAAGTGATAGGATCATAGAGCAACAAGAAAGTGATAGGATCATAGCGCAATGAGAAAGTGATAGGATCAAAGCGCAACAAGAAAGTGATAGGATCATAGCGCAACAAGAAAGTGATAGGATTATAGCGCAATGAGAAAGTGATAGAATCATAGCGCAATGAGAATGTGATAGATCATAGCGCAACGAGAAAGTGATAAGATCATAGCGCAATGAGAAAGTAATAGGATCATAGCGCAATGAGAAAGTAATATAATCATAGCGCAACAAGAAAGTGATACGATCATAGCGCAACAATAAAGTGATAGGATCATAGCGCAACAAGAAAGTGATAGGATCTTAGCGCAACAAGCAAGTGATAGGATCATAGAGCAACAAGAAAGTGATAGGATCATAGCGCAATGAGAAAGTGATAGGATTATAGCGCAACAAGAAAGTGATAGAATCATAGCGCAACAAGAAAGTGATAGGATCATAGTGCAACAAGAAAGTGATAGAAACATAGCGCAATGAGAAAGTGATAGAATCATAGCGTAATGAGAAAGTGATAGGATCATAGCGCAATGGGAAAGTGATAGGATCATAGCGCAATGAGAAAGTGATAGGATCATAGCGCAATAAGAAAGTTATAGGATCATAGCGCAATGAGAAAGTGCTAGGATCATAGCGCAATGAGAAAGTGATAGGATCATAGCGCAATGAGAAAGTGATAGGATCATAGCGCAATGAGAAAGTGATAGGATCATAGCGCAATGAGAAAGTGATAGGATCATAGCGCAATGAGAAAGTGATAGGATCATAGCGCAATGAGAAAGTGATAGGATCATAGCGCAACGAGAAAGTGATAGGATCATAGCGCAATAAGAAAGTGATAGGATCATAGCGCAATGAGAAAGTGATAGGATCATAGTGCAACAAGAAAGTGATAGGATCAATTCCAACAAGAAAGTGATAATATCATAGCGCAGTGAGAAAGTTATAGGATCATAGCGCAATGAGAAAGTGATAGGATAATAGCGCAATGAGAAAGTGATAGGATCATAGCGCAATAAGAAAGTGATAGGATCATAGCGCAATGAGAAAGTGATAGGATCATAGCGCAATGAGAAAGTGATAGGATCATAGCGCAGTGAGAAAATGATAGGATCATAGCGCAATGAGAAAGTGATAGGATCATAGCGCAATGAGAAAGTGATAGGATCATAGCGCAATGAGAAAGCGATAGGATCATAGTGCAACAAGAAAATGATAGGAACAAAACGCAATGAGAAAGTGATAGAATCATAGCGTAATGAGACAGTGATAGGATTATAGCGCAACAAGAAACTGATAGGATCATAGCGCAACAAGAAAGTGATATAATCATAGCGCAACAAGAAAGTGATAGGATCATAGCGCAATGAGAAAGTGATAGGATCATAGCGCAACAAGAAAGTGATAGGATCATAGCGCAATGAGAAAGTTATAGGATCATAGCGCAACAAGAAAGTGATAGGATCATAGTGCAACAAGAAAGTGATAAGATCATAGCGCAAAAAGAAAGTGATAGGATCATAGCGCAATGAGAAAGTGATAGGATCATAGCGCAATGAGAAAGTGATAGAATCATAGCGCAATGAGAAAGTGATAGTATCATAGCGCAATGAGAAAGTGATAGGATCATAGCGCAATGAGAAAGTGATAGGATCATAGCGCAACAAGAAAGTTATAGGATCATAGCGCAACAAGCAAGTGATAGGATCATAGAGCAACAAGAAAGTGATAGGATCATAGCGCAATGAGAAAGTTATAGGATCAAAGCGCAACAAGAAAGTGATAGAATCATAGCGCAACAAGAAAGTGATAGGATCATAGCGCAACAAGAAAGTGATAGGATTATAGCGCAATGAGAAAGTGATAGAATCATAGCGCAATGAGAAAGTGATAGATCATAGCGCAACGAGAAAGTGATAAGATCATAGCGCAATGAGAAAGTAATAGGATCATAGCGCAATGAGAAAGTAATAGGATCATAGCGTAACAAGAAAGTGATACGATCATAGCGCAACAATAAAGTGATAGGATCATAGCGCAACAAGCAAGTGATAGGATCATAGAGCAACAAGAAAGTGATAGGATCATAGCGCAATGAGAAAGTGATAGGATCAAAGCGCAACAAGAAAGTGATAGAATCATAGCGCAACAAGAAAGTGATAGGATCATAGCGCAACAAGAAAGTGATAGGATTATAGCGCAATGGGAAAGTGATAAAATCATAGCGCAATGAGAAAGTGATAGATCATAGCGCAACGAGAAAGTGATAAGATCATAGCGCAATGAGAAAGTAATAGGATCATAGCGCAACAAGAAAGTGATACGATCATAGCGCAACAAGAAAGTGATAGGATCATAGCGCAATGAGAAAGTGATAGGATCATAGCGCAATGAGAATGTGATAGGATTTTAGCGCAACAATAAAGTGTTAGGATCATATTGCAATGAGAAAGTGATAGGATCATAGCGCAATGAGAAAGTGATAGAATCATAGCGCAATGAGAAAGTGATAGGATCATAGCGCAACAAGAATGTGATAGGATCATAGCGCAATGAGAAAATGATAGGATCATAGCGCAACAAGAAAGTGTTAGGATCATAGAGCAACAAGATAGTGATAGGATCATAGCGCAACGAGAATGTGATAGGATCATAGCGCAATGAGAAAATGATAGAATCATAGCGCAACAATAAAGTGATAGGCACATAGCGCAATGAGAAAGTGATAGGATCATAGCGCAATGAGAAAGTGATAGTATCATAGCGCAATGAGAAAGTGATAGGATCATAGCGCAATGAGAAAGTGATAGGATCATAGCGCAACAAGAAAGTTAAAGGATCATAGCGCAACAAGCAAGTGATAGGATCATAGAGCAACAAGAAAGTGATAGGATCATAGCGCAATGAGAAAGTGATAGGATCAAAGCGCAACAAGAAAGTGATAGAATCATAGCGCAACAAGAAAGTGATAGGATCATAGCGCAACAAGAAAGTGATAGGATTATAGCGCAATGAGAAAGTGATAGAATCATAGCGCAATGAGAAAGTGATAGATCATAGCGCAATGAGAAAGTGATAGGATCATAGCGCAACAAGAAAGTGATAGGATCATAGCGCAATGAGAAAGTGATAGGATCATAGTTAGAATAATAGAACATTAGTTCACATCAGAGAAGAAATTTCTTTGTTTAATAAATATTAGAAAAAGAAAAAAAAAAAAAAGATCAAGCCTAAGCAGAAATATATTTGATGGGCGCCACAGAGACCAACATTCAATGGATGCACACATTTTGTTTGGTGTGATTAAATCCTATCAAAGTAAAAAAAAAAACTTTTAATTTTAACGTCGTTCCTATATTTCGAATATATAAAATCAGTTTATCAAAACCAAATTTATTGGTATATAATCATACAAAGTCGTCTTTAGCAACATCCCTTTTAGAACCGAAATTTGCACATGGCCAAACACTAAACTTTGACATTGACCTTACACCAAACTTTGACCATGACCTAACACCAAACTTTGACCATGACCTGACACCAAACTTTGACCATGACCTGACACCAAACTTTGACCTTGACCTAACAACAAACTTTGACCATGATCTGACACTGACCATGACCTAACACCAAACTTTGACCATGACGTGACACCAAACTTTGACCATGACCTGACACCAAACTTTGACCATGACCTGACACCAAACTTTGACCATGACCTGACATCAAACTTTGACTATGATCTGACACCAAACCTTGACCATGACCTGACACCTTACTTTAAAACGAAACTTTGACCATGACCTGACACTAAACTTTGAACGTTACCTGACACCAAACTTTGACCATGACCTGACACCAAACTTTGAACGTGACCTGACACCGTATGTTTAGAACAAAGCTTTGACCATGACCTGACACCTTGATTTTATTTTGTTGCAAGTACATTCCTGTTTCAAATGGTTGATCATAAAATATTTACTTATTGTGATGGCGAGTCATGATACTATCTTCGCTTTTGAAATCTAAGAAAGTCTATAAAATATCTCTTGGCTTTCATTATGAATGGTGTCTAGGAATCATTTGTGAGTCACACTATTTCGTCTGATGGATAACAGTGGACTTAACTAACTGAACGAAATACTAGCATTTGGTCCCATCAATTTGGTCCTGCCTCTAGCCTATCTAGCTTTGAAATAAGACTCATGTTGAACTCATACATCGCGGTCTACTAAATCGATTCCACACTTGTCATTCATTTATCTCCCCTTACCTAGTCAAGTCAACTGGGCAGGAAAAAAAACAGAAGATGTCTTTAAATAAAGATAAAATAAATTCACCAAGAAATTACCAAACCTGACAGGGAGGGAGGTAGGTGAGATCCCCCCTCGCCCGCTGTCCCCCTTCCACGCATGGGGAGAGTGGAAGAAGTTTTTACAGAGTCATTACACAATTTATACACAAAACTTCTTAAAATAAATTTTAAATAACTTTTATATTATGTGGGGTGTGTGTGCGGGGGCGAAAGCAATAATCCTTCGGATGGGGCGGGCGATTAAATTTTTGTGGAAAAATCACAGTTTGTAAACAAAATAAGTTATTACGATATACGCCAGTACGTATTACACTATTACGTATTTTCTTCATTGTTGGACTTTTACCTGTAACATTTGATTTAATTATTGGAGTATTACCTCCGTTTAGACGTATCTGTAAAGGACACTGCGCGAGGTCCCTAGACGTATCTGTACAGGACACAGCGCGAGGTCCCTAGACGTATCTGTACAGGACACAGCGCGAGGTCCCTAGACGTATCTGTACAGGACACAGCGCGAGGTCCCTAGACGTATCTGTACAGGACACAGCGCGAGGTCCCTAGACGTATAAATGTTGGATTTCGAATTAATTAATTTGTACCACGAGATTTAAAAGACAGTTCATGGGAATCCAACACTATTTATATGATGTAGGGGAAAGTTTATGTGTAACGTAATTTGAGAGGGTAAATGAATCGTAGGGGACGCCTACGAATTTGTGTAACACTAACTCCATGTATTATTATTATTATTTTATCTTTATGAAACTTAATATGAGCAGGAAGAAAAGTGATCGAGAAGAGTTGAAATTATATATATTTGCTACACTGCGTTATTTTTATATAGTTGTAGATATTTTATTTAACCAGAGAACGTTTGGATTCTGGTCAGATAGTCTTGCATAAAATTTGATCATATAGTAATGATGCTACACCTTTGTAAAGGTGGGTAACGTGATTCGTGTTTTGAAGACTATGAGATTACATCTTAATGCTGTAAACATGTAAAGTTTACAATATATAAATACAATCTACTAACAATTGTACCTTATGCTATTCTACCTTGTAACATCTAGATAGAGTTTTGATAAGAAAATAATTATCTTTCATCAAAGTTTGACCTTTTCAAATATAGCTAGGGAACAAGAAGGGAGAGTACTGATGAGAATATTTTGTAGATGTCTTGAAAGAAACGTATTCTTTATGAATGGGGGGGGGGGGGTCTCAGAAAGAAGTGGAAATAAAAAGCTTTGATTTTTTGATACGACTAGTTATATCTACCACAGAAGTAGTTTTCTTTAGTGCATGTCATACAGTTTTACAAAGCTTTTATTAGTTCACTCCGTTTGTATGTCGGTCTGTCTGTCTGAATACTATTATAGCATATTCTTCCACTAACCTCCTCGGATCAAGTTGAAACTTTGATACATTATTCATGAAAAAAAAATACAATTGTTTACATAATAAAAGGTACTTAATTAATTCTGTTTTATTTAGCAAAGGGATAACATTTTTAAATATTGAGATATACGACAGTAATCGTGAGGTTATTTCCCTTATATCTGCTTAGTTTTACTAAATTATATTTTTTTTATGTGACTTTTGAAATGTTTTACTTTAATAAGGAGCCAACATTTCATACGTTTCATTGGACTCAATCCCACTTAGAGCAGGGGTTGCCAAAATATGGTCCTGAGCTGTATGCGTCCCCCAATTCCTAAAATTGTGTTATTGCGGCTCGATAGAAAATGATCGCCCACACCTGCGGTAAGCCTGTAGAATAATGTAGAATTGACCCTTGAGCTAACACATATATTTTGAACAATGCTCGTTCTTAGACTCAGAGTAGCCCTGTTCTGTCAGTGTGCAAGTAGACAGGCATTGAGCGAATAGATAAGAGACGACAGACCAAGTTTTGTGAGACAGGAGGAAATAACTCAAACCTCCAGCGTATCTGCTTGAACTCGGAGCGAGCGATTTCCATTTTGTAGGAGCAAATTACGTCATCTGTTGAAGGCGTGATTTCCTAACACATGCAATTCAAAATGTGCGACCACTTTATGCATACAGTGAACATCGCTAATGCCAAAAGGAAATGGCGGCCGGGGGGGGGGGTAAGAACAAAAACACTACCTTGATAATCATGAAAACATCGCCATATTGTTTTCCTAAAATAACTACAGGAAATGTTGCGCCATAGTGAGGTTTTTGTTTTTATAGTTCAGATATTGCCCCCTAGCGTCATAAAAATTTCCGAGGCAGTGAAATGGGGAGATAATGAGAAATCGTTTTGCATTCAAATGAGAAATCATTGATAATGGGAATGTTGCTCTGAAACTAATGTCGTTAATGTGCTACTTTTCTTTGCAAGAGCAAGGCTAGCGTTTCCTCTGATTTTAGAACCATTATTGCATACACTGACTAATATATATATATATATCCACGCACATACTTAAATGATCTACACACTCATACACAATATTAAAACCAACGATTCATTTGGTTTAATAATAGACTAAAGAAGCTTTGTAAACAGAAGGAAAACCTATATAGAAAATTTAAAGAAACCAAGGCAGAAAGAGTTTACAAAAAGTATATAAAAATTAAACACCTAACCCAAAAAGTAAGCAGACAGCTGCAGAGTGAATACATAAACAATGTAATATCTAAAGATAACAACAAAAACCTATGGTCATACATTAAGTCTAAGAAAATGGAAACAACAGGCATAGCGCCATTAAAAGATGAACATAACATAATACATAATGATAATGAAACTAAAGCAAACATCCTAAACAAATACTTTGCATCAGCATTCTCAGCCCCAGGAGACAAAGACATATTTCTTAATTTGAACCAAGTAGACAACATAGAAGATTTAGTAGTACAAGAAAATGGAATTCAAAAACTATTAGCCAACACCAAACCAAATAAAGCGTCTGGACCTGATGGTATTCCAGCTAGATTACTCAAAGAACTAAGCAATGAGCTAGCCCCAGTGTTCAAAATACTCTTTCAGGCATCGCTTAACCAGGGCAGAGTACCAAAGGACTGGAAAGAAGCTAATGTCACCCCCCTATTTAAAAAAGGAGAAAAATCTGATCCAGGAAACTACAGACCAGTATCACTTACCAGCATCACATGTAAAATACTAGAACACATAATATGTAGCAACATCATAAACCACTTAGACAAACATAATGTCCTCACCCCATACCAACATGGCTTTAGGAAATATAGATCATGTGAAACACAACTAATAGGAATAATTGATGATTTCTCAAAAGGTTTAGATAATAGTGAACAAATAGATGCTATCTTACTAGATTTTTCCAAGGCTTTTGACAAAGTTCACCACCATAGTTTGCTTAAAAAATTAAAATATTTCGGCATTAACGGTCCACTGCATCAGTGGATTAAAGATTTTCTGATAGGGAGAGAACAAACTGTAATAATAAATGGCTCTAAATCAACACCAATAACAGTAAACTCAGGTGTACCTCAAGGAACAGTCTTGGGTCCACTACTATTTTTAATTTACATAAATGATTTACCAAATTGCATTAGTTCAGGAACAAAAGTCAGATTATTTGCAGACGATTGCATAATATATAGAACAATAAAAACAAAACAAGACACAGATATTTTACAAAGAGAATTAGATGAATTACAGAAATGGGAATCAAATTGGAGCATGTCTTTCCACCCAGAAAAATGTCAGTTGTTAAGAGTAACAAAAAAACTAAAACAAATTAATTCCACTTATCTTATTCATGGCAAACCAGTAACACAGACTAAAAACTCAAAATACCTAGGTGTTATAATAAATGAAAAACTGTCATGGAATCCACATATTGATGAAACTATAAAAAAATCCAACAAAGCATTAGGGTTTATTAAAAGAAATTTCTATAAATCAAATAAGAACATAAAACTAAAATGTTATTTAACCTTGGTTAGGCCAATAATAGAATATGCATCCACCGTGTGGGACCCCTCAACTCAAGAAAACATTAAGAAACTGGAACAAACACAAAATAGAGCAGTGAGATTCATAACAAACGAATATTCACATTTGACTAGGGTAACACCATTAGTAAAATCACTAAATTTAGAAAGCCTTCAGGACAGAAGACTCAAAAGTAAAGTAGCAATCATACATAAAACACTGAACCATAATCTTCAAATACAAAAACAAAATTTAATAAAATACTCTGAAAGACACAAAAATAAAGGCACATTCCTCGTCCCATATGATAGGACAAATTTGTACAAATACTCCTTCTTCCCTAGTGCTATTAGAGCATGGAATGGGTTGCCTGAGCTAGCCAGAAAAACCAGTGACTTGGCAGAATTTAAGTCATTGGTTAATATGCATGACTAAATGCATGACGCGTAGGACGTAATCATCTTCTTTTTTGAAGTAACGTCTGTATTATATAAGATTAAGAAGATTCTGTCCTGCATTCAGTTCAACAATGGATAAGAAAAGCAAAACAATCCATCATCGTAACGCTACACTCCATGGATGACCCGGGCCTGCTTTATTAAATCTTTCCATTCTAATTTCTACTCAGCTTTTCGTCTTTATAACTGAATTTCAGTCACTGGTGTGTTCCCTTTGAAGTCTTTCTTTATAGCTTGTGTTGCTTGGTTGGTATCCATTGCCACAACTGTCGTTCAGATCTGCTCCCCTAACAGCTCTCTAGATACCTGCCATTGCTTTATGCGCCACAGCTTTTGTGGATCTGTCCACTTTCTGCAAGGCAGCAAGTATTGATTTTGTTTCACAAAGGGTATTTTATTTCCACAGTAGTGAAAAAAAGGCTTTGAACAAGCTATAACAGACCCTTGACCAGCCTGAGCCTTACTTCAAAACTTGCTCGGATTATAGTTAGTAGTACCAAGTTACTTCGAACGATAAAAAGGGAAATTGATATCTGGTTGGCAGCCTAAAGACAGAAGTGGAAGTTTCTATTTACTGAAATTTTGGTGAGTAGATCTTTCTGTTATTATCTACAAATACAATATCACCAATCAGTGGCGTAACTAGCAAAAGAGCAAAAGTGTCACACAGTGCCTTTACCTCTGAGTATGACCTCCAGCCCCCCCCCCCCCCACGAAAAACAAAATCCCAATCCACTCCCCCCACCTAAAAAAATAGAAATAAAAACTATCGTTTTTTTTTGTTTTTGTTTTGTTTTGTAAGTTAATTACTAACATTCATTGATTATTATAGAACTGTACAATGATAATCGATACTTTTATTTAAATTTCCTTTTTGTTACGCATTGTATCACTATTCATTGTATATACATCACAACTGTTAGATGAATCAAATTAGAAAACGATTGAACATAAACATCCCCATGTGAAGTAGACTTGCTAGATTTGTCTGACATGACGGAAACGGTTTTAAATTATATCATTGGTTCTCAAACGTTTTTCTAGTAACGCTCAACTACAAATGTTAGACTCGACAGCCCATGTAAGATCCACGAGCGCCAAGCGTTTTCCTGCATTTCTGAATGTTGTTGACAGTCATTGACTTGTAGTACCAAACTGCTGGTAGACAAGTAAACCGCTGTCGTCTTATTATATCTTAACTTTTAAAACTTGAAATAACTTGAATAACCTCCTTGGATATAAAACTAAATATAACATTTATTATAATATAGATAAAATTAAGTTGTAATGAGATAAAATAAATAAACTAGACATGAGTAATAATATTCTTTGAACAAAATCTAACTCACTGTAATAACACTTCCTTTACGGCTCACGTTCTGGAGTCGTCTGATGATAACGCCACCTATCTTGCATCATTCACAACCAATCGTTAACCTCCATGTAACATGAAGACGTATTGAAATTTCTTCTTCCAAAGAATGTTTTAAATCGATGTCCCTTTAGAAGCTACTCCGGGAAATAGTTTCAAATGTTGAACTTACGAAATAAACGGCATCACATAAACTAAATTTATTATACATTGGTAGTGATTTTTTGGATTGATTAATTATTAATTACGGATTTATAACTTCAATGCAAATACAACAGATTTTTAAAGTTGAAATAACAAAGACAAAATACTTCACACTGTAATACGTCAGCTATTTTTAGGGGGCTCACTTCACAATTTGAGAACTGCTGATCTAGGTAGGTCTATATCTGCAACGAAAATCTAGTTGAGCAAACGTTTAGTATTTTTTTACTTTTTTACTTCACCCTATGCAACGCATCCCCCTAATGACGCCACTGTCAACAATCACGACATCTTAGCCATTATTTGACATCTTATAGCCATTATTTGACATCTTATAGCCATTATTTGACATCTTATAGCCATTATTTGACATCTTATAGCCATTATTTGACATCTTATAGCCATTATTTGACATCGTATAGCCATTATTTGACATCGTATAGCCATCCATTATTTGACATCTTATAGCCATTATTTGACATCTTATAGCCATTATTTGAAAAGACACAGACACATTAGTTGTAGAACACTTCAAAAACAACAACTAAACATCCACACAGACACATTAGTTGTAGAACACTTCAAAAACAACAACTAAACATCCACACTACAGACACATTAGTTGTAGAACACTTCAAAAACAACAACTAAACATCCACACAGACACATCAGTTGTAGAACACTTCAAAAACAACAACTAAACATCCACACAGACACATCAGTTGTAGAACACTTCAAAATCAAAAAAGGAAACTGACATTAAGAATTTTGATGGTAGCCTAATCGTGTGTTATTCCCTTTCGATATAAAAGTCCAGGGTTCGAACCCTTACCGCCAGAGGAATGGGGTAGAACGTAATGATTTCCCTTTATAAAGTGCACGACACAAATCTGTTTTAGAAAGACAAACACCTTATTGCTAGAGTCCAACCAAACATGTTCTAGTGATGCGTAGTTCACAGTTATATTAAAGTGGAGAGACCAAATACAAACTTTATATCCATTTTTTTTTTAAACCACAATTATATTGAGATAAAGTGGAGAGACAAAATACAACTTTATATCCATTGTTTTTAAAACCACAATTACATTGAGATAAAGTGGAGAGACAAAATACAACTTTATATCCATTGTTTTTTAAACCACAATTACATTATTATTTTATGAGTAGTATTATGAGTATTATGCTATTGGACGTTTGTCTCTCAAAGAAGAGTTTTGATCCTAAAACGTCCAGGGTTAGCAACAAAAAAACACAACGATAGTTCGATGTTGCAGTAAAATATAGCAATCAATAAGCGAGATCTTAAGTGAATGCTTTAAATTACAAGCTAGCGCAACTGTATTTAAAAAAACCGACGCATGTCAAAAAACACATACACAACCAAATTCTGTTTCTCTATTATTAGCTGATTACAATAAGGTGACATTAAATTCTGAAATTATACTGGCTTGGGATGTTACAGTGAGTGAACTGTGATATGTGAAATAATAGCTTAGAGATTACAAACCACACAGAATATGTCTGCGGGGTACTAAGACAGAATATGTCTGAGGGGTACTCAGAATATGTCTGCGGGGTAGTTACAGAATATGTCTGCGAGAGTACTCAGACAAAACATGTCTGCGGGGTTACTCAGACAGAAAATGTCTTCGGGGATACTCAGATAGAGTAGTACAAAATGCTGTTACGCTAGTCAAGTAAACTAAAATGGAGTTCAATCCCCAGAGTATCTAAAGGCTAGGACGGTATCAAAGAGCTTAGAACTGTTTGAGGTTAGGGGAATGCTAGTAGTTTAATCAACAAATTTACTCATGGAGCTAGAGTTCAGGGAAGGAGGGAACTAGAGACAGTGCATACAGACAGGGTCTTGTCGGGTCACTTAAATTCACTTTCATCTGCCATTATACTAATGTTTTCAGCAAACTGACTGCTTACTGCTGTTGGCTGTATAGTCTTCGCATAGGGTTATGGGACGTCAGAAAAAGTCAATAACTACTAAATTAGAAGTTTTTCCTATAGTGTGTGAGATTGATGACCATAAAATTGACCAAGTTGACCTACGAGGTGTGAAAACATTCCTAGTCGTGAGATAGATAGATGGTACTAAATGACAATTCTGAGCTACAATCATTGGAGCGAATTGTTGGGGGCGAGGCATGAAACATGTGCAGCGATAATTAACCACATTTTCTTTGCTGTCATTTTCAACGGAGATCGATTTGCTCAACAGATGGTAATATGCACTCTTCAAATATTGATCTATTGTTTTTTAGCGCCCTCCCCCTCCGAAAGGGGAAACGCCGATTTTAGTTTTGTAGAGTTTGTCAGTACGTCCGTCTGTCACGCATGGATATAAAAAAAAAAGATATTTAAAATCTCATTTCATGATAGTTTGCAAAGTTTATATGCAACCGCTACTTTTAATCTTCTAATTGCAAACCATTTAGTTTTTGAAACTCAATTTGATAAGACATTTGTTCATAAAAAGAAATCATTTTTAAAACTATTTAGTATTACTAGAAAACTAGGGAAGTCTGTCTAAAGAAATGATGGTATTTACTTTGTTTGTTTGTTACATTTATTCTAATTTACTTCTTTATATGTTTTACATTGTGAATTTCTAGTAATTTTACAAAAAGGTTTATGTTTGTATAAAAATTTAAGAATGCCTATCTTAAGCCTATAGTTATACACTTTTCTCAAAACAAGCTTCATTAGGCAGTGTCTAGTGTTACTTGAGCCAAAGGATGATCTTTGAAAACTTTCCGAAGGAAAGGACTTCTTCCAGAGGCCAGAAATGATAGATTGGCCATTCACAAACCCATTTGTCTGAAGGTCAGTCTTCAATTTGATGATCATTTAATCACATCCTTGCGGTCACGGCTCCTTCATGCGTGGCTTGGCTACTCTCGGTCAAAACGAGGCGGGAGGAAGAGCTACACGAGCATTCTTTTGTTTTTCTACAATGACTGTTGCTAATCAAAAAGTTGATACGATGAGAGCGGTAAAAGTTTCACTGGCCGGCCATTTCACGAACTGATCATAGTCGCTTCACATTGACCGGCCCATGTGCGAATTTCGCCAAACGGCTAGGCATGATCGGCCAAAATCTGCAGGAAATGGTCTTGAGCAGATATTCTTTTTAGAAATGCATTAATGATGCATATCGACATGTTTCTAGGTCAGGTGTCACACAGGGTAACGTACATCTTTATTTGTTTTTGCAAGTGTTTTTTTTAAGTTCGAGATACAATACAGTGAATACAGTGAATACAGTGAATATAACTTTTTTTTTTAGTAAAAAAAAATCTAAATTTCAATGTAAAGAAATTGAACCAACTCACATTCAAAACTTAAGATGTAACATTCTTTTAAAGACCTACTAATTGAAAATGTATGATGTGTCTTAGATAAAAAAGTCCGGCGTGAAATCGGCGGCGCCGAAATGTTCTGCTTTGAGTGATCCGAGAAATAATACAATAAAACTGCTGTGATAATTTGAAAACAAGATTTAAATTCATTTTACATAATGGGCAATATACAAGCCTCAGGCCAGATAACATATACAAAGTGGATGAAATGTGATTGGGCAATATACAATCCTCAGGCCATACTCAGACTGAACATTATCTTCATAATAAAAAGTTCATTTGAATATTAATAATACTATACTAATAACAACATTCCGCACCTCACGGAATCATACGGTCAGCTGGTCAAACAAAACTATCACGTGAACAGTACTTTCTTTGGAGGGAGGTGACGTTGTGCTGGTTGATAGGTTGTAGTTCATATCTTAGGATATTCCATCTAAACCTGCTTTTTTACATGCATACGAGGACCCTTTTGGGGCCGCCTCTGAGTCTGTAAAAAAAACATTAACTCTTTGTAATCTTGTTTTTAGTCTTTTTATGCGCACAATTAGTTAGACAACTTTTATGTTATGTCACGTATTTTCTTCACAGGCCTGTTCTGAATGAACAGAACAAAAAAATCCTTCACAGCTAAAATGAAAATACATTGCTCGAGAATTTGAAGACAAAACAGGATGTTTTCGCCAGCTACAGCCAATAATGCTAATAAAACATTTTCTGCATCAACACTGCAAAAAAAAAAATGTGCTCCTTCTGTTGTGGATTGAATAACATTTGGACTTTGTTATGGTTTGTGGTTTACTTGAGCTGTTTATTTCGAGACCACATCACTAGTTTGGTTATAAATTGTCATAGTTACATCAGAATACTTTTTTCTTACTTTGAAACTTCACCTTCACTTCTTCTGTCCCTTAGTCTAGTGGACCGTTGAGCATCACACACGAACTGCTTATATAACCAAATAAAGTAAAGTACTGTAAGCAGACATTTCCTAACCAATAATAGTTTCTTCATTTTTTTGTTCAATTAGAAAACAATGCCAAAAAATTAACTAAAATTACAATTTCGAAGTAATGAATTTAGTTTTCTTGCTAAAAGATCTAAAATTCTTTTATCGATAATAGGTTATTCATTTACTTTTCAAGTTATTACTTTAGACAATGAAAGCGAAATCATTGCTTGTATATTCCTTTCTCACTAGCGGATCCGATAGGGGTTGCCTTCACTAGCGGATCCGATAGGGGCTGCCTTCACTAGCGGATCAGGAACTTTGGAGAGGGGGGGGGGCGATTTTTTTCCAAACCCTAACCTGAGTAAAGGTTGGGAAAAAACGACTATGAAAACATTATTTGAGTTTAGAACTCACCTCAATCATGACTCTTATACTGACAAATGTCGTTTGAATTCTAACTTTCTTAAAATATTTAAGATAAATTTATGTGAAATTACATAAACTGGAAATGGGAGGGGCGGTAGAGTGAAAAATATTAATCTTCGCTCGTTTAATAATTTCTGCCAAAGATTGCATTTGGCATTAAAGAATAGGGGTGGGGCGAATCAACTAATTTTGTTCACCACCTATGATTCTCCATAAAAATAGTACCGCCCCCCCACTCAGAGGGCTAGGGTGGGGAGGACAGTACATGCAATCGCCCTCCCCCACCTCACCGAATCGGCCAAGATACTAGAAGGGGATTGACATAATATAAAATGTATAAATTAATTGAATTAATTTTGTTCACAAACTATGATTTCTCCATAAAATTAGGCCCGCCCCCCCTCACTCAAAGGGTTTAGGTGGGAAGGGCAGTAGAGGTATTCGCCCCCCCCCCCAATCGGCAAACAGTGAACGACATAAATTCGTATACAAATTGTGTAAATTCTATACTAAAATTAGGGGATCGGCCGAGTGCGGGGGGGCGATCGCCCCTACCGCCCCCCTTCCTGGATCCGCCAGTGGCTGCCTTTGAGTTTGTGTTATAACATTATGTATTCTATATTTCATTTTCCATTGTTGCCCAGAGCCATTCTCTGTCGTAAGCTTTTTTGAAATCAATAAAGACATTTAAAAAATTCTGTTGGTGTTGAAGATATTTCTCGCAAGAGTACCCTGAGGCTTATGTTTTAGTCGGTTTAATATAATTTTAACGGGACTTTGCTGGGGTGGCGTATGAGGCTGATGGTGCGCCGCAGGTGCGGTAGTTTTAACAGAGTTGTAAATTTATTTTTCTTTGAAAGGGTGATGATGGGTCCAGGGGTTGGGCCATTCTCCCCACTGCCATATTAATGCATGATTTATCCTCCAGTATGTACAAGTTCACCAGGAATGTTGTCCACTCCAGCTGACAGGGCAGGACAGGGTTTGAACTAGGGACCTGCAAGATTACAGCAAAGCGCATACCACAGAACCAGGTTACCACAGGACCAGGCTACCACAGGACACTAGCGTATCCAGAACTTTGGTGTGGGGGGGGCGATTTTTTTCCAAACCCTAACCCTATCGCCGAGTAAACCCTAACCCTATGCATAAACTTGCGTACAACAGATATATATATATATATATATCATGGGCGTAGCCAGGGGGGGGGGGTTAGGGGGTACAACCCCCCGCCCCGAAATGAAATCCCCCCCCCCGCAGGTGGGATCGGAGTTAAGTGACTGATTTTTTCCTTTGATTTTGTTTATTTTAGGTGAGATTTTAATACTAAACCATCACTTGCCCCAGCACAGCCAATGGTTTTTGAGTTTAAAACCCCCTACCAGGGGGTTTTGAGTTTAAAATCCCTCACCTGGAAGTTTTGAGTTTAAAACCCCTTCCAGGGGGTTTTGAGTTTAAAACCCCCTACCAGGGTTTTTTTAGTTTAAAACCCCCTACCAGGTTTTTTTTAGTTTAAAACCCCCTACCAGGGGTTTTTGCAGTTAAATTCCCCTCTTCTATAAAACAAAACAAAAAAAAAATGCAAACGACTATCCCGAAATTCCAAGAGCACAGATAAGGAAGATTTTGATTTTAAAACCCCCTCCAAAATTTACGATAAACCCTCTCTTCGATATGAAAAAGTAAATTACACACTCAAAATGTTATGAGCTTAACTAAATGGGTTTTGACTCAGTTTTAAGTTTAAACCCCCTTTCAGCGGGGTTAGAAGGTAAAAAATACCTCATTAATAATAAAAACAAAGCAAATTATAAACTCAAAATTTTATGAGTGTAGTCAAAGGGGTTTTGAGTTAAACCCCCCCCCCCCCCGACAGCGGGTTTGAAGCTATAAAATACATCTTCAGTGTAAAAAAAAGCAAACAACGCACTCATTATGCTATGAGCGTTCCCAAAAGGGGTTTTGAGTTTAAACCCCTTCAGAGGGGTTTGATGCTAAAAAATACCTCTTCAATATAAAAAAAAAAGCAAATAACTCACTAAAATTATTTGAGCGTAGCCAAGCCAATTGGGGGTTTTGAGTTTAAACCACTCTCCAATAGATGGCTTTTTTAAAGTTTAAAACCCCTCCAGATGGTTTTGAGTTTAAAATCCCCTTACAGAACGTTTTGAGGTAGAAAACCTTTATCTTGAATATTATTGTAAAGCAAACTACAGTTACCAAATTCTATTACCGTAGGTAAATGGGGTTTTGAATTTTAAAAAAATACAATAACTCAAGAGATTTTTTGGTTTAAAACCCCCAACAGATGATTTTGACGATAAAACATCTCTTTTCGATATAAACAAACTGAAACAAACTACAGTCACCTAATTCCAAGAGCGTATTCAAGAGAAGTAACACATTTCTACCAGTGATGGGGCTCCATTAATAAACTGAAGTGAATAGTCATCTGCCGATATTGAAAAACACTAAATGTGGCTCAAAAAAGATGGCTAAGACAGATTTTAGGAGTCAGTTATAGAGATCGGGTCTAAATCAAGGACATCCTATGACGAAACGGGAGTCGACCCCTTGGTAAGATTGTGACAGAGCGTCGCATGAAATTTGCGGGACAAAATGAATTGCGCATAATAAGAGTTGCGATGACATCCTAGTACAACTTGGTGCCACATATTCGTGGAGGTCCTTAGAGCAGGTGGGAAGAGGCTTCAGTCATTACCAGTGACAGATTTTTGTGGAGATAGCTTGACGGCAAATGCGCCGAACGGCGGAGGCGGGTCTAAGTCAGTTAGAAAAGCACATTAAGTTTTTGCATTAAAACTTTCTACTAGAAGGAAAATGCACTGTAGATTCCTCAGAATATGCATTTTGTTGGCTTTTAATACCAGAAATAGTGCTCCTAACGCTCCCCTAGACCCCCTTGCTGGCAATGGCGGAGAGTCAAAAATTTTTCCACTAACTACAGGAAGAACCTATGCTAAAGCACAATAAACGTCTTCCGAAAGAATGAAAGGTCAGAATGTAATAAAGATTATGTACACACACACATACATACGTATACATTTTTTTTCGTATAAATAACCTAAAAAAAATCCCCCCAAACCCCCCCCCCCGAAAAAAAATCCTGGCTGCGCATATAAATATATATATATGAGAATAAAATAGAGCAGTGTTTCTCAACCTACAGCGAAAAAAAAAAGTCATGTTGAGGCCTTTCACTTGCAAGATTGGGGGTCTGGGGGAGCGCTGTAAGATTCCCCCAGTGGAGTTCGGGGCGAAGCCCCGACGCAAAAGCGTTTTCTTGCATTTTTCACTGCGGAAACGCATCCTTCTGACATGTACAGTTCAATATTTATCAGTGGGGTTCGGGGCAAAGCCCCGACGCAAAAAGCACTTTTTTGCATTCTTCACTGCATAAACACATTCTCGCTACATCTACAGCTCACTATTTATCAGTAAGGTTCGGGGCTAAGCCCCGACGCAAAAAGGGTTTTCTTGCATTCTTCACTGAAGAAACGCATTCTCCTGACCTAAAGCTCATTATTCATCCTATTATAAAGGACCTTTTGAATAATGTTGAAAAATATTCTAATATAAATTTTTAGGCACTTAATACATTGCAAAAACAACCGATTTGTTCCTTGAAAAGATAAGATACCCCACATCTTTAGATTAAGGCTTTGAGGATCGCCACCGAAACAAAATTATTCGATAAATAATATTCAATAAAATTCAAGCATAAATTGTGAATTATAGTCCAAAACTTATTTAACTAGAAAAATATCAGATTGAGTAAAGGTTGGGAAAAAGGCGACTAGGAAAACATTATTTGGGTTTAGAACTTATTTCAATCATGACTCTTATACTGAAAAATTTCGTTTGAATTAAAACGTTTCCTAAGCAAAGTCTTTCTTAAAATAATTAAAATAAATTCATGTGAAATTACATAAACTCTGTCTGGAAAGGGGAGGGGACGATAGAGTGATAATGATTAATCCTCACTCCTTTTTGTAATTTCTGCAAATGATTGCATTTGGCATTTAAGAATAGGGTTGGGGCGACTCGATATAAGAAATTAATTTTATGTGACAGATTTTTTTATTTTGTAATTTCTTAACAATAATACAAAAAGAAAAAGTATTGGTTTGTAAAATGGGGGGAAGGTGATTGCATGTATCGCCCCTCCCACCTGGTACAACCTTTTTTCATTTTATATTTACTAATGATAAAATTTGAGATTAGAGTGTGGTGCGACATAATATACATGGGTTCACGTAGTTTATAGTATATACATATTCAACTAATTTTGTTCACATACAATGATTTCTCCATAAAATAGGACCGCCCCCCCCCCACTCAGAGGGCTAGAGTGGGGAGGGCAGTACATGCAATCGCCCCCCCCCCCCACCGAATCGGCAAAAATACCTGAAGGAGAGCGACATAATCTAAAATTTATATATTAATTCAACTAATTTTGTTCACAAACTATGATTTCTCCGAAAAGTAGGACCGCCCCTCCCCCACTCAAAGGTTTTACGTTGGAAGGGTAGTAAAGGTATTCGATCCCCACCCCATCGGCCAAGAGGGGAATGACATAATATAAAGATCGGTTAAAATACCAATAACAAGTTTTAATCATATAGATATTCAATTGATTCTGTTAGCAAGCTGTGATTTCTACATATAAATTGGACCGCCCCCCCACTCGAAAATTTATGGGGGGGGGGGCGAAATTAATGCCATCGCCCCCACCCGACCCCACCATGTCGACCAACATACTATAGCTGCCTGGTCGTGCGGTTTGCGCGCTGGACTGTCGTTCAGATTTATCGATGGTCCCGGGTTCAAACCCTACCCGCTCCCATCCCCCGTTGTCCTGCGGGAGGTTTGGACTAGGAAGTAATTATCTTCAACTCTGAAGGAACATCCGAAACATGTAAAACATTTTACAACATTTTACTAGAGGGGGGGGGGCGAAATAATCTAAAAATAGGTTTAAATATAAATAATTAGTATATATTATTAAAATAAGAAATAAATTCGTATACAAATTGTGTGAATTCTATACTAAAATTCGTCCGCCCCTTCGGAGGGGGGGGTCGGCCGTGCCCCCCCCCCCCCCTGGTTCAACCAGTGCCACAGGACCAGGCTACCGCTTGATTTGTAAAGCCTTATTATTATAAAACCGATGTTTCTTTATCTCTGTCTAGACCTCGACAATGTTTCCATTGCATGCCTATCCATTAGTACTGAGACTCAAAAAAACAAAGATTTACTGCTGCAGGGGTAAACGACTGTATAGAAAATACGAAAAACATGCATATATGTAACTCTGCCGGACCAAGTAAAACAAAGGACGTTTGGGCCACGAGGCCTTCATCAGCTATAAAACAGATGAATGGGAAAAGGGGGTACCGTAGTGTTAGTGCCCATCGCGTATTCAATAAAAGTGTGCTGGTTGTTGATCCCGTTAGGTTGGAGGTGCCTGACATGTAAATACGTTTGTTTTCGATCTGATGACTCCAAGAACACCTTAGAGACATTCGTAACTTTGCAACTAAGCCCGTCTCTATCCATTTTAATAACACACATCATAGGGGTATCACCAACCTCCTCGTTACTGCTATACAACAATGCAACGACAAAAACACCCGTCTGCAGATCGAAAACAAACTTATTTACATGTCAGGCAGCCTCCAACCTAACGGGATCAACAACCAGCACACTTTTATTGAATACGCGATGGGCACTAACACTACGGTACCCCCTTTTCCCATTCATCTTTGCCTGACATCTCCGCCCCCTTCCGTTTTCCCGCGCTTTTACACTAGCGTAGCTCATTTCTTTTCTGCCTCGATAGAGAACAACATCGGACAGATAAGTTAACTTAAGACTATTTTGTGTTAATTGTTTTTATTTTTTGTTTGTTTTGTAGCTGATGAAGGCCTCGTGGCCCAAACGTCCTTTGTTTTACTTGGTCCGGCAGGGTTACATATATGCATGTTTTTCGTATTTCCTATTAGTACTGACCATGTAATCAAGTCCATTCTGCTCAAGTTGTAAGCATTAGAGAATACAGACATTAATACCTCTCTTTAGGGTAAACATTTCTTCATTGAAGTATCAAAAAATGTTCTCAGTATTTAACTGAATATAGAAGCACATGACACTGTGTGTGTGTTCAGTTATAAATTTAAAGTTGGTTTTATTTTCCATCGACATAGAGTTGAATTCATCTGTAGTTCATTCAAAGAGTTGAATTCATCTGTAGTTCATTCAAAGAGTTGAATTCATCTGTAGTTCATTCAAAGAGTTGAATTCATCTGTAGTTCATTCAAAGAGTTGAATTCATCTGTAGTTCATTCAAAGAGTTGAATTCATCTGTAGTTCATTCAAAGAGTTGAATTCATCTGTAGTTCATTCAAAGAGTTGAATTCATCTGTAGTTCATTCAAAGAGTTGAATTCATCTGTAGTTCATTCAAAGAGTTGAATTCATCTGTAGTTCATTCAAAGAGTTGAATTCATCTGTAGTTCATTCAAAGAGTTGAATTCATCTGTAGTTCATTCAAAGAGTTGAATTCATCTGTAGTTCATTCAAAGAGTTGAATTCATCTGTAGTTCATTCAAAGAGTTGAATTCATCTGTAGTTCATTCAAAGAGTTGAATTCATCTGTAGTTCATTCAAAGAGTTGAATTCATCTGTAGTTCATTCAAAGAGTTGAATTCATCTGTAGTTCATTCAAAGATCAGTTTTTTAAACAGCAATTGTCTTCAAGAGGTTTCCAGAGATGGTCCCCAAGATAATATCAATCAAGGAACCTTAAGCAGCCATTACATCTTAAATTAATTTTACTTCATTCTCTAATGAGAATCAAACAGCAACAATTGTGTGTGAACACATTTTGAGATTGCCATTAAAATTCCTCTCGATTAACCAGACATTTAGGGCTCAAGGAAAAGTGCAAAGAAAAAGGATACTGGCGTACAAAGACAGAACAAATTATAAACCAACCAACAAAAAGAAAAGATACAACTCTCATACACACATACAAGTAGTAAACACAAGATGAAACGAAAGAGACTTTCCATAATTAATGCCCAGCTAGAGCAGGTCGCCATAAATAACCCTGGCCCGTGAATTTCTTATATCTCTCTTGTAAATGCATCGCTGCTTTGAAATAGTTTATTATTTATGTTGTTTATTTCTGCATTAAAACAAGTATATGCTTTATATGTAGTCTAACGATATTCAGACGTAACGCCCGTTGAATTGTTTACAGTTGATGTAGTTGTTGGTTTTTTTCCGCCATTGGACCCTTCCTTCTTTATGACTTAAAGTAAACACCCGTACATTACTTTCGTCAACGATTTCTAGTATATATATTACATTCAATTGGGTTGGACGTACATTTGAGTGTTCACTTCTCTCCCACATCTCTCTGCTTTAATAAATAGTCTTCCTGATTATTCTTCTGCTTGTCACCTATTCTACGAAATATATGATGCACTTTATATTCTTTGGCTTGGGCCCTTTTTATATGCATGGTAATGTTCACTTAATATGTTAGAAGTATCCGTTCCCTACCCTTAATTAAAAATATTTATATAAATATGTTGATAGACAGAGAATGGCTTCAGAATGTTCCAATAGAACTTCACGTGGATATCTCTCTCAAAATAGCGCTAGATTTAGGGGGTGATCCTTAACGTGTGCTTCCTGTTCCAATGAGTTTGGCAATCGCCAGGCAATTAGTTTCTTTTGCACAGTGCCGAAAAAAAATTATATGATCTCAAGTGTACTAGTTACATTCTAATTAGCCAATTTAATACACTCCCTAACTAATCCTGGGGGCTAATTATGCCAATCAATACATATTTAATGGCAATAAAAAATGTTCAGTTCTTGTCTATGTGACGGAATTAATAAAACCATTGCGTTAATTTATCTTACATTTTTATGTAACATTTTTAATGTGTTTTGAAAATAAACAAATTCCATTTTGACGAATCTATAAATCTGGTTATGAATGACAGTGAATGTTTTTTTGTTTTTTTTTACAAAGCTTATATCAACTCACTCTGTCTGGCTAAATGTTTGAATACATTATTTCTCCGACACCCAATCTCGGATCAAGCTGAATCTTTTTACATTTATTTCTTTTACCTAACAACACAAGAATCAATTTAAACAACAACAACAATTAGTTAATTAGATATTGGCAATAAAGTACTTGGTTTGGTATCTCAAACAAAGGAAACAAATAATACTTGACTGAAGTGGTTATATAAGCTGAATTAGTACCCTTTATAGATTGTCGTCTGAAATGAAATAGAAATAATAGATAACTATGCAATCTTCCATGTTTATAGACTCTTCGCTTGATTAGTGTTCACCATGTTGGCTTTAGAAGCCTGAGAAGGCCTTAACCCACAAGTTGGAATTCAGGTCGTTCCCTTTATTTAAAATACATTTAAAAAGTGATCACCCAGATATCCCGTTCTTTCTCTCTCTCCCCACCACTTTCCAACTGGTCAAGACAAGTGATAGGATCATAGCGTATTGAGATAGCTAAAAGCATAAAATTGCGCTAAACAAGTATATTTCTAATCACACATATTTATTGTTGTTAGACTAAGTCCAGATCTATTACAAATTTCATTACATGACTGATGCAAACTACTTGATACACTTAATATAAGCTTTGTTGGTTTTTGTATTTTTTTTTATTCCTTATATTTCAAACTTAAAAGGGTGAATATAATAGGTCCATTCAGGTCACTTTCAAAGAAATGCTACGTAACTAAAATTTATAATGGGATTAAAACATGATTCTACATTTTGTAATAAAATATTTTCTTAAACAGACGATTACAAAATGTACAATTTTACGCAGCTAGTCTGGCAATGACCAGAGTAAATATCCAACTGAGAACAAAATCTGACACCGTCACCCATGAGTGAGCTGAGCTAGTCTAGGCCCAATTTGCACTTGGTCGTCATGTCAACCGCCGTGTCGACCTCTCAATGACATCTTCTCATAAATGTTCAAATGAGCTCTACATTTCCAAATGTCATTTTTGTTTGTTTCCCAAAACTATCTCAGCAACTAGACTCTAGCCTAGAGTAAGTGTGGCGGGATCAGATTTATATGGTGTCAACCTTTGCTGTATTTGATATAATCTGTTTAGTTTATGAGGTGGTTGTAATCTATCTATCTATCTATATATATATATAATTCTCTTCATGGCTCAAGAGTTTGGACAAGAAGTAAAGAAAAGAAGTCATGGAAAGATCACTCTTTTTTATTTCTACCCTCATAGTTTTAGCAGCGAAAAAAAGAGGGGAGAGGAGAACAAGTATTGACCCGTCACTAAATAGCAGGGCCGGACTCAACCATTGTGGGGCTCTGTGCGAAACGGATTTGGCGGGGCCAAGTTTGGGTAGGGATATGGATAATAAGTGAAAATTTAGAATTTATATTAGAAAATAAATTTGGCTTTGCATTTTATTCATTCCTACAGAATTACTTTACGAGCCTTGCGTGTAGCAAAGTCATACAGTATATCATAAATATGCTGTTTCCTACATAGATCACGCTCAATAGCAAGAATTACCAAATGTTTCAATCTATCTTCGGGAATTGTTGTCCTCAAGTAATTCTTCATTAGTTTGAGGCGCGAAAAGCTTCTTTTACCAGATTACACAATTACGGGTATCGCATAATGCCATTTTTGTTTTCATCGCACGTAGGATTGACGTTTTTCATTTTTAATGACAGTTCAAATTGAAAATTTTTTGTCTATATATTTCAGGATTTTTTTTTTTTTTGAGTTTTTCAAAGATTGTAATAGTTTTCGGAGATTTCCCTGACTTTTTCGTTCATTTTGCAATTTTGGGAGATTTCAAGGAGTCCTGGTAAATCAGAAGGCTGCGGGAATTCTGTTATACGTTATAAAATGGTTTAATTTAATAATTTACACCTAAAATTAATGCGGGTCGCATAGGTTAAATTGGCCCAAGGTCGGCCCTCAAAATAATGTGACGTGTTAGGTATGTCATAAAAAAGAAAAAGAAGGTAACGCAAATCTCAAAATCTGTTTCTAGAAAGGTTTAGATCATCGTGAATGTTTCTTTTTCTCACCCAAATCTTGATTAGCTGTGACGATGCATGGTAGTAATTGTATCAACTCTTGATTAGCTGTGACGATGCATGGTAGTAATTGTATCAACTCTTGATTAGCTGTGACGATGCATGGTAGTAATTGTATCAACTCTTGATTAGCTGGGACGATGCATGGTAGTAATTGTATCAACTCTTGATTAGCTGTGACGATGCATGGTAGTAATTGTATCAACTCTTGATTAGCTGTGACGATGCATGGTAGTAATTGTATCAGCTCTTGATTAGCTGTGACGATGAATGGTAGTAATTGTATCAACTCTTAATTAGCTGTGACGATGCAAGGTAGTAATTGTATCAGCTCTTGATTAGCTGTGACGATGCATGGTAGTATTTGTATCAGCTCTTGATTAGCTGTGACGATGCATGGTAGTAATTGTATCAGCTCTTGATTAGCTGTGACGATGCATGGTAGTAATTGTATCAACTCTTGATTAGCTATGACGATGCATGGTAGTAATTGTATCAGCTCTTAATTAGCTTTGACGTTGCATGGTAGTAATTGTATCAGCTCTTGATTAGCTGTGACGATGCATGGTAGTAATTGTATCAACTCTTGATTAGCTTTGACGATGCATGGTAGTAATTGTATCAACTCTTAATTAGCTGGGACGATGCATGGTAGTAATTGTATCAACTCTTGATTAGCTGTGACGATGCATGGTAGTAATTGTATCAACTCTTGATTAGCTGTGACGATGCATGGTAGTAATTGTATCAGCTCTTGATTAGCTGTGACGATGAATGGTAGTAATTGTATCAACTCTTAATTAGCTGTGACGATGCAAGGTAGTATATATATCAGCTCTTGATTAGCTGTGACGATTCATGGTAGTATTTGTATCAACTCTTGATTAGCTGTGACGATGCATGGTAGTAATTGTATCATGCATCATGTACCATGCATCGTCCCAGCTAATCAAGAGTTGATACAATTACTACCATGCATCGTCACAGCTAATCAAGAGTTGATACAATTACTACCATGCATCGTCACAGCTAATCAAGAGTTGATACAATTACTACCATGCATCGTCACAGCTAATCAAGAGTTGATACAATTACTACCATGCATCGTCACAGCTAATCAAGAGTTGATACAATTACTACCATGCATCGTCACAGCTAATCAAGAGTTGATACAATTACTACCATGCATCGTCACAGCTAATCAAGAGTTGATACAAATACTACCATGCATCGTCACAGCTAATCAAGAGCTGATATAATTACTACCTTGCATCGTCACAGCTAATTAAGAGTTGATACAATTACTACCATTCATCGTCACAGCTAATCAAGAGCTGATACAATTACTACCATGCATCGTCACAGCTAATCAAGAGCTAATACAATTACTACCATGCATCGTCACAGCTAATCAAGAGTTGATACAATTACTACCATGATTAGCTGGGACGATGCATGGTAGTAATTGTATCAACTCTTGATTAGCTGTGACGATGCATGGTAGTAATTGTATCAGCTCTTGATTAGCTGTGACGATGCATGGTAGTAATTGTATCAGCTCTTGATTAGCTGTGACGATGAATGGTAGTAATTGTATCAACTCTTAATTAGCTGTGACGATGCATGGTAGTAATTGTATCAGCTCTTGATTAGCTGTGACGATGCATGGTAGTATTTGTATCAGCTCTTGATTAGCTATGACGATGCATGGTAGTAATTGTATCAGCTCTTGATTAGCTGTGACGATGCATGGTAGTAATTGTATCAACTCTTGATTAGCTGTGACGACGCATGGTAGTAATTGTATCAACTCTTGATTAGCTGTGACGATGCATGGTAGTAATTGTATCAACTCTTGATTAGCTGTGACGATGCATGGTAGTAATTGTATCAACTCTTGATTAGCTGTGACGATGCATGGTAGTAATTGTATCAACTCTTGATTACCTGTGACGATGCATGGTAGTAATTGTATCAACTCTTGATTAGCTGTGACGATGCATGGTAGTAATTGTATCAACTCTTGATTAGCTGTGACGATGCATGGTAGTAATTGTATCAGCTCTTGATTAGCTTTGACGTTGCATGGTAGTAATTGTATCAGCTCTTGATTAGCTGTGACGATGCATGGTAGTAATTGTATCAACTCTTGATTAGCTGTGACGATGCATGGTAGTAATTGTATCAGCTCTTGATTAGCTGTGACGATGCATGGTAGTAATTGTATCAGCTCTTGATTAGCTGTGACGATGCATGGTAGTAATTGTATCAACTCTTGATTAGCTGTGACGATGCATGGTAGTAATTGTATCAACTCTTGATTAGCTGTGACGATGCATGGTAGTAATTGTATCAGCTTTTGATTAGATGTGACGATGCATGGTAGTAATTGTATCAGCTCTTGATTAGCTGTGACGATGCATGGTAGTAATTGTATCAACTCTTGATTAGCTGTGACGATGCATGGTAGTAATTGTATCAACTCTTGATTAGCTGTGACGATGCATGGTAGTAATTGTATCAACTATTGATTAGCTGTGACGATGCATGGTAGTAATTGTATCAACTCTTGATTAGCTGTGACGATGCATGGTAGTAATTGTATCAACTCTTGATTAGCTGTGACGATGCATGGTAGTAATTGTATCAACTCTTGATTAGCTGTGACGATGCATGGTAGTAATTGTATCAGCTCTTGATTAGCTGTGACGATGCATGGTAGTATTTGTATCAACTCTTGATTAGCTATGACGATGCATGGTAGTAATTGTATCAGCTCTTGATTAGCTTTGACGTTGCATGGTAGTAATTGTATCAGCTCTTGATTAGCTGTGACGATGCATGGTAGTAATTGTATCAACTCTTGATTAGCTGTGACGATGCATGGTAGTAATTGTATCAACTCTTGATTAGCTGTGACGATGCATGGTAGTAATTGTATCAACTCTTGATTAGCTGTGACGATGCATGGTAGTAATTGTATCAGCTCTTGATTAGCTGTGACGATGCATGGTAGTAATTGTATCAACTCTTGATTAGCTGTGACGATGCATGGTAGTAATTGTATCAACTCTTGATTAGCTGTGACGATGCATGGTAGTAATTGTATCAACTCTTGATTAGCTGTGACGATGCATGGTAGTAATTGTATCAAATCTTGATTACCTGTGACGATGCATGGTAGTAATTGTATCAACTCTTGATTAGCTGTGACGATGCATGGTAGTAATTGTATCAACTCTTGATTAGCTGTGACGATGCATGGTAGTAATTGTATCAGCTCTTGATTAGCTTTGACGTTGCATGGTAGTAATTGTATCAGCTCTTGATTAGCTGTGACGATGCATGGTAGTAATTGTATCAACTCTTGATTAGCTGTGACGATGCATGGTAGTAATTGTATCAGCTCTTGATTAGCTGTGACGATGCATGGTAGTAATTGTATCAGCTCTTGATTAGCTGTGACGATGCATGGTAGTAATTGTATCAACTCTTGATTAGCTGTGACGATGCATGGTAGTAATTGTATCAACTCTTGATTAGCTGTGACGATGCATGGTAGTAATTGTATCAGCTTTTGATTAGCTGTGACGATGCATGGTAGTAATTGTATCAGCTCTTGATTAGCTGTGACGATGCATGGTAGTAATTGTATCAACTCTTGATTAGCTGTGACGATGCATGGTAGTAATTGTATCAACTCTTGATTAGCTGTGACGATGCATGGTAGTAATTGTATCAACTCTTGATTAGCTGTGACGATGCATGGTAGTAATTGTATCAACTCTTGATTAGCTGTGACGATGCATGGTAGTAATTGTATCAACTCTTGATTAGCTGTGACGATGCATGGTAGTAATTGTATCAGCTCTTGATTAGCTTTGACGTTGCATGGTAGTAATTGTATCAGCTCTTGATTAGCTGTGACGATGCATGGTAGTAATTGTATCAACTCTTGATTAGCTGTGACGATGCATGGTAGTAATTGTATCAGCTCTTGATTAGCTGTGACGATGCATGGTAGTAATTGTATCAGCTCTTGATTAGCTGTGACGATGCATGGTAGTAATTGTATCAACTCTTGATTAGCTGTGACGATGCATGGTAGTAATTGTATCAACTCTTGATTAGCTGTGACGATGCATGGTAGTAATTGTATCAGCTTTTGATTAGCTGTGACGATGCATGGTAGTAATTGTATCAGCTCTTGATTAGCTGTGACGATGCATGGTAGTAATTGTATCAACTCTTGATTAGCTGTGACGATGCATGGTAGTAATTGTATCAACTCTTGATTAGCTGTGACGATGCATGGTAGTAATTGTATCAACTCTTGATTAGCTGTGACGATGCATGGTAGTAATTGTATCAACTCTTGATTAGCTGTGACGATGCATGGTAGTAATTGTATCAACTCTTGATTACCTGTGACGATGCATGGTAGTAATTGTATCAACTCTTGATTAGCTGTGACGATGCATGGTAGTAATTGTATCAACTCTTGATTAGCTGTGACGATGCATGGTAGTAATTGTATCAGCTCTTGATTAGCTTTGACGTTGCATGGTAGTAATTGTATCAGCTCTTGATTATCTGTGACGATGCATGGTAGTAATTGTATCAACTCTTGATTAGCTGTGACGATGCATGGTAGTAATTGTATCAGCTCTTGATTAGCTGTGACGATGCATGGTAGTAATTGTATCAGCTCTTGATTAGCTGTGACGATGCATGGTAGTAATTGTATCAAATCTTGATTAGCTGTGACGATGCATGGTAGTAATTGTATCAACTCTTGATTAGCTGTGACGATGCATGGTAGTAATTGTATCAGCTTTTGATTAGCTGTGACGATGCATGGTAGTAATTGTATCAGCTCTTGATTAGCTGTGACGATGCATGGTAGTAATTGTATCAACTCTTGATTAGCTGTGACGATGCATGGTAGTAATTGTATCAACTCTTGATTAGCTGTGACGATGCATGGTAGTAATTGTATCAACTCTTGATTAGCTGTGACGATGCATGGTAGTAATTGTATCAACTCTTGATTAGCTGTGACGATGCATGGTAGTAATTGTATCAACTCTTGATTAGCTGTGACGATGCATGGTAGTAATTGTATCAACTCTTGATTAGCTGTGACGATGCATGGTAGTAATTGTATCAGCTCTTGATTAGCTGTGACGATGCATGGTAGTAATTGTATCAACTCTTGATTAGCTGTGACGATGCATGGTAGTAATTGTATCAGCTCTTGATTAGCTGTGACGATGCATGGTAGTATTTGTATCAACTCTTGATTAGCTATGACGATGCATGGTAGTAATTGTATCAGCTCTTGATTAGCTTTGACGTTGCATGGTAGTAATTGTATCAGCTCTTGATTAGCTGTGACGATGCATGGTAGTAATTGTATCAACTCTTGATTAGCTGTGACGATGCATGGTAGTAATTGTATCAGCTCTTGATTAGCTGTGACGATGCATGGTAGTAATTGTATCAACTCTTGATTAGCTGTGACGATGCATGGTAGTAATTGTATCAACTCTTGATTAGCTGTGACGATGCATGGTAGTAATTGTATCAACTCTTGATTAGCTGTGACGATGCATGGTAGTAATTGTATCAACTCTTGATTAGCTGTGACGATGCATGGTAGTAATTGTATCAACTCTTGATTAGCTGGGACGATGCATGGTAGTTATTGTATCAACTCTTGATTAGCTGTGACGATGCATGGTAGTAATTGTATCAACTCTTGATTAGCTGTGACGATGCATGGTAGTAATTGTATCAACTCTTGATTAGCTGTGACGATGCATGGTAGTAATTGT
Source organism: Biomphalaria sudanica (assembly GCA_036873155.1). Lineage (NCBI taxonomy): Eukaryota > Metazoa > Mollusca > Gastropoda > Planorbidae > Biomphalaria > Biomphalaria sudanica. The sequence goes on along the minus strand of JAZGLO010006566.1, from coordinate 1,997,373 downwards.
ATCAACTCTTGATTAGCTGTGACGATGCATGGTAGTAATTGTATCAACTCTTGATTAGCTGTGACGATGCATGGTAGTAATTGTATCAGCTTTTGATTAGCTGTGACGATGCATGGTAGTAATTGTATCAGCTCTTGATTAGCTGTGACGATGCATGTTAGTAATTGTATCAACTCTTGATTAGCTGTGACGATGCATGGTAGTAATTGTATCAGCTTTTGATTAGCTGTGACGATGCATGGTAGTAATTGTATCAGCTCTTGATTAGCTGTGACGATGCATGGTAGTAATTGTATCAACTCCTGATTAGCTGTGACGATGCATGGTAGTAATTGTATCAACTCTTGATTAGCTGTGACGATGCATGGTAGTAATTGTATCAACTCTTGATTAGCTGTGACGATGCATGGTAGTAATTGTATCAACTCTTGATTAGCTGTGACGATGCATGGTAGTAATTGTATCAACTCTTGATTAGCTGTGACGATGCATGGTAGTAATTGTATCAGCTCTTGATTAGCTGTGACGATGCATGGTAGTATTTGTATCAACTCTTGATTAGCTATGACGATGCATGGTAGTAATTGTATCAGCTCTTGATTAGCTTTGACGTTGCATGGTAGTAATTGTATCAGCTCTTGGTTAGCTTTGACGTTGCATGGTAGTAATTGTATCAACTCTTGATTAGCTGTGACGATGCATGGTAGTAATTGTATCAACTCTTGATTAGCTGTGACGATGCATGGTAGTAATTGTATCAGCTCTTGATTAGCTGTGATGATGCATGGTAGTAATTGTATCATTTCTTGATTAGCTGTGACGATGCATGGTAGTAATTGTATCAACTCTTGATTAGCTGTGACGATGCATGGTAGTAATTGTATCAGCTCTTGATTAGCTGTGACGATGCATGGTAGTATTTGTATCAACTCTTGATTAGCTATGACGATGCATGGTAGTAATTGTATCAGCTCTTGATTAGCTTTGACGTTGCATGGTAGTAATTGTATCAGCTCTTGATTAGCTGTGACGATGCATGGTAGTAATTGTATCAACTCTTGATTAGCTGTGACGATGCATGGTAGTAATTGTATCAGCTTTTGATTAGCTGTGACGATGCATGGTAGTAATTGTATGAACTCTTGATTAGCTGTGACGATGCATGGTAGTAATTATATCAACAGAAGTTTATTTGACCACCATCTCTTTGTACTGTCCTTAGTGGGCAGCAAGAAATCCTCTCACTGGGTGTCCAAATTATCGCAATTTTTTTCCAGCAGAAATAAGATGTATGGCATTATAATGTGCAGATTAACTAGGTAACGCAACGCTATGGCACCCCTGTAATAATGCAGTGGGTACCGAGTCACATAGGTGTGACTGGCAACACTATTGCAGATTCCTTGGCCCACCAAGGATGGCAAACTTCACCGACCATCAAGGCTATAATTAATAAAACAGAAATGGAAAAGAGGTTTGAGTGCTAGGACATGGTAAAAGCCCTCGGAGTCTGGGAGCACATGAGGCGCTCTGACCGCACTTTCCCGTGGTGGAAGCTGTCCAAGCCTGAGCAAGCTATTATAGCACAGTGCAGGACAGGCAACTGTCCTGTTGGCTTATATTTCTCACGGCTATGGCCGAATTTAGATTCACGATGCCCCCGCTGCGGGGAAGAAGAGGAAACAGTGTCTCATATTCTGTTTGACTGTCCCAGACTTGCTGATCTCCGTTTCGACAGGTCTGGGAAATAAAAGATTCTCGACCTGTATGGTGACATCTATGCACTACGCAAGACAGCAGGGTTTCTGTCCAGGGCTTTTGCAAGACAGGATTTGAGCCTCTCAAGGCCTCACTCAAATGGAGTTTGATGATGATGATGATAATGAACTAGGTACATAACTGGGAAGCGTGGTCGAGAGGCTAAAGGCGCTTGAACTTGGCTTGTCTAGGCTACCTAGAAGGGGGCTCGATGTTAGACACCCGACTCGGGCAGAGTTGCACGGAAAACCAACTCCTAGATACCCCCTCCCCCCCACCGGTCCACAAATGAGATTGGACCAAAGCGCTCTGAGTATGCTATAAGCATGAAAGTAGCGCTATATAAAAGCTATAATAATAAAATTATAATAATAATAACTAACTGTTATCTTTAGAAAATCGGAACGTCACTGTGTGATTTTTTTTTGATTTTTTTTTAAAGGTATATTTCCCTGTTTAGTTTATTAATATTAATATTACAGGTTGACTAGGTACTGCCGTAGTGCGTCGTTGATGTCATTCCGTAGAGCAGCGTTACCAAATCATTTGTACCTTGTGTATTCATAGAGGGCCAGTTTTGGCCCATTCGTTTTTGTGCCCCACCATTTCTAGTTGAGTCTTGCAGCTCTTCACATAGCCAGGCTGGGCTGTGCACAGTCCTTGGTACAGAGGTAGACGTCTTGTAGTTTGTGATTAGCCGTAGTCGTCATGTGTCTGGAGGTTTAAAGAGACAATTGTTCCTAACGTCAGTAAGTATGCGCTTATCCCTAATAACGTAAAAAAACATTTTTACATAACTTGTCAGGGTGAACTGGTCATTGTGTAAGTTGTCCATTGCTGGACAGTTTCATTGTATATATTAATGACATGCTTCAACTGCTACTCAGGCTTGGTCGTGATATATGGTAAATGAGTGCGTGAGAGACAACATTGTTCTGAAAGTCAATCAGCATGACTTATGTTCATTAAATACATTCTGAATAAACACCACATGATAGTAACAATTGACTAAATATATACAAGAGATATTGGAATTTACTTTGTCTAGGCAACACCTATATCTTCAGCAAAAAATCTCATGTAGCAAAATCTGTGGGTCGTAGCATCACTCTGCTGATGTCCATTTCATGACTAAATCAGTCCCGCCACACGACCCATTGCTTAATACAAAAATAACCCAACATCACGTGGTGCTTACGTCATATCAGTCAGACAGCACATAAACTGACAGAAAATTTCCCCTTATCAGGCAGCGTCCTTTCGTGTAATGGAGAAGTATATCACAATGAAGCTACCGAATCAGAGAAGCTGGAGCCGCCATAAAACAAATCTACAGCCAATCTGGGCAAACAAAACAATCAGCATGGAGAACAAGCTCCAACTCCTCGATACACACTTTTCCCAAAAGAGAACCACGCTTAGAGACATGGAAGTCATTCAGACCGAGATCATTTCAGCAAGAGAGAAATCCCTTTCCTTGTGACCGAATGTCGTAGAGATTCGCGCCCCCTTTTTAAACTAGGCGTAAAAGCTTCAAAAACAGGACATTGGGCTAAAGAGTAGAAAGCAGTGCCATCCCCACCCAACGTGCGTCGCACCCTTTTCGAAGATCTGGCATTCGAAGGTACAAGTTGATCTTGTGTATATCTCTTGTGAACTATCTCTGTGGAGGGAGCCTGCCGCCCTATGCGCCAATCGGTATCTAAGGTTCCAAAGCCAAGTCTAAGACATCACCATCCTTCAGTTTTGGGCTGTCAAGATTTCGCTAATTTCATTCTCCTATCCTGAAAAAAATCCTTGTAAGCAAATTTGTTGACTGACTGTAGTGATGTCCTATGATCTAAAATCAACGTTTTAATGTATTTCTGGTCAAGCTTGATGTCTATCATTGCGATACCATTATTATGTACTTTTGCATTACATTGAATCAAAATGGAGAATCTACCATTAATGAATTTCTTAGAATATCATTTCAAGCACTTTACACTTATACTTTATGTAACTACAGTTTCGAACTTGTAGAATCAATAGGCTGACAAGGAAACGCGAACGTTTTTTGTTTTTTTTAAGGGACGAAAATAGGAATATCCATTGCATTGTTTTATAGATTCATATTTAATTATTGAGAAGAAAAAAAATCCAATTAATAAATAAAGAGATCTTTTTTTTTTCTCTTCAAAGAGACGACACCGCCCACGCGATTCTGTTCTAACTTATTAGCGTCGTTCTGTTGACGTCTTTTCCTTGACTAAATCAGTCCCGCAATATTACGCAATGTTTAACACAAAAATGACTTATGAGTATCAAACACGTTACAGAAATACCTGCGACTCGAAAGGCCCCTACAACCTTAGCATTTAGCTTCTACCCAACTTTATTTGAATGTATGTGAGCAGCGCTGTAGACGTCAGTAAAATGTATTCCTACAGCTTAGAATGCAGGCTTGCGATCCATCGTAATCTTATTTTTCTTTCGAAACGTTATAAAAATAATACTACTAGTTTTATAAACATCATTAAAATAAGAGTGGATGGCATAGCCACGCCTATATCTAGTCCAGATCTCAATTAACTGTTCTAAACGCCTACAGGAATGAGTGGCGATCTTTACGGACTTAGCTGTGTCTAGATCAGAATGAACTGATGGGGTGATCCTTTGGACTGAGTTGTGTCTAGTTGTGTCTAGTTGTGCCTATGAGCTGACTTCTACAAGGCTCAGTTTAGCAAGGGCGGGTGAGAGGTTACTGCTTTGAGTGAGAAATATAATCTGATAGTTCTCCACCTTTTTTTAAACAAACACACCGTGTATATGATTGAAACTGGTGCTTCAAACACGCAACACAATGGCCACGAAGAACATATCATAAGACATTCTCACGAGGATTGACAAAGAAAGTACAAAGCAGATGATGAACTTTGCAACCTAACCATATTTAAAAACATTATGCAGATCATTATTGAAATATATGTTGAGTTTTATTTTATACAATAAAACAGATGATAATAATAGCTCAAGGATATAAGGTTACAAATAAGAGGAGAACCTCAGTAGGTCCAAACAGAAAATAATTAGAATCTAGATCAAGTCTTTCAAACTTTAAAATGAGATGCCGAAAAGAAAACTTTACAAAAGACAAAGATTGATCTGAATTATTTGCTTCATTGTTTATTGTCTTTAGACTGCTAGACAACAAAGCAAAATAACTCATAAGAATAAAATTTTGATCTAGTTCATGACTCTATGACATTTAGTGTTTAAATATGAACTGCATTTGGGGATCTAGATCTATATCTAAACTGAGTCTATATCAGGATCTAGTCTACTAGATTTAGATCTTTGATTGGAGACGAATTTGTTTTTCTTTAATATTTTAATGTATTCGAGATCTAGTTTCATTTGTTTCAATGCTATTTGATAAGATGAGTAGATGTACTAGCAACTAGGATACTGTTGGCACTACCAGACTGTTATCTAATAAACCAAAGAAAAATAGAATAAAGAAAATTAAAACTTTCATCCAGTTGATTGAGAAATTTTTAAAAAATATAAAAACGTACCTTTTTTGCCTATTTCACAAGATCAAAAATGAAATCAAGTAGTACAAGTTCAAGAGTATTGAGTATTGTAATATAATCCTCATCATGATCAGTCCTTCCCATGAATCCCACATTAGAATTTTTTTTTTATTTAAACATCCCGGCATGGAAAAGGGAGATCACTGGAATGTTCAGGAACGGTAATTCTTCCTGTCACTGTGAAAACTAGGAAGGCAGCTGTACGCTTCATCACAGACTTCTTAGGATTTCTTCCCTTGATTCCCAGCATGCAACGCGCTCGTTTCAATCAGTAGAAAGTCCGTCACGACCAGACGCTGACCGGAGGATGGCACGTGGCTCAGGGACAAAAGGGGGGGAATAATGAAGTTACGGTTGCCGGTTTGTGTCATTTCTTTTCCACATTTCTTTTCTGGCCTTACGCAATGGAAACGAACACATTCGTGTCATTTGTTCTTTAATTTCTTCATACAAAAAATGTTTCATATGTATTCTATATTTAATTTGGCTAAACTTGTATTCTAGTACACTCTTCCTGTACAAACTTTTAGACTTGTACTACAAATCTCCTGTACAATGTTACGTTCTAGACTTCTAGTACAAACTTACTGTAGAATGGTAGGCTCTGAAGACGTGGAGGATTGAAACCTATGACCACGTATTTGACATTCCGAAGCGCCATTAGAGCATGGAATGGGTTACTTGAATCAGCCAGGAAAACTATCGAATTAGCAGATTTTAAGTCACTGATAAACATGCATGACATGCATGATCCGGTAGGGGTGGTAGGTGCGATCGTTCCCACTCGGCCGACCCCCACAATTTACACAACTTATTTACGAATTTTATACATAGGTTAATAATATCTACTGGTCACCTTAATTGAATCTGAGATTTTTCTATTGTATAAATAACTTTGGGACAATAGCTCACAATTGCATACATTAATTCCCCCCCCCCCCAAAAAAAAAAGATTAGAATGGACCTGATTTCTTCTCCGTCTACCGAATGTTTTTTTTTCTTCAGAGCTTTAGATTAGAGTTTAACAAAACCAAGTTACAAACAGGCTTATTGAACACAAGTAATAACTTATATTTGAATTTTTTAAAAATATTATTTTTCAAAGATAACTAAATCTAAATCTGTAGAATATCTTTTGTTTTCCACATTTTTTGTATTTTCAATGTACTTATGGCCTATAAATTTCCATTATAATTTTTAAAAGTAAAAACATTATACAAAGGGTTCTTTAAAATTAGCCATATTGCGCGCCTTAAAACATTCTGTTGGCGTATTATTCTGACAAGAGTTCTCGCTGAACATAAAGATAATATAACGTCAATACGAGTAACAAAGATAGACTTACACTACGATTGTCAACACTTCTGTTCCGGCCCCCATGTCATTTATGTATTTTACTCAATTTAACCTGCCTTTTGAAATTGGGTGAATAAAGAGCTGTGGATGTCAGGAGAATGGGTTTCTGGCAGTGAAGAAAGCAAGAAGACGCTTCTCGTCGGGGCTCCGACCCGAACCCTGCTGGGAGAGCTTACAGCGCTCCCCCAAACGCCCTAGCTGACAAGGGAAGGGCCACCAACGTGACTTTTTCTTTAGACGAAGTATGACTAAACACTGCTCTATTTTTAATATGACAAAGTTTTGTTATTCTCTGTTATATATATATAATGCGTTTATACATTGGTTAGGGTTTACTGGGCGCTAGTGTTAGATTTGGAAAAAACACACACACACCCCTGCCACCACTCGAAATTTCAATATCCGCTAGTTGACTGACTCATCAAATGCCTAGGATATATATTTTTTTTTTTAATTTTTATTTAGCGTTAATTTTGTGGACATTCTGTTCAGTTTTTACAATCTGATGTCGAAAGAATAAAACAAAAAGTCGAAAAATATTGTTGAATAACTCATGCTACGATATAGGAAAGTACATTCCCCGCAGCCGATTTTAAATATTACATTTCTTCATTCGATAATTAGTTTATAAGTCAAACTGTGTGGATAAATTCTCGGATACAGTTATTCCCCTTAGGCTCCGTCTGTTCTCTTTCATTGGTTTGAAATTGTGTAGGAAGAAGAAAGAGTTAATTCCCTTCTCTACATTTTTTCATTGGTTTTTATTTATTTGATATTTTAAGATGTAAATGTCTAAAACTGCTTGTTCTTCTGATATTTGTGTCTGCTTTCGGTTTGAGCCGGTTTAGTATAATATTTAACATGAATTGGCTGGGTTGGCTTATGAGGCTGATGATACGGTTGTTTTGACTGTTGTAAATTGCCTTTTTTGGAAGAGTGATGATGAGTGATTGGGTCCAGGACTTGGCCTTTCTCCTTTCAGATCTTGTTGGAGTGGAGGTGAAAAGCTGACATGTGTCAGTAGTTTTAATACCTCAGAGCTATCGTCTTAAATGAAGGAACCACAGTCCACATAGCACTGGAAAAACTCAAAACAAAGACAAACGCATAGCCCTCGACACCAAAGAGAGACTGTTGCGCTCCATTGTCATAGCCAAATTGTTATATGCTTGCGAGTCTTGGACGCTGACTGCAGAGCTAGAGATGAGGATCCTAGCAATGGAATTAAGATACTCCAGAAGGATTGCAGAGCTAGAGATGAGGATCCTAGCAATGGAATTAAGATACTCCAGAAGGATCCTAGGCATCACTTTCATAGACCGCATCACAAACAAATAGATTAGAGCGATTGGTCCCCACGATGACCTAATAACTATTGGAAAAAAACAAACAAGGGAAACTAAAAGGCTATGGCCATATTACAAGGTCTTGAGAGTTTGCGGAGATCTTCCTTCGGGGAGCAGTACCAGGAAAAAGAAGAAGAGGCAGACAGAGAAAGCGATAAAAAAGCGATAAAAAAATGGACGGGCCTCCCTTTTAAGAGGTTCAATCCAAGGCAGAAGACAGAAAAGAATGGAGAAAGAAGATTGACAAATCTTGTGTGATGCCCCAACGGTCCAACAGACTAAAGGATAGGTGAAGTGAAGACCCCTACCTCAGGGCTACCTCTCTCTCCTTGCCCCTAGCTCTCCTTTATGACCTGAGGTCTTGCATTTTCCTGGCACGTTCTAACTGGACCAAATGAGCAGAAGCAGGATTGATTGTGTGAGGCCAAATGTTACAGGTCAGTAGTGCTAGCGTGTCATGTCAGCTTAACTGTCACCTTTACAACAGGGACAATGGATAAGTCGGTTTCAAGACAAAACATTCAGTCAGTTGGAGAGAATTTAATATTTCATCCTTTGCTATGGCGAAAATGTCAGAGCAGTAGGATTTGTGAACTTTTGAAAGAGAATGATTTTTTGCAGGAGAATGTTAAACTTTGAACTTTTTAAAGAGAATGTTTAACATTGAGCTTTTGCAAGAAACTGTTAAACTTTGATTTTTTTTCAAGAGAATATTAAACTTTGAATTTTTCAAGAAAATTTTACATTCTATATTAAAACAAGCAAAATACAAAAAAAATACTTAAAAAAACAAAACAAAGCTTATGTTAAGTGTATCAATTAGTCTAGATCAGTTATGTAATTAAATTTGTAATAAGCCTCAGAAGACAATCTATAAAGGGGACTAATTCAATTTATACTACCACTTCAGTCAAGTACTATTTCTTTCCCTTTTTTGAGATATCAAACAAAGTAATTTATTACCAATAGTTAATTAACTAAATGTTCTTTTGTTTTAATTATAATTATTCGTATGTTGTCAGGTAAAATAAATAATTATTGAGCTAAATTTCAGTTTGATCCGAGCGTGCAGTTTGGAGATGTACATATATTAATGCATGCATTAAATTATGCGGTTTGGGGAGGTGCATTTATTAATAACTGGGAGATTTGTTTTATGTGGTCATCAAACTCAACTCAATCAAAGTCTTAGTTTTAACGGGTGTCGACTCCTAAACCTTCAGGTAATCAATCCAGAAGTTGATGCTAGTCTCCTAAGACTACCACAATCACATACACTGTGCCAATTGGAGCTGGGAATGTACATTGCTCAAACAATGCTTCTAGGAAGTGAGTGTATTAATACGTTGCATTTGTGAGAAATGCATGAATTAACATGTTGCTGTTTGAACAAGTGCATATATTTATGTGTTTGGGGTTGTGCATGTTATTTATGTGTTTGGGGTTGTGCATGTATTTATGTGCTTGTAATTGCTTGTTTGAAGTTTTTCATGTATTAATGTTTTTGGGGTTGTGCCTGTATGCAATTTTGATCAGGAAATAAAGATGAGATTTAATGTTTACCGAGTCAATATGTCCGAACACAAAAGTCACTTCACGAAAGTAGATCTAGAAACTAACAAAATGCAATAACATGTTCAAAATGTTTGCTTTGATGTTTACACATTGTTTTAGTTGCAGAAAAATGTAAGTAAAAAAATGAATTGAAGACTTTTCTTCTTAACGGATCCAACGAATTCCACGCATGATTGGTTCCTTAGCCATTGGCTCACACCTGAAGCTTTCTCAATGTCATGTCAAGTCAGGCAATAATTAGTTTGCTCTCAGATCCACTATGAAGCAGTTAGTCGTGAACCTGTTGACTTGAGACAAGCATGTGGTACATATCATAATGGATTCTGTATCAAATAATGAGAGATGAAAGAGAGTGTTGTGATCTACGTATCAAGTGTAAACAACTTCAAACTCTCTCAGAGGTGTGTGTGTGTGTGTTGCCTGACACCCCACCAGTTATTTTAAAACTTCTCATACTTCTGCTGAAACATGGAGTTATAAGTTTCATTAGTCCTTGGCTGACATCCACGTCTGTAAACAACTTGATTGAAACTAAAGATTTTAATAAATTGTTACAAGCCAAGATAGCAAGAGCCTAGCCTGTAGTATTTTTTTACTGATGAAGTTTTGAATGAGTAGGCCTACCACTAAGACATCATCACAAGGTAGTGGTTAGTTTTAAATGAGTAGGCATACCACTAAGAGATCATCACTCGGTAGTGGTTAGTTTTGAAGGAGTAAGCGGGTTCCAAAGGACTGTCAATGCTGGGGGTGAAAGTGGGGATAAGCACCCACTTTCCAAGAAATGCTCCCATGGCTTGCGTCTCTAAATGATTCTGACAGTCAAATCCAGCTCCTGGCTTTACGTGTCATTTTCCCAAAAATCCGGCGGAACCTGTTCTTAGAAACTGATAGGAGAAGGGATGAAAGGCGGAACACTGGCGCCTCAAAACCAGTTTAGCATCGTGTTGATGGGGCACGTCAGCCTGAATAACGCAACCCATCTTGGAGAAGGAAAACTCTGACTCCAAACCTCCACTCTGTGGCGATACTCCCCCGTGAATGAATAATAGTGGACCTTCCCCCCCTCTAGGTGCTTTTTGACGGAGGTCTGGATTGCACTACACCAGACGGAGGTCCTTGTCTCACTACATTCTAATACAAGATATAAACCTATCATAAAGTGTTTTTTTTCTAAATCTGGTGAATGTGATATCGTGAAGGGGCCTGGATCCAGGATGTGACGATTCCACAGGGCATACCCAGGGCACAGTCCACTTTAAGCTTTCTACTGCAGAAAAGTTCCATTTGGAGAGCTCTATGGATGGCGGAGAAAGGACCATTGGCCAACCCCACCTTGTCCCATGGATATTCCGGTTACAGTCTTAAGACCTAGATGTTTCCTTTTATGTCAGTATTGGAGAAAATTGCCGGAAACTCCCTTAAAATGCGGGGACTATATATTTTTAAAAAAAAGCATGAGTAAACACCCAGCCTACACTAAGAAGAAGAAAGAGTAGGCCTGCCACTAAGACATCCTCACTCGGTAGTGGTTAGTTTTGAAGGAGTAGGCCTACCACTAAGACATCCTCACTCGGTAGTGGTAAGTTTTGAAGGAGTAGGCCTACCACTAAGACATCCTCACTCGGTAGTGGTTAGTTTTGAAGGAGTAGGCCTACCACTAAGACATCCTCACTCGGTAGTGGTTAGTTTTGAAGGAGTAGGCCTACCACTAAGACATCCTCACTCGGTAGTGGTTAGTTTTGAAGGAGTAGGCCTACCACTAAGACATCCTCACTCGGTAGTGGTAAGTTTTGAAGGAGTAGGCCTACCACTAAGACACCCTCACTCGGTAGTGGTTAGTTTTGAAGGAGTAGGCCTATCACTAAGACATCCTCACTCGGTAGTGGTTAGTTTTAAAGGAGTAGGTCTACCACTAAGACATCCTCACTCGGTAGTGGTTAGTTTTGAAGGAGTAGGCCTACCACTAAGACATCCTCACTCGGTAGTGGTTAGTTTTGAAGGAGTAGGCCTACCACTAAGACATCCTCACTCGGTAGTGGTTAGTTTTGAAGGAGTAGAAATAAGAATACACTTTAGTCTGCTAAGACCAGGGGGGGGGGTCATTATTCTCTTTCTGGTGTGTACGCCATCTGCAATCCAGGACCCTTTATGTTTGTTCTTTTTCCATCAAGTTTTGTCTAGTGCCACTTTTTCCCAACTTTTGATGCCAATTTCGGAGAGTTCCAGGTTGCCTTTGCATACATCAGTATGCCTTAAAAGTGGGCGACCTGCGGCTCCTCTGCCTTCTGTTAGATCACCATACAGAATGTTTTGAGGGAGTCGATGTTGTGGCATTTACTTAACTATCCAAAACATGTAATTATTTCCTGTTCAATGTAGACTGAATAGTTGTTCGTCGCTGTAATAAAATGCAGATTTGACATTGATGACGCTTAGAGTACTGAATGTGCTCCGAACTCTTTTCATTTCGAGTAGAAAACACTAAACAGCTCAATAAAGTTAAGGGGCATTAACGTATTGAGATGTTGCGTTATAGTTGAGTATCTGTAATATAGAAAAAGACAAGACGGTTCAGGTTCGACCATTGACAACTTTCAGGCACTGCACTACCAAGAGACGGCCTTGCTCTGTCATTTTATTTCTTGTACTTTCTAGTTGGTGCTGGGGATGTGAGAGGTGGCCACAGGACGACCTGGGATTTGTAAGACGAGACACGACGAGATATAAAAACTATAAACTTGGAAGAGGCTGGACAATGGAATAGTTAGAGCGAGAAAATAGAGTTACTTTTCTATCAGTGAACGCCGATAGTGAGGGGGTGAACACAACTATAAAAGAGAGAGAGAGAGAGAGAGAGGCTGTATGATTGGAGGTGGGGAGTGTGCACAGAAAATGAAAGAGACAGCTACAGATAATGTCAGGGAGGAGGTGGGAAACACAGAAAAACAGAAACGAAAGAGAGACAGAGAGACAGAAAGGGAGAGAGACAGTAAGGGTGATATAGTGATAGTCTGAGAGAGCAGTCCGACTTATTTTTAGCACGATAGATAGAGACGAGACGAGATAGAAGCAGACACAAGCGGGAAATGAATACTAAATCAGTTAGATCATTCAGACAAGGCAAGAAAAAAAATTCCCTGTAATGAGAAATTAGTCAGTTGACCAACAACAACGTGCTTTCTAGAAATAGATATGACATAATATGGGCGACTTCTGAGCAGACGTAGTCGTACTTCAGTGCACTTAGATAAACTTAAATGTGTGAAATGAATCGAAATAAATGTTTATTTTGACTAGTTTTCATATACGAGCTAAAGACTATTCATTGCAAAGATGGGCTTCCAGCGACTTAAAAAAAAAATCACATTAAATGAAAGGCAGACAGTTATACTTGACCTCATTTGATAGTGTATATTATATTAGATAGTTTAAACATTTATTTAATAAATAATGATGCATTATGGGAATTACAAAACTAAGGTACAAAATTGATGATAGAAAAAAATCCAAGCAAATGAAATTATAATTTACGGATTGTGGACGTCAAACTTATCAGCTACTTCAGAAAACAGCATCAAAATGTTTTGATGACTAGAAATCACTTCAGTTTTCTCTAAACTCCGCCTGCTGGAAGTTGAAGAGTTCCCGGGGGCTATTCGAGAGGAAGACGTTGTCCTGGGTCTAATCAGGATATTAAAATGTAAATGACTAACTACCGTCAATTGATGGCATCTCTAGCTAGCCGGAATATTATCGATGAAATTGGAATTTCACAAAATGTTGTCAACTCGATCTGGACGTCTATGGATATAGTCGAAAGTTCTGACTGTCTGGAAGCTTTTGAAAGACTTTAAAAACTTTAAAATTGTTGGTATTTGTGCTCGAGGCTGTTAAACCTGGACACGATAGTGTCTTTGAAAAACATTTTAAAAACAAATGAGTTAAAGTTGATAAACAAACTGGTTAGCGGAAAGGGGAAAAGACGCTATTAGTTTTGTGTGGCCTGTCTGTCCGTCTCTCCTTCCGTCCCGTTTATATCTCAGAAACTAGAAGAGAAGAATACAAGTCGGACATCATGATATTTTAGATCATTCTTCTTCTTCTTCCCAAACTGTCAGGTAGAGTTGAGCCTTCGGCTCTTGGAACTCTAGGCCAGCAAAAGTGAACAAGAGCTTCCTCTCACCGGCCTGAATGAGAACAGCGTACACTGTTCTGTCTGGCGGGTGGGTCAGACTCGCGGCAAAAGACCGCGTACACTAAAGACCCCGCCATTTTCCTTTTCTATACCAGGCTAACTGTGCGGGACACGCCATTTATGTAACGGCCCCTTGAGGAACAGCGCCTGGATTGTGACAAGGTTGTGGGAGCTTTTTTACAACTCCGCACAGTGCAATGAGGATTCTCTCGCACCCCCTTAGGCACCCCCACGGGAGTCTTGTTTTGCTACCCTGTAGCCTTATCGTTTCCTCTTAGGACCATTTTCACCCGGGCGCCACTATGAGGCAGGGTAGCATGCCCGGGCTTAGATCATTCAAAGTTCTGATGCAAGAGCTACTTTTTTCTTTTCCGAAAGTGTACCATCTAATTTTTAAAATCACTTATACAAGCAGATTTTTCAAAAAATTACACCACTTTTCAATGAAAAACTATAGGGGAAGTAACGTTTTTTAAAAAAAGGTCATGGACTTCTTCATTAATAACTCAAGCTTCATTCATAGATTCGCGCATTGGTACAAAAAATTTGCATCTAAGGTCACAATGGTAAATGTGTCAATGCTCATTATAAAATATATTTTCCATTTATTAACTAGCTCATTGAATAGAATACTGATTCAAATATTTTTAAAAATAATTTTGATACGAGCGTCGTTTTAAGTTTAAAAAAAAGAACTACTTTTATAGCGCGATGTTTTGACATATCCACATTATTGGGGCCTACACTTAACAGTCTAAATAAAACTAAATAGAACCTAGATGTTGATATATTTATAGAAAGATGTATTAATAATTTGAACAAAATTTTAATTATTAAGACAATAACTTATCTTCTGACAGCTTAGGTGTGCAGATTTATTTAATATGTAAACAATAGTATCACATTAAAAATGAATTAGATACGAACAGCATAGTACACCATTACTCGGTAACAAAAGGCCTAGTATTTATGATCATAACATTGTTCTAGGTCTAGTAATTCAAAGATTATACGTGTAAATTCATACGAGTTCTAGTCTAGACTAGACTTAGATCTTGAATCTAGAGATAGATCTAAAACTAGGTCTAGATCTAGCTAGATATATGTCTAGTTTGTATGACAATTGACAATGGAGATATTAATTTTTATTTTGCGAGAGGAAATGTCTGGTCCAAGTAAACCTTATCTAAGTCTTTTCAAGTCAGTTCTAGAATTATTTTTTTTTCGTGTTGCCAGTTTATCTAATTTTGTAAGAAGAATAAATCTTTTTTTTAGTTATCTTATATAATACAGACGTTACTTCAAAAAAGAAGATGATACGTCCTACGCGTCATGCTTATTTACCAATGACTTAAATTCTGCCAAGTCACTGATTTTCCTGGCTAGCTCAGGCAACCCATTCCATGCTCTAATAGCACTAGGGAAGAAGGAGTATTTGTACAAATTTGTCCTTGCATATGGGACGAGGAATGTGCCTTTATTTTTGTGTCTTTCAGAGTATTTTATTAGATTTTGTTTTTGTATTTGAAGATTATGGTTTAGTGTTTTATGTATAATTGCTACTTTACTTTTGAGTCTTCTGTCCTGAGGGCTTTCTAAATTTAGTGATTTTACTAATGGTGTTACTCTAGTCAAATGTGAATATTGGTTTGTTATGAATCTCACTGCTCTATTTTGTGTCTGTTCCAGTTTCTCAATGTTTTCTTGAGTTGAGGGGTCCCAAACGGAGGATGCATATTCTATTATTGGCCTAACCAAGCTTAAATAACATTTTAGTTTTATGTTCTTATTTGATTCTCTTTATTACATGTAACATGTTATTAATTTTGAATGTATGGATAAGGTTAATAATTATTATTTAAAAAAATATAAATGTTCGCTAATTGAATATATGGAGATGTTGTTGCTGAGGGGTAAAGCACTTGGAACCAGAAGTCCCGTGTTCGAATCCTGGTGAAGACTCCAGCTAGATCACTTCGGGGGCCGATTTTCAGTTTGTGTTTCCACACAAACTGTCTTTATAACCTTGTTTATTTTTGGATTGATGCGTGTGTTATCATCGACTATGAATAATTGTGTAAACTTTCAACTTGATTTGAGAATAGGAGAAGGAGCGTGTGAAAACTTAACAAGGGCATTAAATCTCTCTCATTAATTAGCATTTATTCCCACTAGTTCAATATGAAACTAAATATTTAATCACCAACTAAGACTACTTGAGCGCTTTCACCAAAGATGCTTGCGCTTCATCATGGACATACGGTGACAAGACCGAACTACAAACAGCGATGTCCTTGCGAACGCCAGTATGGACAGTATAGAGGGACTTCTTGTATAGTCCGACAGTTAATCTGGGGGGGGGGGGAGCTAACGTATGCAAAAAGCAGTCTTTTTTGGTAAGCTCAAAGGTGGTCGACGTAACAGAGGCGCCCCACGGATATACTTTAAAGACCAGCTTAGGCGCCAACTTGCCTTAGCTGACATAGAGAGCACCTGGTTGCTCGTGGCTTCAGAACGAGACAGCTAGAGGTCACCCACAAAGGCCGCGGGATACACATTTACGACCAAAAAGAAAATCTTAATCGACCACCGGTGAACAATCGTTACGCTTGCCCTGAATGTGGCAAAATATGTAGGTCACAACTGGGATTGCGTAGCCATTGGAAATACAGCATTCCTCATTATCATCGGAATGAAAGTCAAGCCTTAGAATATGTACATACATATATGTGTGTGTATGTAAATATATATAATAATAATAATAATAATAATAGAGTTTTCTGGAGTAGGCTTAGGGTTGAAAAGAGTACTAAATCAGCTAACTTTGCCTATCAACTCACTAAAACAATTCACTACATCCATTGAATTTAAATAGAGCTTGATTAAAGTTCATTCATAAATTCTTATTTGCGTCTAAAACATTTTTTTTTTAGGTTTGACTTCAGCAATGTTAAACCTTAAAACATTCACGAGGTTGTGCTCCATCAAAACTGATGAGTGAACTCCCCTACGTCGACGTGCAAGTATATCCTACTAGGTCTGTGAGATTAGTTCCATGGTACTCAAGAGATTAGTTCCATGGTACACAAGAGTATAATTCCATGGTACACAAGAGATTAGCTACATTGTGCACAAGAGATTAGTTCCATGGTGCACAAGAGATTAGTTCCAATGTACACAGAAGACTACTTCCATGATACACAAGAGATTAGTTCCATTGTACACAAAATATTAGTTCCATGGTAAACAAGAGATTAGTTCCTTGGTACACAATATATTAGTTCCATGGGACACAAGAGATTAGTTCAACGGTACACAAGAGATTAGTTCCATGGTACACAAGAGACTAGTTCCATGGTACACATGAGATTAGTTCCATGGTACACAATGGATCATAAATTAGGAGTCTGTCCTAAAAATGGCAATTCTACAAAAAGATACTTTAAATAGGCACATGAAACAACTCTAACCAAAGAAATGTTTACTGGTCTATGTGCTTACACTCAGCATAGGAATAAAACCAGAGAGAAAACAGAAAACTCGTGAAATCGTTCGTGTCAGTGGCTTGTCTTGAGTTCAGGTTTCTTTTTGGAGTTTCACCTTATCAGTCGCCGACCCTAATGGCGGCATTTTTTAAAATGTAAGCAAACGATAAGAAACCACAGAGGCAAGTTGATGAGTATAGGGGTTGTGTATGTGTGTGTGTGTCTCGTGGAGACAGACAAGTTATGCATGTGTGTGTGTGTTTGCAAGAAAGAAGAACAAGAGAGAGAGAGAGAACTAAAGAAGAAATATGTGCGATCTGTTAAGTTGCTGACATTGTAGTATAAATAGCCATTCACACCTAGAGATGATCATAGTTGTGTCAAGCAAATCAAGACAAGGCCGAAATATTAGCCAGAGATAGTCGGTAGACATTCAACAGAACCCAGAGACTCACGAGCTGCATAGATCTCAATGTTCGACTCACCCTCTGAATGTACACGGGACAGAATTAGATTTGATATGGAACTGAACTAATATTACATTTGCATTATATAAAGAAGAAGAATTATTATTGACCATTATCTTCAGCTTTAATCCAGTCAAAGTTGGAAAAACAAAATGTGCTGTCATAGATTTAAAGACCAAATCAAAGATTGAAACAAACAATTGATACTTCTACGTTGTTCTATTTTTAGAGTCATTATAGTCACCTCACTAATAGGGTGGTTAGTATGTTAGCTTGAGGAGGTGTGAGCCATGAGTTCAAATTCAGATCGTTCCCATCACTTCGTATAAGCTTGGGTTGTTTTTTTTTGTCTAGTATTGGTTTTTTAAGTTTTTCTCTATATCTCTATTGAACTCGTACCATTATGGATCGTTCCTGGATGGAACCTGGACACGGATATTGAAGAAGGCTCTTTGGTAAAATAATTACTAGCTCGTTGACCACTCTGGGAAACTTTAGTTTGACTGTTATAATGATTTAAATTATGAAAAGAAATAAATCTATATCTACGCTAGAGCAGGGATGGGCAAATTACCCGCGGAGTCTTTAATGCGGCCCGCGGACACCCAAAGAAATCAGGTGTGTCCTCGGGTTATACATATTAAAAATGCAAATATTTTTTAAAATAAATCATTCTAAATATCTCTATAAATTTTAGAAAGTTCTGATTCTTATTACTTATGAGAAAGATGCTAAATAAACATTGTCGCTACATTTCATTCTAAAAAGTTTAAAGTTAACGAAAATTATTCTTATTGGCAATATTTCAAAACATTCCCTCAAAACACAAACCCAGGCCAGTATTTATTCAATGATCTGAAGAACTGTGTTAAAAGTGTTGAGTTAACTTGGAACTTGATGGCGAGTGTAACAACTCATGGACCTCGTGCTTTGATTGAGAAAATAGAACAATATCCCAACCATTAACTCTTAACGGGAAAGTTTTCGATATGCTACATTGGATATCGAACATATTATTGGCCAAATTGTATCAGTATCAACCTATGCAGTCGCAGTGGGCCCCGCGCTTTCATAGGCCCCGCGCTAAACCTATGTGTAATTATTAATTGCAAAATATATACGAAAAATTCCTGGAAATGTCCTGCGCTTATTAAAATCTCCTGAAAAACTCATAAAAAATCTCATGAAAAATTGACAAAATTAACATTAGTGGGTGTCATTCATTACGGAAATCGCTAATCCTAAAAGCCATTGTCAGCTTTCCTGTAATAAAATGTAATAATCGGACGAATTTTCCCCTTAACCGGAAGTTCCAATAATTATTTACTTTTATAGTCACTGGCACATAAATATGCCATAGGTAGTAAGATTGGTAAAGTAAAGCTAACTTGATCGCAATTGAGTACTTAGAAAAGAATTAATAAAATGCAAAGCTGAATATATTTTCTAATACAAAATCTTAATTTTCACTTATTATCCTTATTCCCACCCAGAATAGGCCCCGCGCAATCAGTTTCGCATAGGGCCCCGCAATTGCTAGGACCGCCATGTATGCGCCCCTCATTCACAAATTTTTTTTAATGTGGCCCTCGATGAAAAAAGGTTACCCACCCTTGGGCTAGAGAACTAGAAAATATTTATCTTAATCGGATCATACGTCTTCGGGTATTTTCGCATGTAAGCATTATTTATTCATGAGTTTAAAAGTTAATGTTCACAATGGTGTTGAAGTCATTGTCGATGTCTTGTCATCGTTGTTATAGAACATCCTAAAGTTGCTTATTACATCTATATGCTATGAATGTTATGTTGATGTATTGTCGACTCGAGTATCTTCTTATATAGCTTTGATTACTCATTACTCACATCACAAATGACAAATTTTATCAAGGGAAATAATCATGTACATTAGGAAGAATCTTTCATTTTTCAAATTTATCTCCCTTTCACAAACCTTTGCAATGTTTAATTAATATTCTCAACAGCTAGTTTACATTTTTGTGGATGGTTAATGAATTATTTCATGTATATAACCTGCATTAGGGCTGTCAGTTGTTGTTTCTAATGCGGTTTAATTTGGGAATACAGCTTCATTAACGGTGACCAAGTTCACAAAAGAAATATGGAAATCTATAGAACTTTATCAATAGATAGACATTCAGATGAAAATGAGGTCTTTCTACCTAGATAATCGAACATATTTTGTAAGGTAGAAACCCTTTAGTACAAAAGTGAGAGAGATCCGTTTCAGGTCCAATCCTTGTGGTTGTGTGGTTCTGGTTATAACCAGTATTCTTAACTGTATGCACTATTCAGACAAACAAAAGGCGATGTGTATATATGTAGGTAAAATTATTTTTTTAAAAAGTTTCCAACTAGAAATGGATTTTTAAAAAAAATGTAACTTAAAAGAGAAAAGGGGTAATGGTCAGTTTGAAGTCCAGACTGTAGCATGTGACATCTCTGTGCCCTCACTGACGTATGTCAACGACCTGTCTTCTCTATTGAAATATTCTTGGCTATTCAGATTGTTTTAAGACCACAAGTTACATCACTTACCCATCCTTTATTTTTCTTTTGTTCAACCAAATACATCAAACTATTAAGGAGCCCTTGAGTTTCGTGAAGACACAAACTCTTTGAACTTGTTTATACGTTTTATCTTCGGCCTAGGTTTCTTTCCTTTTAGTGTGACGCCAAGTTATACGACGACGTTTGCGCTTTACTCTTTTTGGCCTCCATGTCATCGTGACTCTTGGTATAAGCTACTCATTTTGTGGAGAACATGTCCGGCAAACTTAATGCGACGCTCTGTCACAACCTCACTAAGTGTTCGATACCCAGTTCGGCATAGGATTTCCTTGTTTGAGACCCGATCTATAACTGACACCTAAAATTCGTCTCAGCCATTGTTGTAGAGCTACATTTAGTCTTTCGGCCGATGACTTCCATGTCTCACATGTTCTTGATGCTATTTGGAGGAACCTTGTGTTAAGTAGGTGTAATTTAGTCTCAAGTCTGATAACTTGGCTTGTCCAAATAGGTCACTTCCTTGAAAATTTAAGAAGCAAAAAAAATGTCTGAGTGTATTATAAAAGAACGCTCATTTTTCCAGTAGCCCAAGCATAAAATTAACATGATCTGAAACAATAAGGAATAGTAGATTCCTTAAAGCTTCAAATATACTCTGTCAGTGTTCTTTGAGATTGCCAACAATCTAGACAACCCCTTAGTAGGTCCCATAAACATCTGTTGAAAATAAACTCGAAAATTTAGACTTTCACTTAACCACGATCTATAAGCCTGTCTTAAGAATGTTAGACAATCGGTGTAGATTTAGACTTTCACTTAACCAGGATCTATAAGCCTGTCATAAGAATGCTAGTCACTCGGTGTAGATTTAGACTTTCACTTAACCAGGATCTATAAGCCTGTCATAAGAATGCTAGTCATTCGGTGAAAATTTAGACTTTCACTTAACCAGGATCTATAAGCCTGTCATAAGAATGCTAGTCACTCGGTGTAGATTTAGACTTTCACTTAACCAGGATCTGTAAGCATGTCATAAGAATGCAAGACACTCGGTGTAGATTTAGACTTTCACTTAACCAGGATCTATAAGCCTGTCATAAGAATGCTAGTCACTCGGTGTAGATTTAGACATTCACTTCTCCAGGATCTATAAGCCTGTCATAAGAATGCTAGTCACTCGGTGTAGATTTAGACTTTCACTTAACCAGGATCTGTAAGCATGTCATAAGAATGCAAGACACTCGGTGTAGATTTAGACTTTCACTTAACCAGGATCTGTAAGCATGTCATAGAATGCTAGTCACTCGGTGTAGATTTAGACATTCACTTCATCAGGATCTATAAGCCTGTCATAAGAATGCTAGTCACTCGGTGTAGATTTAGACATTCACTTCACCAGGATCTATAAGCCTGTCATAAGAATGCTAGTCACTCGGTGTAGATTTAGACATTCACTTCACCAGGATCTATAAGCCTGTCATAAGAATGCTAGTCACTCGGTGTAGATTTAGACATTCACTTCATCAGGATCTATAAGCCTGTCATAAGAATGCTAGTCACTCGGTGTAGATTTAGACATTCACTTCACCAGGATCTATAAGCCTGTCATAATAATGCTAGTCATTCGGTGTAGATTTAGACATTCACTTCACCAGGATCTATATGCCTGTCATAAGAATGCTAGTCACTCGGTGTAGATTTAGACATTCACTTCACCAGGATCTATAAGCCTGTCATAAGAATGCTAGTCACTCGGTGTAGATTTAGACATTCACTTCACCAGGATCTATAAGCCTGTCATAAGAATGCTAGTCACTCGGTGTAGATTTAGACATTCACTTCACCAAAATCTATAAGCCTGTCATAAGAATGCTAGACACTCGGTGTAGATTTAGACATTCACTTCACCAGGATCTATAAGCCTGTCATAAGAATGCTAGTCACTCAGTGTAGATTTAGACATTCACTTCACCAAAATCTATAAGCCTGTCATAAGAATGCTAGTCACTCAGTGTAGATTTAGACATTCACTTCACCAAAATCTATAAGCCTGTCATAAGAATGCTAGTCACTCGGTGTAGATTTAGACATTCACTTCACCAGGATCTATAAGCCTGTCATAAGAATGCTAGTCACTCAGTGTAGATTTAGACATTCACTTCACCAAAATCTATAAGCCTGTCATAAGAATGCTAGTCACTCAGTGTAGATTTAGACATTCACTTCACCAAAATCTGTAAGCCTGTCATAAGAATGCTAGTCACTCGGTGTAGATTTAGACATTCACTTCACCAGGATCTATAAGCCTGTCATAAGAATGCTAGTCACTCGGTGTAGATTTAGACATTCACTTCACCAAAATCTATAAGCCTGTCATAAGAATGCTAGTCACTCGGTGTAGATTTAGACATTCACTTCACCAGGATCTATAAGCCTGTCATAAGAATGCTAGTCACTCGGTGTAGATTTAGACATTCACTTCACCAGGATCTATAAGCCTGTCATAAGAATGCTAGTCACTCGGTGTAGATTTAGACATTCACTTCTCCAGGATCTATAAGCCTGTCATAAGAATGCTAGTCACTCGGTGTAGATTTAGACTTTCACTTAACCAGGATCTGTAAGCATGTCATAAGAATGCAAGACACTCGGTGTAGATTTAGACTTTCACTTAACCAGGATCTGTAAGCATGTCATAGAATGCTAGTCACTCGGTGTAGATTTAGACATTCACTTCATCAGGATCTATAAACCTGTCATAAGAATGCTAGTCACTCGGTGTAGATTTAGACATTCACTTCACCAGGATCTATAAGCCTGTCATAAGAATGCTAGTCACTCGGTGTAGATTTAGACATTCACTTCACCAGGATCTATAAGCCTGTCATAAGAATGCTAGTCACTCGGTGTAGATTTAGACATTCACTTCATCAGGATCTATAAGCCTGTCATAAGAATGCTAGTCACTCGGTGTAGATTTAGACATTCACTTCACCAGGATCTATAAGCCTGTCATAATAATGCTAGTCATTCGGTGTAGATTTAGACATTCACTTCACCAGGATCTATATGCCTGTCATAAGAATGCTAGTCACTCGGTGTAGATTTAGACATTCACTTCACCAGGATCTATAAGCCTGTCATAAGAATGCTAGTCACTCGGTGTAGATTTAGACATTCACTTCACCAGGATCTATAAGCCTGTCATAAGAATGCTAGTCACTCGGTGTAGATTTAGACATTCACTTTACCAAAATCTATAAGCCTGTCATAAGAATGCTAGACACTCGGTGTAGATTTAGACATTCACTTCACCAGGATCTATAAGCCTGTCATAAGAATGCTAGTCACTCAGTGTAGATTTAGACATTCACTTCACCAAAATCTATAAGCCTGTCATAAGAATGCTAGTCACTCAGTGTAGATTTAGACATTCACTTCACCAAAATCTATAAGCCTGTCATAAGAATGCTAGTCACTCGGTGTAGATTTAGACATTCACTTCACCAGGATCTATAAGCCTGTCATAAGAATGCTAGTCACTCAGTGTAGATTTAGACATTCACTTCACCAAAATCTATAAGCCTGTCATAAGAATGCTAGTCACTCGGTGTAGATTTAGACATTCACTTCACCAGGATCTATAAGCCTGTCATAAGAATGCTAGTCACTCAGTGTAGATTTAGACATTCACTTCACCAAAATCTATAAGCCTGTCATAAGAATGCTAGTCACTCGGTGTAGATTTAGACATTCACTTCACCAGGATCTATAAGCCTGTCATAAGAATGCTAGTCACTCGGTGTAGATTTAGACATTCACTTCACCAGGATCTATAAGCCTGTCATAAGAATGCTAGTCACTCGGTGTAGATTTAGACATTCACTTCACCAGGATCTATAAGCCTGTCATAAGAATGCTAGTCACTCGGTGTAGATTTAGACATTCACTTCTCCAGGATCTATAAGCCTGTCATAAGAATGCTAGTCACTCGGTGTAGATTTAGACATTCACTTCACCAGGATCTATAAGCCTGTCATAAGAATGCTAGTCACTCGGTGTAGATTTAGACATTCACTTCACCAGGATCTATAAGCCTGTCATAAGAATGCTAGTCACTCGGTGTAGATTTAGACATTCACTTCACCAGGATCTATAAGCCTGTCATAAGAATGCTAGTCACTCGGTGTAGATTTAGACATTCACTTCTCCAGGATCTATAAGCCTGTCATAAGAATGCTAGTCACTCGGTGTAGATTTAGACATTCACTTCTCCAGGATCTATAAGCCTGTCATAAGAATGCTAGTCACTCGGTGTAGATTTAGACATTCACTTCTCCAGGATCTATAAGCCTGTCATAAGAATGCTAGTCACTCGGTGTAGATTTAGACATTCACTTCTCCAGGATCTATAAGCCTGTCATAAGAATGCTAGTCACTCGGTGTAGATTTAGACATTCACTTCTCCAGGATCTATAAGCCTGTCATAAGAATGCTAGTCACTCGGTGTAGATTTAGACATTCACTTCTCCAGGATCTATAAGCCTGTCATAAGAATGCTAGTCACTCGGTGTAGATTTAGACATTCACTTCTCCAAGGTTTTTGTTGCTTGCGGGGAGGGAAGTAAACAATTTACATTTTTGTTGTTTTAGTTGTCAAGAGAAAAATATTCGCTTTTACGAAATAGTCATCAGATTTATAAGGAAGGAATTGTCTTTTTTTTTTTAAAGTAACAAAATAGTTGTTCTCCCTCCCTTCTAGAAGCAAATGACTCAATCAACTCATGTAAGTCTATTTAAAGTAAAGAATGAATTACTAGTAATTAATCAAATGTAACAGAATAATCAATACATAGGAGTCTCTAGGGTCAATTCTTTGAAACAATGTTAGTTCTTTTCTACTATTGATCCTTATCCTTGACCCCTACAGACTAGTCCAAGGAGCTGATCGAATTCCCTCCATTGAAACATGTCCATTGAAGCGCTTTGCAAATACTTCTACACCCTCGTGACTTTGTTCGGCCAATGGGTGTTTACGTATTCAATCAAACTGAATCACGTGATGACCTTTCAGTAACCAGACGATGGCTTTATAAACTGTTGATTTCGTTTAGTAAGCGCAGTGATATAGAACAGGACGTCTACGCGTAATGATATTGTACTAGCTGTCTACGCGTAGTGATATAGAACCAGTCGTCTACGCGTAGTGATATTGAGCAAGCCGTCTACACCTAGTGATATAGAACCAGTCATCTACGCGTAGCGATACATAATTAAAACAAATTGTTTAAATTTTGTTTTTATGTTTTCGAAAAATATGGAAATTAGCAGCAATTTGCCTTTAACTGTATTATAGGAGCATTTCAACTAAAGAAAATCAATGACAAAACCTAAAAGACATTCTCTTTAAATCTAACAGAATAGTAAGAAGATTTGGAAATAGTAAAATATTTGTCTTCTTGGTCGGTCGTGGGTTTATAGCTCCAGATAACTAATACAACTCAACCGATATAGGTCTAGGGGTATTATATTGAAATGAACAAAATTTGAAATACTTTGAACTTCTCTCTCAAAATAAAACTGAATATAGTTCGTTCATCGTCATTCGATGATGACCACTTTTATTATCAATGGAGCTGAGGGTTTCTCATATGGCTAGTGAGACCTCTGTGAGAATGGAATGTTCGGCTGCACATTGGGCAGGTTATTCCAGCTTAGGCTTGTGCCAGTGGCCTTGACTTTTTTTTTTCTCTGTCGCATTTTTCTTCTGCTAGCGAAGTTCTGTTGTCCTCTGCCACTTTTCAAAGCGCGGCGCCATGATGCACGTGGAAGTGGTTTAATATTTTGTGCGCATGTGTTATGTATATCGTCTATGCTTCTGAGGTTCAGAGCGATGTAGCGACTATAAATGCCGGATGTACCCCTAGCTTTGTATTTGGGGCAATGCCTGGTCTATTTCACAGTGAGACAGTCTACTATAGGATGCACTGACATTGGCGAGTCGTAAGTCGATTTCATTATCGATGTTTCCATTCCGGAAATGTATGCAGCCAAAGTAGGTAATTGGTCCATTGCACTTATGTCCCGTCCATTAATCTTGATGTTTGGATCCGAGTAGGCTTTGCCTAGAGATGGCAAGTATAAGACTTCAGTCTTTGTTTGTGTGTGTTTATAGTAAGATCGAAATCTGAACATTCTCTTGAATATAGGCTGCGCGGTTTCGTTTATAGCACAGTCGTGATCAAAGAACAGGTCATGATTGATTGAAGATTTTGCTTTGATCCGCCGCGTCTTGAAAAGGCCACCATGAAATCTATACATTAGATTTATTCCGTTCCTATTACTGTCTCTGAACGTATCTGTCAACATAGAGCAGAACATGGTAATGAACAACTAGGACTAAACCCTATTTTACCCCATTTGGATACTGCAAGGTGCTCTGATGGTTCTCTGCTTTCCTGAAGAAGAGCATTCTTGCCATTGTGGAGGAGTCTCATCAGGGTTAGGAATTTTTAAAAATATTTTATTAATGATACATAACAGATTCAACTTAAGATGAGATAAAGATGAAATGATTTTTAAACGAAATAAAATTTAATACAAATACATGTCTTCACTCTCCACGTCTCTGATTCGTCTTCATCACTATCACTCACGTGACTCACATCTTACGACAGACCAGTTCATAGTTTCATCATTCAAAAACTAACTCACCCTTTTCTTATCGTTTACTTGGAATTATACATACCGCAAACGAAATATATATATATATCGACACGGTGATAACATACCCTGGAACTGTAACGTGCTATAGTGATTTCAAACCATTTCATCACTACAAGGTCTTTAAAATAAAGTAGCAAAATTGTACAAAATCCGTAGTACCTATAAAATCTTTCTAGGTATCTATGTATCTATCTAACTGCTTTTCTGCCTTCACAAAAATACCTATCGTCTTATCCTTTTCCAGAGTCGCTAAAAACAAGAGCACACATTTCTGTGAGTAGAAATATGATCAGTATTGCCAGTATATAGAAAGTACTATCAATGATGTATGAAACTCCAATGTTTCTGACTGCCGTTGCGTGATATTAGCTCTGTGTAGAATAGATGACAAGGTCAATGAAATATGTTGACACGATCTGTCAGACGTTGTCTTCTATACTAGATTAACTCGGGTATCGCTCGATGACCCGTGAGGGATACGGACTAATCATTAGGTCATTCTGCTCGTGTGTTTTTTAAAGAAAGGTTTGGATAATGGCGCTGTTGAACAACCGGACCACTTGTTCAGCAACGCTTTAAATTTCTAAACTATATATTGAATAAATTAAAACCAGCAGTGACCTTGAAATTAGAAGCTTTGAATTGTCCGCCACGCTTGGAGTGTGTCTCAGCGAGGTAGGGAAGAGGTATGTCATGGAAAGAGCAAGATAAGCCAGATAAGCAATGTTCCTCGTAGTTATTTATTTACACTGTATTTTTGAAATGTGAAAAAATATTCTGAGTGCTACAATTCCTAGTCAGATCTTTTTTTATTTCCTAAAAAATTGTATTCAATACAGACTTGGGTTTATTGAGTGATATGTCAACTCAAAGGTTTAGGTTCAAAATTGAAGTACTTACTATTTTTTGTAAACGCAGACTAATTCTGGTGCATGGTAGTGACTTAAACAAAAACACCGTGACTTTGTGGCAGGACTCCCCTAGAAACTTGAAGGTTCAATTAGAAAACAAACTCATCTAGTTGACTGAAGGAGGCCAACAATATATACATATATTATTTTTAAAATAGGTTTGTTTTTTCTATAAAAGAAAATGGTTTAGATAATATTTTTTAAAAAAGGTCAAAAATTAGCCATTGAATTTTTCTAGCTGCAAAATATCAAGGAATCTGATTTTCTACAACTTTTCTAGTTTTTGAATTAAAGCTTAACAGACGGAGAGTCAAACGATAAGACCTATCAAGCTAATAACGACCTTTTCCCTTTCGGAAACTGCTAAAATATTTTAGTTATTTCAACATCGTAATTTACGTTTTGAAAAAAAGCGTTTCAATAGTGATCTACGAGCAGACACTTCCCTTCTGAAATACACTGCAAAGGTTAGTGGGTAACATTTTGATGACGTCTCATTGGGGACAGAGACAAACGGGGAAAAAATGACCTGTGATAATTGTACTATGGACTTCACTGTAGATACTTCACACACACAAACATGACCTGTGATAATTGTACTATGGACTTCACTGTAGATACTGCACACACACAAATGACCTGTGATAATTGTACTATGGACTTCACTGTAGATACTGCACACACACAAATGACCTGTGATAATGGTACTATGGACTTCACTGTAGATACTGCACACACACAAACATGACCTGTGATAATTGTACTATGTACTTCACTGTAGATACTGCACACACACAAACATGACCTGTGATAATTGTACTATGTACTTCACTGTAGATACTGCACACACACAAACATGACCTGTGATAATTGTACTATGGACTTCACTGTAGATACTGCACACACACAAACATGACCTGTGATAATTGTACTATGGACTTTACTGTAGATACTGCACACACACAAACATGACCTGTGATAATTGTACTATGGACTTCACTGTAGATACCGCACACACACAAACATGACCTGTGATAATTGTACTATGGACTTCACTGTAGATACTGCACACACACAAATGACCTGTGATAATTGTACTATGGACTTCACTGTAGATACTGCACACACACAAACATGACCTGTGATAATTGTACTATGGACTTCACTGTAGATACTGCACACACACAAACATGACCTGTGATAATTGTACTATGGTTTTCACTGTAGATACTGCACACACACAAATGACCTGTGATAATTGTACTATGGACTTCACTGTAGATACTGCACACACACAAACATGACCTGTGATAATTGTACTATGGACTTCACTGTAGATACTGCACACACACAAGCATGACCTGTGATAATTGTACTATGGACTTTACTGTAGATACTGCACACACACAAACATGACCTGTGATAATTGTACTATGGACTTCACTGTAGATACTGCACACACACAAATGACCTGTGATATTTGTACTATGGACTTCACTGTAGATACTGCACACACACAAACATGACCTGTGATAATTGTACTATGTACTTCACTGTAGATACTGCACACACACAAACATGACCTGTGATAATTGTACTATGAACTTTACTGTAGATACTGCACACACACAAACATGACCTGTGATAATTGTACTATGGACTTCACTGTAGATACTGCACACACACAAATGACCTGTGATATTTGTACTATGGACTTCACTGTAGATACTGCACACACACAAACATGACCTGTGATAATTGTACTATGGACTTCACTGTAGATACTGCACACACACAAACATGACCTGTGATAATTGTACTATGGACTTCACTGTAGATACTGCACACACACAAACATGACCTGTGATAATTGTACTATGGACTTCACTGTAGATACTGCACACACACAAATGACCTGTGATAATTGTACTATGGACTTCACTGTAGATACTGCACACACACACAAATGACCTGTGATAATTGTACTATGGACTTCACTGTAGATACTGCACACACACAAACATGACCTGTGATAATTGTACTATGGACTTCACTGTAGATACTGCACACACACAAATGACCTGTGATAATTGTACTATGGACTTCACTGTAGATACTGCACACACACAAACATGACCTGTGATAATTGTACTATGGACTTCACTGTAGATACTGCACACACACAAACATGACCTGTGATAATTGTACTATGGACTTCACTGTAGATACTGCACACACACAAATGACCTGTGATAATTGTACTATGGACTTCACTGTAGATACTGCACACACACACAAATGACCTGTGATAATTGTACTATGGACTTTACTGTAGATACTGCACACACAAACATGGGCAAGTATGCACATTAATTTCTCTGAGACAGTTTGTGCACAAAAGATTCTTTCTAAATAAATGTCTAAAAAATGATGACATCGTCCCAATCTTCGAGTTGTTTCTCTCAAACTTTGATTCCTACATCTGCCCGCCCCACTTTGCTGAAGCAAGGAATAGAAAAGAGAATTTTATGCTCTTTAGTAATGTCCTGGGCATGCAATTCTCCAACTTGGAAGGCTGGAGAAGCTATTCGCTCTTGACCTCTATAGAAACATACGTAGATATCTCACGCAACTGTTGAGTTCTTATCCTGGACTTTTAAAATGGTGGATTTTGAAACTTTGATGCTCTCAGTCATACGATGATGATAGTTAACTTTGCGCTTCGGGTCGTGAACACAGTGGTTTATGGTTCAAATCCTTACAACTGAAATCCTTTGCCGTCATAGAATTTTCTTGACCTTTTTTACCTTTTACCTTTACCTATCCCTTAGTCTGTTGGACCGTTGGGGCACCATGCAAGATTTGTCGACCGTCTTGCTCCATTCCTCTCTGTCTTTTGCCTTAGTTAGTTTTCTTGACGTACGACATATTCTAAAAATAGAACTCACATACTGCCGTAATGCTTTGTTAGACTACAAAATCTTTTTATATTCCCCCCCCCTTTTTACTTTGCTATTGCAAAAAGTAAAAAAAGGCTGGAAGTCATTCAGTAGAATGTCTTGTTGAAGGGATATCGGGGCTTTAACATTGAGATGTGACCCCAATCCATTTCGCTGACACGAGTCAAAGAGTAACGTTCTGTCATTGTCTGTCACCGGAAACAGATACCAATAAAATACCGATGTTATGCAGTGATGCGTCTTATCACACATGGCCCAACTAGATGACTGGATCAATGAAAGACTTTTTTTTTTGTTGCATTTTTCTTCTATTCTTGTTGAAGGTTGGAAATGGGTTTTGGTTAAAAGAAGGAACAGCCATCAAGCAAAATCTCCAGAGTGACTTCCCATTTAAAACACATTTCCATTTATAATAGAGGTGTGTTTTGTTTTGCATTTTAGAATGTTTTATTTCAGTTCTTAAAGTTTAAGTTTTTATTTAACCAGACTAAATTTTTATGTCTGTCAATGTTAACGAACTGAATGTGATATTATTTTTTAGTAAAACTTTAGTATAACGCGTCTTCCTTGCTCCGATAATATGGAAAGTAAAAGCTCTAATCCGATGGTATTGGTGAACAAGTGATGGCAATAGTGTGTTTTTTTTAAATTTAAGCCTCTCAACAATCTCAGATCAGCTCCACTCGGGTCTCAATTTCTAGAATACAACGAGATCTTTCTTGTTGCGGTTGCTTAAAGGTTCATGTCTTACAATCACACATCCCACAATTTAAATGTCAGATGTCAAAAGATGGCGTACACATACGTCATTTTGTTTATAGGGATCGAGTTTGAATCTTAGATTTTTAGATCCGTTACAAGATTTTGTTTCTTGAGATTATCCGAGTAGACTTTTGCTTTAACATTGTCAGTTTAGGAAGACCTTAAGACATTCTCATTGCTCAGGTAAATGGTACATACATGCAGGCTATGAGTTTTTTTGTTTATTAATATCATTTCTTTCTGTTGTTGTTTGACAAAGAACAAGTAAAAATTGGATAAAATAACTCGGTTAAAATTTTTTATATGCAAAAAATGTTGAAATTGAGATGCATTATGGGAACATCAATTATGTAAATAGCAGCAAAATAAATTAGAAAAATTAAGACATGTCACTTTCGGTGGCTTTTAGGTTATTTTTTAACTTAATAATCAACTAAAATAATCAAATTAGACGCCCCGGATCTCAGGAGGATAGATTAGTTCTTTAAAGTTTAGATTTATCATGTCAACCCACTTTTTGTTAACTTTTTAATTTTACAGCGCAAGGTGTACAGTTATATTTACCTTTATCCTATTCTTCTTCGGAAATATTGTCACGTGATGAGTCTTGGCAGTAGTTCCAGGAGTGTCTACATTTCTGTACACTTTGTCTAATACTTATTTTATGTTTAAACTTTACATGACGATTTGTTTATTGAAAATAATTCCTTTCAATTCCTTTTTATTAGACATATCTTGTGTTAAAACTCAACCTACACAAATAATGTAAGAATATAATGTGTCTTGATCTAGCTAACGAAACAGTTCTGTTCCATTCCAAGAGATTACAAGATGTCTGTTCGTCTTGTCTCTAAGCAGGAACAGCAATTAATACAAACGATGTAGGCAATTATTCGGGATGCAATAGAAGAGATATCGTGACATCATCAGTCGAAATGTGGGACATCTTCTAGGTAATAATAAATGAACGATGCATTATATCAACGGCTAAAACTGTATTCTGAATGTATTTACATTTTTAAAAAAAAATTATGATCATACTGCGAGCTACAACAAGTGTCAGGGATTGCAATTACAAAAACATCTTACCAAAGAGTAATGCTACCTCTGTCTGATACATGCGAATAGAAGCACATATTAGAAAGTAATTCAATTCACGTCTTGTGGGCTGTACTAGACGATGTTTTTTGATGTTCTAACGAGCAACTGAAAGAAACAGTAAAACATACTGGTGACAATGAAATGATTGAGGAGACTACTTGATAATCACGTGACTCAAACCAAATGACATTATGTAATACTTACGTTTCTAAAATCAAAAATAGGAAAGTTATAAATAGCCTATTAATAGTCTGTCTTCGGTACAAGTTCATTGCCTTTAGTTACCTTCTAAGCTTTGCACTCAAAGAACAGCTTCGTAATGCAATGTGACTTTCAATTGGCAGCTAACTTGGACTCTGCTCTGAATGAGAGTTCAGGGACTTAATACTCTTTGACAGCTTCAACTCAAAGTGAAGATTATACGACTTCGTCTTTTACTGAATGGTTAATGTCTTCAATCAAAGCGTCAAGCTATTTAGTGGAACAGAAGCTGAATGAATCATACAGAAAATTAAGTTTTAAGTTTGATAAACTCTAGTAACAAAATTATAATCTGCCTTTATAAAATTAACGTAATTAAAATAACAATTCTATTATCCTTTTTATGAACAGAACGAAAGAAATATGGATATAATTTATAAGCAAATCAATTTAGATTGTCTATGTTTGAGTCTCGTGTGATCAGCTCATCCGTGATATGTTGAAAGTTATTTCGTGTTTTTAGGGTTCCCCTTAAAGAGGAATAGACGCTATTAGTTTTGTGTGGTCTGTCCGTCCGTCCCGTTTAGATCTCAGAAACTAGAAGTGCTAATGAAAATCGGACATTATGATATTTTAAAGTTCTGATGCAACGACTACCTTTTTTCTTTTCCGAAAGTGAACCATTAAATTTTTAAAACTTATCTATGCAAGCAGATTTTTCAAAAAAATACACCAATTTTAAATGAAAACTTCAGGGTAGGTAAGTCTTTTAAAACGGTCACTCAAGCTTCATTCATCGATTCGCTCATTGCTATAAAAACATTGCATCTAAGGTCAAATGAAACAAGAATCAATGGATCATTACAAATAGATTTTCGATTTATTAACTAACTCATTGAATAGAATACTGATTCAAATGTTGTTTTTTTTTAATATTTTAATACAAACTTCGTTTTACTTGAAAGTTTAAAAAAAAAAAAAAACTACTTTTATAGAGCGTAGTTTTGACATATCTTCATGATACACTTGACAACAATCTAAATTACACTCAATAGAGACCTGATGTATATTTATAATGTAAACAGTAGTCTCACATTAAGAAGTAAATATGATGCGAACAGCACAGTGCACTATTATCCAGTAGTATTCCTACTAACCCTGATCATAATATTGGCCTAACTCTAGATCTAGTTATTTTAAGATTGAACGTGTTAAGTCATACGAGATATAGTCTAGATTCTAGATCTCATCTGGATTCTATATCTAGTTAGTCTAGATCTAGACCTAATCTAGATTCTAGACCTTGTCTAGATTCTAGATCTAGTTAAGATCTAGATCCAGATCTAGACTAGATCTAGAAGTAGTCTAGAAATCTTGTTCTATTCTAGATTCCAACTCTAGTTCTAGATTTTAGTTCTAGATCTAGTCTTGATCAATATCTAGACTAGAACTAGTCTAGAAATTTAGCATAGATCTAGTCTAGATTTTAGTTCTAGATGTAGATCTAAACTATATCTAGAACTAGTCTAGAAATCTAGATATTGTCTAGATCTAGATATATTCTATATTCTAGATCTAGACTAGACCTATAAAGTAGATAGGGGGGGGGGAGAGCGTTTACGATCAGGATTAGTAGGCCTATTAGTGGTTAGTTGTGCTCAAGGCCCGTCTACTCCAATATATTAAGCGAAATAGTTGGGGAGAGATATGTATCTAGGAGCAGTAGCGTCACTAGGGGAGTGCGAGGGGTGCGGTTGCACCGGTCGACAACATTTTAGGCTTGACAACCAAGTGGAAAAAGGTATATCTGGGCAAAAGCAGACACATAGTTAAAGATAATTATATTAAAGTGTCTAGATATATGCCCAAACACGCCTAGACACGTCTAGATGGTAGTTACATTTTTAAAAGTCAAAGCACAACGTTATACCATTTTTGTCTTAAAGTATAACAAATGAAACCTGTTCAGGTGATGTTAAGTCTTTTTCTAATTTTATTAAATATCATTGTAAAATTTGCAATAACAGTTGAATAAATATCATTAACAGTGGGATTTTGTAATAGAATTGACACTCATTTTACATTTGAGTAAAAATGAATAAAAGTAGGTAAATCAGCTCACTGTACTTGTTCAACAAAAAGAACTAACTAGCAAGAGTGTTTATTGGAACATATTTGAAGAAAGTTGATGGGCGAGGGGTGACACCCTGAGCTACCGCTCCAAGTGCCACCGACGCTGTCTGGTAGGTTTCCATTCTGTTTTTAGGTGATCAGTTAACGCTACTCAACTTATTCCAGAAGAGTTAGAAGATTCTTATCAAAGACGAGGTGTAGTCTTGTTTGCTTTTATGTGAAAAATAACGCCTAATGATTTTCTTAAATTTTATTACTTTCAACGATCAAAACAAGACTATGGCTTGAATATTCCTGGCCTATTGGAGAACTCGATTTGATAACAAACTCTCTTTGTAATCTTGTTTTTTCTCCCATAAGGCAGATGGTGTAGAGCTTTTCTGTATCTAAGACCAAGTGGAACCGAGAGTATCATGTGGTCAGCACATATATTACGATTGGTCAAACGGTTTTAATTTCTATGCGGGATATACATACACACATACACACACAAAATATACACACATACAACCATACTTACATAGATACATACTCCTTACTTTCTATTATATATTTATTAGATAATGTCATTGTCTAGAATTCATGCAGATATCAATTTCTTTTGACTAAAAGTTCAAAGTAGAAGGTTTCTATCCTTACACATGGAAGGCCGTTGGTGGACTGCAAGAAATGAAACTTTTAGGTGAGTTTCTCAATCAATATCTGTCATGATATTATAAAATATCTCAAATAAGGGAAACAAATAGAACTTGACTGAGGTGGTGGTATTTTCTTACTATTTTCTTACTATCTGTCATAACATTCTAAAGCAGGGGAAACAATTCTGTTGTTGTTTGCTTTCACCCTTATTTATATTCCGTGGTGCTCAAAGTTGACTTCTCTGGGTCCAATTAGCTTTGCTAAATGCAACTATTTTTGTCTTACTTCTTATAGAACCCCTCTAAGGTTAGTCAGGGAGGGGTGGGTCACTCAAGGCAAGGTCAAATGGATTACCGAATTCTTGTTTTTGTCAAAATATAAATCTGTGACTGACCTATGAGGGCTGTTGATGACACTGACATAAAGACGAAGTCTGTTACTGATGTTTTTGACGTCAGTAGCAGTGTGATAAACACCGAGAAAATGTCAATGTCAAGATGGCTGGTCAGTTAGAATGTCAAGGAGGCTGGACAGTGGACAGAGCTGTGACAGTTAACTCAGTCATCGTTTGACTCAATGACTGAACATTTTTCTTTTGTAATTGAAGAGTTTGTTTTGTTTGTTCTCAATAAAGTAGCTAGCAAGTGGTGTAGCTTTAGGATATCTCTTTATACTCTACCCTCCTACCCACTCTCTTGTCTCTCGCTCTGTCTCTCTTTCTCTCTCTCTCTCTCTCTTTCTCTCTTTCGCTGTCTCTCTCTCTTTTTCTCTCTCTCTGTCTCTCTCTTTTTCTCTCTTTCGCTGTCTCTCTCTCTTTTTCTTTCTCTGTCTCTCTCTTTTTCTCTCTCTATGTCTCTCTCTTTCTATATGTCTCTCTGTCTCTCTATATTTCTCTCTCTCTCTTTCTCTCTCTCTTTCTCTCTCTCTTTCTCTCTCTCTTCTCTCTCTGTTTCTCTCTCTCTTTCTCTCTCTCTTTCTGCCAGGGGACACACAATTATCTACAATAAATGCGGTTTCTTACAGGTCTCCATTGCCAGGGCACATACAGCCATCTACAGGAAATTCACGTTCTTACATGTACCAAACAATACAATCCAGTTTCTTTCACAGCTTGACCACTATTTGTGTTTTTCAGACTCTTACAATCTTTTACTTAATTTATTTGATTGTTTACAAACAGATGATGTGTCCAGATTCAGCAGCTTTCAGCAGCATCAGTATATCCCGTAACATATATATACATGGGCGTAGCCAGGAAGGGAGGGGTTTGGGGGTTCAACGACGGACGGACTTAAGTGACTGATTTTTTGCTTTGATTTTGTTAATTTTAGGTGAGATTTTAATACTAAGCCATCACTTGCCCCAGTACAGCTTAAGGGGTTTTGAGTTTAAAACCCCTACCAGGGGGTTTAGAGTTTAAAACCCCTACCAGGGGGTTTTGAGTTTAAAACCCCCTACCAGGGGTTTTGAGTTTGAAACCCCCCTACCAGGGGTTTTTGCAGTTAAATCCCCCTCTTCTATAAAACAAAACACACACAAAATGCAAACGATAATCCCCAAATTCCAAGTGCACAGTTAAGGAAGATTTTGATTTTAAAACCCCCTCCAAAAATTACGATAGACCCCCTCTTCAATATGAAAAAAAAGCAAATTATGCACTCAAAATGTTATGAGCGTAGCTAAATGGGGTTTGACTCAGTTTTAAGTTTAAACTCCCATCCAGTGGAGTTTGAAGCTAAAAAATACATCTTAAATTTAAAAAAAAAAAAAGCAAATTACACACTCTAAAATCTAAGAGCGTAGCCATATGGGTTTTGATTTTAAACCCCCCGCCAGCGGGGTTTGAAGTTTAAAAATACATCTTTAATGTAAAAAAAAAAAGCAAATTACGCACTCAAAATGCTATGAGGGTTGCCAAAAGAGTTTTTAGTTCATATCCCCCTTCACAAGGGTTTGATGCTAAAAAATACCTCTTCAATAAAAAAAAAAAAGCAAATTACACACTAAAATTATTTGAGCGTAGCCAAGCGAATTGGGGGTTTTAAGTTTAAACTCCTTTCCTCCAGATGGTTTTGAGCTTAAAATCCCCCTACAGAGCGTTTTGAGGTGGAAAACCTCTATCTTCAATATTACTCTAAAGCAAACTACAGTTACCAAATTCTATGATCGTAGCTAAATGGGGTTTTGAATTTAAAAAACAACAACCAAAGTCCTGAGATTTTAGTTTAAAACCTCTAACAGATGATTTTGACGATAAAACTTCACTTCAGGGAACATGAAATGCACCAAGATACCTGTCTGTAGTCGCTGAATGAACTCTTTATGTTGTCTGTTGTATTTGTGTGTATTTTTCTGTTGTGTTGTCTTTATATGAGAAAAGAGTCCTTGTAATCACAACAAATTTCCGTAAGGATCAATAAAGCAGTCTTAGTCTTAGTCTTAGTCTTTTCGATATAAAATATAAAGCAAACTACAGTCACCCAATTCCAAGAGCGTATCCAAGAGAGGTTACACATTTCTACCAGTGGCGGGGCTCCATTAATAAAGAGCAGTGAAAAATCATCTGCCGAAATTGAAAAACACTAAATGTGGCTTAACAAAGATGGCTAAGACAGATTTTAGGAGTTAGTTATTGAGATCGGGTCTAAATCAAGGAAATCCTATGCCGAACTGGGAGTCGACCCCTTAGTAAAATTGTGACAGAGCGTCGCATGAGGTTTGCGGGACATGTTCTCCGACAAAATAAATTACGCATAATAAGAGTTGCGATGACATCCTAGTACAACTTGGCGCCACGCATTCATGGAGGTCCTCGGAGCAGGTGGAAAGAGGCTTCAGAAATTACCAGTGACAGATTTTTGTGGAAACAGATTGACGACAAATGCGCATAAATGTTTGAAATAAGACTATTTAATAGCAGGAAAATGGACTGTAGATACCTCAGAATATGGATTTTGTTGGCATTTTATGCCAGAAATAGTGCTTGGCGGCGGGGCTCCGCCCGCGCTATGGTGAGCTCCTAGAGCTCCCCCAGAGCCCCTTGCTGTCAATGGCTGGGAGTGAACAATTTTTCCCCTTACTCCAGGAAGAACCTCTTCAAGGGCACAATAAACCTGTTCCAAAAGAATGAAGGGTCAGAATGTAATAAAGATTATGAACACACACACACATACAT
This sequence comes from Biomphalaria sudanica, assembly GCA_036873155.1. Taxonomy (NCBI): domain Eukaryota; kingdom Metazoa; phylum Mollusca; class Gastropoda; family Planorbidae; genus Biomphalaria; species Biomphalaria sudanica. The sequence goes on along the minus strand of JAZGLO010006566.1, from coordinate 1,958,473 downwards.
ATATACAAATATTTGTTTTCGCGAGGGGGGACCCAAACCCCCTCCCAAAAAAAAAAATCCTGGCTACGCCCATGTTTACATATACATATATCAAAACATTTATTAATTATACATTTATTTATTTATAGATGATTACATTTGCATATAAAAATATATTTACTTAGGTCTATTTAGATAAAAGTGTCAATTTTGTTTATGTTCAATGTTCATTTTTTTTATTAAGTTCGCCTCCCCCCCCCCCCAAATACACACCTGTCAGCTGTCCGGAGCATACACAGTATAAGTAACTAAACACTGATTCTTATCTGAAAAAAAAAGTCTCATGCAAGCATTATGTATTTAATTCTTTCATTTCTACATTAGTGGGTTAATAAAATAAGGTCTTGGTGACTGCATGGTTCTATTTGAGATTCCTATCTATGGATGTACCTAGAATTATCTGCTGGTTATTTCTTTGCCTGGTGAAAGTGACAGTTACTCTGTTCAGATTTTACTGTGCAAATATCTTGTAGTCATTGTTATAACCTTATTAGTCAATTCGTAAAAAGTTATTTTTATTTGAAAGGAACAAATGCCAACTTTATCTTCTAGCTTATCTTGGAAGTGAGCCTTCATAGGTCTCAGAAAATCTAAAGGAAAAACCTGTAAGTAGCTATCAGCTCCTCCTCAGCTTTGTAAAGTAAGTTGCAGAGTAATTCTTTCTTTCCACTTTCCTTCGGCCTCTCTGTAACAGTGAAACAATCAAAGTAGTTGGTAATGGTCCTGAAGGTGAGAGACTAAGCCAAAAATAGCTGCAGACTAAACCTAGGCTTCCTTGAGGACACTCACCCTGTCAGCTGACCAAATATTTCATTTACTTTCTCAGCTCGCCGTAGTTGTGTGTGTTTTTTCCTTTCTTTTCCACCCCCCCCCCCCCACATTTCACGTCTGAGACTGACCAACTGACTGATTGACCAAAGAGTACTCTCCGGGAATCAATCAAGTAAATACAGCCATGGCTTTAATTGATCCCAGACTAGTTCCGTAGTTCTGTTTTTACCCACGGGCAATGTCAGTTTCAGTTTTGCTTAACACTATGTGTACCCCCCCTTTCTTCCCCATTACGCCCCAGGGTTGGTATACACCCTCGTACCTCGTTGTGCCGCCATTCAATGGTGTTTTAAACTATTTTTTTTTTAAATGGTGATTATTTTAGAACAAGAGTGACATATGTATGTGGCGATATATCAATGTGTTTGTATTCTAAAAAAACATGACGGAATCAAATGAAAACTTTCTGTGTAGTTCTGAGATGTCCTTTCAAAATGAAGACTATTACCTCCTGGCCCAAACATGCTGACAGAGACTCGAACTCGGGAGTATCATGACAACATTCCGACGCGCAGATTACAAGCCATCCATTTAGCCAGGTTTTGTGTATTCCAACTTAAGAAATCTTTATCAACCTTTACTAAGAGGCAACTAGGTAGCAAGTATAAGCATGCTTATTAGCACCAACTTATAGTTAAGAGTGTATCACACATTCACACATTCTACTTCAGGAATACCAACTTTTATACTTGCCTTAGTAGCACCAACTTATAGATCAGATTGTATCACACATTCTACTCCAGAAATACCACGTTTTATACGTACCTTATAGAGGCTTGGAGGCCCGTTGGCTGAACGGTGAAGCGATTGGCTTTCGAACCAGGGTCTGGGGTTAGAAACCTGGTGAAGACTGGGATTTTTAATTTCGTGATCTTCGGGCGCTTCTGAGTCCACCCAGATCTAATGGGTAAAGTAGAGTCGGTTGGTCGTTGTGCTGGCCACATGAGATCCTCGTTAACCGTAGGTCACAGAAACAGGTGACTCTTACATCTGCTGCCCTATAGACCACAAGGTCTGAAAGGGGAACTTTACTTTCTTTACGTGCCTTATAGAGACTTACCAAGATATGTGCAGATAGATTTAGACAGTCCATGAGGGAAGGACTTTTAGAGACTTACCAAGATATGTGCAGATAGATTTAGACAGTCCATGAGGAAAGAACTTTTAGAGACTTACCAAGATATGTGCAGATAGATTTAGACAGTCCATGAGTGAAGAACTTATAGAGACTTACCAAGATATGTGCAGATAGATTTAGACAGTCCATGAGGGAAGAACTTATAGAGACTTACCAAGATATGTGCAGATAGATTTAGACAGTCCATGAGGGAAGAACTTATAGAGACTTACCAAGATATGTGCAGAAAGATTTAGACAGTCCATGAGTGAAGAACTTATAGATACTTACCAAGATATGTGCAGATAGATTTAGACAGTCCATGAGGGAAGAACTTATAGATACTTACCAAGATATGTGCAGATAGATTTAGACAGTCCATGAGGGAAGAACTTATAGAGACTTACCAAGATATGTGCAGATAGATTTAGACAGTCCATGAGGGAAGAACTTATAGAGACTTACCAAGATATGTGCAGATAGATTTAGACAGTCCATGAGGGAAGAACTTATAGATACTTACCAAGATATGTGCAGATAGATTTAGACAGTCCATGAGGGAAGAACTTATAGATGTCAGTTTCCAGGGTATTTCGAAAGTCAAAGAAACATTAACTTGTTTCTTTGACCATTGTGTGTGGGGGGATAGAGGGAGGGGGTAGTGGAGTTTAAATGGTCACTTCAGTTCAAGTAAGACAGATAGTACACTCTCAACATTCAACAGACAAACTGGAATTGAAATACGCAGGGTCAACGCGACCGAGTGGATTAAATCAGGTACATGGCTAGGGGAAGGGGGGGGGCAAATCATGAACAATCACTTCGCCTTCTCTCTCTCTCTCTCTCTCTCTCTCTATCTCTGTCTCTCTCTCTCTCTCTTTTAACTGTTCTGACTTTCCCTCTCCATCATCCTATCTACATTGTTTCGTTCTTGTTTTAACCCGTGAGCCATGACTTCCTGTTGTTAAGTCATTATTGCAGAAGTTGTTCAATGTAAAACGCACTGCACTCACAGATTCGCAGTAGTACCTGTTTATCAATATATATATACTGTTGCAGTCTATATTGTGCAAACTATTTTATTTAGTCTATCATTTTATTTAAAAGACATCTTATGGAATCAATGTACAGGTTGAATGTATTAGTTACATTTTACAAATCCTCTTTTCAAGTAACTCTTTTATGGGACCTAGAACCTGGGTGGGCTTTTCCTAGAAATTTAACAGTTGATATAAATCGCTAAGAAAAGAATTAATTAGCTCTTTATCCACAAGGGGGAAAACTCTAGTTCGACCTTTATAATTTTTTAAAGTAAAATATAAATAAATGTAAATCTGGCTTGAGAAGCCCTACTAGATTTACTATCGCGTTCTTGAAAGAACTATCGCGTTTGAGAATTTCCGAATGTAAGGCATTATTAATTCAAGAGTGTAATAAATAAATGTTCATGAAATTGTTGCGCGTCGTCTTCTAAGTCTAGATTTAAAGGCCTAGATCATAGACATTTATATTATATCTAGACTGGACATGGAGATCTTTATAAACACTTCAACAAATGTCGTAAAAAATTTTCAAAAGTTAAAATGAGGCGTTGTTTTCTAAAGTAGTTATAAGAAGTTTTTTTTCAACCCTAACCTATATAACAGCTGCAAGCATTAATGACACAAAAACTCTCCATCGTATTGTCCGAGATCTCACTGGAGCAATGAGTGGACATGGAGCACCGATAAAAAGCAAAACTTTGCTAACAAAAGAAGAACAGGATGCAAGATGGGTAGAGCACTTTAAAGAGCCCTTAACCAACCGTCACCAGACCTGACTTACACATTCAAGGACCCATCTCCGGACAATGATCTCAAGGTCAAGACTGACCCAATAACTGCAGAAGAGGTTACCATGGCCATAGCAGCGCTAAAGAACAACAAAGCACCAGGGCTAGACATTGTGTCAACAGAAATGCTGGACAGTGCATTCTTAACAGAATGACTGATCTCTGAAATCTCTGTTGGCGAACTTTAAATTAATAATTTTTAGATCTAGACCTAGTAATTGAACATCAAACTAAGGGTACTCTCGTCTCATAATTAGTTTTTTGCAATTTTTAGAAACATAATCTAGATCTAGGTAATCAATCTATTTTAATGTACATAATAATTAGGCTTGTCCGAAGATTATTGAGGAATGCAGTATTTTCCGTTACTGCGCATCCCCAGCTGTGACCTTCATATTTTGCCACATCCAGGGCAAGCATAATCATTGTCCGCAGGTGGTCGACTTACATTGTCCCTTCACCGACTGCGTTTGCCCTCGGCAGCGGATTTTCTTTTGGTCTTAAATGTGTATCCCGCGGCCTTCATGAGTGACCTCCAGCTGTCTCGTTCTGAGGCCGCATGCAAACAGGTTGCTCTCTTCTATGTCAGCCAAGAAAAGTTAACGCCTAAGCTGGTCTTTGAAGCCTTACCTTGGGGCGCCTCTGTTATTAAAATCAACAGACATGAATTATTTCGATCTAGGATTTTTGAAACATTATCTCAATGGAAACGAACAGGAAATGATTTTGTTTCATATATTTGCGTCAAATTTTCGTGAATATATAGTTCTGTGATTAATAGCCCATTCTAAAGAAAATCCGTGAAATGATTTTGCATTATTTCTAAGCTTTAAAAACTAAAGATCATTACTTTCCTAAGACAGAAAAGATTGATTGGGGCGACTTCCCTTACAGCTTGAAGAAGAGTTACGTTCATAACAATCTAAATTTATAGGTCTGTGAATCGATCAATCGCGGATAAGAATTTGTTTCCCATTTCCAGTCTAGATATAATATATATGTCAATGGCCTAGATCTATATCATAGGAATTACTCTAGGAAAAAAGACTCCGTTTTTTGTTAAATTAAAGCTTGCTCTAAGTTTATTGATACATTGTCTAAGCTCTGCTTATATTTTTACTTAAATCTGATATATCACCCATATATTCTAGACTTAGATCTAGCAAGATTTAGAGTAGCTCTGAAGAGTTCTACCAGACAATAAAAGACTACCAATACAGAGTTGGTTACTTATACAATGCCCGCAGACCTGATTGCTAGAATCATCCGATAAGGAACATGACGCGTTCTATCCAATTTGAGCTAACTTTTTTTTCTAAAACTAATTTATGTTTATACTTCATTTTATTCCAGTATGATGGAGGTGTTGTCTGTTTAAAAACATTAAAAAAAATGTTTTTCTTTTATGTTGCTGTTATTCTGCAATGACATTTCTAATGTCTTTAACAAGTCTCCCTGTAATAGATCTACTTACAGATCAGATGACAACGTATCATTACGTCGCACTGAAACAGAATAGCTCATATTGAAAACTAACAAGCCATCAAGATATCAGAAGTAAGACTTGCGCTTGAAATTAACAAAATTTGTTTCAATATGTCTATGAAAGTTACAACAAAATTTGTTTGAATATGTCTATGAAAGTTACAACAAAATTTGTTTCCATATGTCTATGAAAGTTACAATAAAATTTGGGTATTATCGCGTGTATGTTATAACAAAACGTCCCGGCCTTTAGGTATAAGGTATAATTTTGTATAAAATTTGTGGGACAAAAAAAAATTCAAGATATCGGGGTTAGTGGTCAGTAGTAGTTCGTCAGTGGTAATTAGTATTTATTCATCGTTCACTGTTTATTTAATGTTAATATACAAGTGATTTATGTTTAGTGTCCAATGTGTGTTCATTATTGGAATATTTAAGTTGAAAATATAATTCTATATCTTATTAACTACATAACCTAATGTCTGACTAGCTACATAACCTAATGTCTGACTAGCTACATAACCTAATGTCTGACTAGCTATATAACCTAATGTCTGACTAGCTACATAACCTAATGTCTGACTAGCTACATAACCTAATGTCTAAATAGCTATATAACCTAATGTCTGACTAACTATATAACCTAATGTCTGACTAGCTACATAACCTAATGTCTGACTAGCTATATACTAATGTCTGACTAGCTACATAAACTAATGTCTGACTAGCTATATAGTCTAATGTCTCACTAACTACATAACCTAATGTCTGACTAGCTACATAAACTAATGTGTGACTAGCTATATAACCTAATGTTTGACTAGCTACATAACCTAATGTCTGACTAGTTATATAGTCTAATGTCTCACTAACTACATAGCCTAATGTCTGACTAGCTATATAGTCTAATGTCTGACTAGCTACATAACCTAATGTCTGACTAACTATATAGTCTAATGTCTGACTAGCTACATAACCTAATGTCTGACTAGCTATATAGTCTAATGTCTGACTAGCTATATAGTCTAATGTCTCACTAACTACATAACCTAATGTCTGACTAGCTATATATTCTAATGTCTGACTAGCTACATAACCTAACGTCTGACTAGCTATATAGTCTAATGTCTGACTAGCTATATAGTCTAATGTCTCACTAACTACATAACCTAATGTCTGACTAGCTATATAGTCTAATGTCTGACTAGCTATATGGTCTAATGTCTGGCTAGCTATATGGTCTAATGTCTCACTAACTACATAACCTAATGTCTGGCTAGCTATATGGTCTAATGTCTCACTAACTACATAACCTAATGTCTGACTAGCTATATAGTCTAATGTCTGACTAGCTATATAGTCTAATGTCTGACTAGCTATATAGTCTAATGTCTCACTATTTATATAACGTCTCACTAGCTACTTAACATAACGTCTTACTAACTATATAATATAATGTCTGACAAGATATATGTCTCACTAGCTAGGTAACATAATGTCTGACTACTAAATGTGCAGATGGAGACAAATATCTTGTTTTTTCTTGATGTCTTGTTTGTAGCAGAGAGAAGTCCTACTTCTATTAACGTTTCGTGGCCACTCAATCAGACAGCTTATTCTTCCATTTTCTAGCTTGTCGCTTTTTACAGCTTCTGAAATCATCGCCATCTCCTAGATCTTTAAGGCTGCGGACAGCCATGGATTTAATGGCAGGAAAAATGGTGTGTGCTGGGCAGGGGGGAAGGGGAGGCAATGCGTTTTTTCTAAAGAAGGGAGTTGTGTACGCTTGTCTTCGTTGTTTCTACTCAGTCTACAGTGTACTCTATATTTTAATGTTTGGATTCAGTTTAGATTCATATAGAGGGTAGATGAATTAAAATAAAGACATTCAGACTTCATATAAGGGTTAACATTTGGCGTTCTTGTATCTAACGTAGACACATATGTGTAAGGAATTTAAACCAATAGAGTTGACATAGCTTTCATCATAGGAATGAAACGTTCTTATTTTGGCCTAAAATATATATTTTTTAAATATATAGCAAAATTAATAAACATTTACAAATAAAATAATACTGTATGGAAGTGAAAACCTTAGCCAGAGCTGTACCACTCGGATGACTGCCTGGTCTTATAGTATGCGCCCTGGACTTTATGGACTATCGCTCGGTGGTTTCGATAATCCTGCTCGCTGCCATATCTCGTCGTCCTGCGGGAGGCTTGGGCTATGACGTAATTATCTTCAAATCTGAAGGCACATCCGAGACATGTACAACATGTGACTAACAAACATTGTAGTACTCAATGGTGACACAATGAAAAAAAAACACATTTCTACTAATAAGGTGTGAACAGTTAGAGGACCTTCTGACTGCAAATATTCTAAACCTCGGCTGCTTGAGTCTGTTACTTCCCCTAGAGGGACAGACAGACAGGCAAGACAGTAGATTTCAAATTAGATCGGTTTTATATTGATAAGAAAAATCAGACAAAAATTGACATCGAAGAAAAACACATTTTCCCACAAGTTATTTAAAAAGACTACGTTTAAAAGTTAAGGAACTCTGGAAACTGACTGTGACGAACTTTTCCACCTGACAGGTACTACTTTTTCCAACTCTACAAACTTTGACAAACTTTTCCCTTTGTAATTTCTCGTGAGACTAAAGAGGCCAACTGAAATTGATTAAAGAACAAATTACGATATCTCCAGTAGGGGTTATGATGACAACTTTGATTTCTTGCAGGCTATAAATACATTCCTAAAGAGAATCTTGCTATAGACACGAGGATGTCATGGCTGCAAAAGTGTAGGATAGTCTTCAAGTCATCACAACATTCTTCAGTGGGTACTGTTAACTAGTGAGTGAACAGGATTGAATTCCAGTTCAAATTTATTATAAGAAGAAGAATCTGCAATAATCATCGACATTACTGTAAAACTACTCCATAACTTTGTCTGCACGAGATGAGGAAAAATATGCAGGTCACAACTGTCATGCAAAGATACTTTTCATGTTCTGAATGGAAGACAATGCCAATTATGTTTGTCTAGTTTTGAAAAGAAAGAGAACGATAAGAGAGAGAACAACATTTGAGCTTCAAGATGAAACGGCCGCGTGGAAGTTCAATACAGTTGCAATAGTGCCAGTTCGATCTCAGCCGAAGGT